>CM040128.1:157542509-158048472 GCA_022559845.1 Amorphophallus konjac | reverse complement strand
CCTTAACAAACTTAGTCAAGGTGAACTGAAGCTCAGCAACTCTTTCACCCAAAATCCCATTTCTCCTTTCGAGTTCTGAATTAGTGGATTTTAGAGTTTGTTCTTCAATGTTGATCCTTTCACATGCTTCCTCCATTTCAATTATTTTACATGATAGTTCCTTTTTGGTTTTATCACAGTCTGAGATTATTTGCAGTAGACTTTCCTTTTCTTCCGAAGCCTCAAACCATTCCTGTTCCAGTTTCTCAAATTTGGCAAAGATATCTTCACGTGATGAATCATCAAGTTTCTTTTTAAGAGCTTTATTTTCAGATCTGACTTTCTTGTACTTACTGTATAACTTTTCATATTCAGATTCCCATTGTTCATTGGAAATGAATTCAGGGTTAGAATTTACCTCTGTGGATTCATCCTCATGTGCCATGAGGTACAAGCTTTCCACAAGTTCTTGAATCTCTTCATCAGATGGTTCATCTTCTTCGTCGCTCCAAGTGGCGACCATGGCTTTGGGTTTATTGAAGTTATCCTTCTTGAATTTCTTCTTTAGATCTGGACATTCACCTCTCATGTGTCCAGGCTTCTTACATTCGTAGCATATGATGCTACTTGGCTTGCTCGATTCGCCTTTAGTCTGCGTGGGCCTTCTTTGCCCTTTTCTGAAATTTCCTTGAAAGTTTCTCTTCTTCCTTAGAAATTTTCTCACTTGGCGAGTTATCATCGCCAATTCTTCCTCTTCATTGCTTCCGTCACTTGATTCACCTTCTTGAAATTCGTCATCGGATTGATGTGTTGGACTTTTGTGACCTCAATAGTGTTTTGATGATGTGCATCACTATGTTAAATATTGTTATTTTTAATCAGATATCATGAGTAATGTTATGCATTCGAACTTTCCATGATTAATAAGAAAAACTGCTATGAGTTAATACCCTGCATGTCCGTACTGTTCCTTTCATTCTTCGTGTTGGTTGTGCTCACTTCACTTCGTGATGTCTTTTTCAACATCGTGTTGTTCCAATAATGCTTGGTGGTTGTCTTCGTGTCGTGTTTTTGTTCCAGCGCGTGCTGAACACTGCAGCACCTCGTGCTGTTTTCTGTACCACCTCGTGTCGCTCCATCTGTGTCACCCCTAATTCTTCAAAGTCTATACGCTGGATCATCCTTCTGTGTGTCTCATTCAAAGTCTGTACATCCACCGTCTTACCCAGCGTCTCATGCAAGTCTATACAGCCTCTGCGTTTCAAAGTCCATTTGTTGCACTCTCAAGTCTGTACATTACCTTCAAGGCATCAAGTCTATACAGTGGACTGTGCTTCATGCATTGGACAAGTCTGTACATCGACCTGTTCACTCGTTTGAGCAAGTCTATACATTGCGTTGCCTTACCTACGTTCAAGACCACCAAGTCTGTACATTGGGTAAAGTCTACACATCACCTCGATCACTTGCTTCAAATTCTATACAATGTGAACATTCATGTCTATACAGACTTCACCTCATCTCAAGTCGAGTCTAACTGTGTTGTCTCCATGTCGTTCTTAGTTCGAGTCGTTTCTTTGTTATGTCTGTCTTCGTGTTGCTTCTCCTAGACCTCGTGTCTTTGAATTGTTCCATGTTATTTTCGTGTCATTTTCATCTTCGAGTCGTTCGTACGTTCGAACAACTTAGTACTCGAGTTGTTTTTCATGTGTATTCAAGTCTTTTTAGTAAAGTGTCGTTTCACCTCGTGCCGTTCTCTTTACTGTTTGTTATGTCGTGTTGTTTTTGTATTCATGTCTTCGTGTTGCTTTTGTATTCGTATCTTCGTGTTATTCTTGTGTTTATGTCCTCATGATTGTTTGTTTCTATCTTCGTCCTGGTTCCTTCTGATCGCGTGTCTGTCTACCTTTTTCACTCCGTGAGACTTCCTTCTCACCTCGTGCTGTTCTCTTCAGACTTCATGTCATTTTCTTTGTGGTGTTAGCTTTATTATTATGTATCTCGTGTCGTTCTTTTCGTAGTGTTTGTTTTGTTACAGTGATACTTCGTGTCGTTCTCAGTAAAGTGCATCTCGTATTGCTATCACATACCTCATGCAGTTTTAGTTCTTGTGGCCCTCAGTGTTAATGGTTTTGATCTCCTTGCAGGTCCGAGGAAGAACAATCACCGGTGTCTGGGCTGCACGTGATCCGATACTAAGGGAACCAATGCTATAAGGGCACGTGGCATGAAGGTTCTGGATGAAGCGTGGGAGGCACACGCATTCTGCACCTTACCCACCTGCTGCTGCTGCTATATAAGGAAGCCTTCGTCCACAGATGAAGGTTGATCGAAAGGAAAAAGCAAAAAAGGAGAAGTGAAGAGAGTTCGATCCAGAAGAAAAGAAAGAGAAGAAGAGCAGAAGGAAAAGAAGAGAAAGAGAGAGTTAGAGAGCTCGTAAGGGTGAAGAGAAAAAGAAAGTGAGAGAGAAGAGAAGAGAAAGAGAAGCTTACCTGAAGATCTGTCTACTGGACCGTGGATCAGATCCAGGCCAGTCAGCTCCGTTGAGAGCCACATTGTGCATTTCGCTTTTCAGCGTTCTGTTTGCGGAAGTTATTTTTATTTTGTGTTTCTATTTTTTCTTCTTATTTGGTTTTCCTTGTTCTTTCGATTCTCAGTAGTGAGGTCGGGTTCCTCCTGTGGATCAGGAGAAGGGAGATCTGATCTCCGGTTGCAAGTAGCTGGGAGCTACTTGTGGGTTCCCTCTGGTCAGGGGAAGGGAGACTTGTCTCCGGTTCTGGGCTTGCGGGTTGCAAGTCCAGGGGTCCCTCCGGTTGGGAGGAAGAGGGGAGGATGTTCCCCTGGTCAAGCTGTGTGGCAGCAACTGTTTGCAGACTGAGTCTGCTTGTCTAGCATTGGCTAGTGAAGCCTCACTCCGGTTGGGAGTGAGGGGTGGATGTAGGTCTAGAGGACCGAACCACCTAAAAAGTCTATTGAGCAGTGGTTTGCTTTGTGTGCTTGCTTCCGCTAGATGCTTGGATAGGCGCGCTCCTTGTGTTTGCTCATAAGTTTAATTGAATTCGTTTCATTCTGTGTTTGCATCTAGCATCTGAGTTTTTAATTGGCCATTATTCATTGAAGGATACATTCACCCCCCTCTATATCCGGGCCTAGTACCCTAACACTTGGTATCAGAGAGGGTATTTCCCAATATGTGGTCCAACGGCCAGGGAAACAGATCCGCTGGTCCTCGCAGCTACATTGCTGAAGGGCAGTCAATCACCCATCCCCCTTTCTTCGATGGTAATAACTATTTTTTCTGGAAGAACAGGATGGAAGTCTTTATCAGGGCCGAAAGCCACAAGCTCTGGAGAGTAATTACAGATGGTCCATACTAACTTCCACCGAACGAAGACATATGGACAGAGGAACAGGTAAAACTCTCTGCACTGAATTGGACAGCTCTTAGCATCATACAGTGCGCCGTCCACCCTGAAGAGTACTTGAAGATTTCAGCGTGCAAGACTGCAAAGAAAATGTGGGATGAATTACATTTAATATATGAGGGCACATCTCAAGTAAAAGCTACCAAGATCAATATGCTTACAACTCAGTATGAGTTGTTTAAAATGAAGCCAGAGGAGTCGATCACAGAAATGTATGCTAGATTGTCTGTGATCATCAATAGTCTGAGAGGATTTGGAAAGGAGATTCAGCAAGAAGACATTGTCAGGAAGATCCTTAGGTCCCTAACTCCCATCTGGGATACTAAGGTGATCGTCATAGAGGAATCAAGAGATTTATCTGCCATGTCAGTAACCCAGCTGATTGGGTCTCTCATGACCCGCGAAATGAACTTCAGACAAGGGAATGATGGACATGACAAAAAGGGAAAGAATGTTGCTCTGAAGGTCTCACGACATACTAAAAAGAGCAGCAGCAGCAACAACAGTGGTGGTAGCAGTGAAGACTCTGACGGATTCTCAGACCTGGACAAGAGCGAGCAGGCCATGCTCACCAGGCAATTCAGAAAGTTCTTGAGGACTAAAGGGAAATTCTACAGGAGAAAGAGATTCAATGCTGCACGGAAGTCTCCTGAACGAGAACTTGAGAAGAACCGGTTTGTTAAGAAGGTTACATGCTACCATTGTCAGAAACCTGGTCACATGAAAAGTGAATGTCCAGAGCTGCAAGCTAAGGCTCCCGGATACCAGAAGAAGATGGTGCACAAGAAGAAGAAAGCCATGCTGTGCACATGGAGTGACGAGGAGGAGGATCCAGAAGCCACCTCGTCCAGTGAAGATGAAGAGAAGACTTGCCTCATGGCCAACCATGAGGAAGAGGTAACGAACTTATTTGAGAATTTTACTTTGGATGATTGGGAGGACGCTTATGGCGACTTGTTAGCTAAATATAATTTTCTAACCAAGGAGCACAGAATGCTTAAACGAAAGTTTCACTCTGTTTCTGAGGAACACTCTATTGCTGTTACGGACAACATGAAAATCAAGGAGATGGGCATTGAGCTAGATCAGGCTAGAAGTGAGATCAAGAAGTTTAGAATGGAAAGAGAGGAAAATCTAGCTAAGATGAATGAGCTGAAGAGTAAAACTGAAGAGAGTAAAAAGGAGTTTAGACTGATTACAGAAAAATATGAGGTGGTTAGAAAAGTCAATCAGGAACTCCTGGACCAATGTAATGAGCTTTAGAAGGAGATTGAGGACAAAAGAAAAATGCTAGAAAAATTTACAGAGGGGAGAAACAATCTGGATGCCCTTCTGGGGTCGAGAGTAAACTTCAATAGGGAAGGATTAGGATATAGTCCCACAAGTAAAAAACCCTTTGAATTCAGAACTGTCACGTTCTGCCCCGCCAAGGGCAAAGAAAAACTGGAAACCCCATCTAGCTCCAAATCTATCTCTACATTGAAGGTTTCGACCAGCAAATCTACTCAACCCACTGGTCAGCAGACTAAGTCAGGAAATCCTGAGACTAGAACTATTCCTGTGCAACAGGTGTGGAACAAGGGTTCTCACACGACCATTCCTATTGATGTCACTAGAAAGGTGAACAGTTTCGCTAAGAAAATTCAACATGATAGTTATCAAGGAAAGCATGCGAACATGCATCACCTTCAGCACAATTTTCACTTGAATAAAAATGGCTACATGAATTATGCTCAGCACACACGTGTTTCCTCTAAGAGGCCAATCAACAATTTCTCTACTCAGAAACAACATAATTTTAATAGGAATAGGCTCATTCAACACCCACTGAGAAATGCCAAGAAGGAAGAATAATTTACATGAAACCTCTGAAAAGAACAGTAAAACAAATGTGGGTTCCTAAGTGTGATTTGGATAAATTGAAAAATGTCTTTGGACCCAATTTGAATTGGGTCCCACATTACTTTGTCTGAACTTTCGCAGGTTAGCCTGGCAGCCGAGCATAACAAGTGGTATCTTGACAGCGGCTGTAGCAGGCACATGACAGAGACCGGTCCAAATTTAGCAAACTGAAAATGAAGTTTGGGGGCCTGGTCAAATTCGGTGGAAATAACAGAGGAAGAATAATTGGAATTGGTACAATTGGTAAGTCCTCTACTAACTCCATTGAAGATGTGTATCTTGTAGAAGGACTTCAGCACAACTTGATAAGTATTAGTCAACTCTGCGACAAAGGACACAAGGTACTCTTTGACAACAATTCCTGTACTGTTTTTGAGCTGAATTCTGATAACGTCATGTTCAAAGGTCATAGAGTAAATAATGTATACATCGTAGACTTGGATGATAATCCTGAAACTCACTTGTGTATGTCTGCTAATTCTGAACAGGTTGCGTTTGACTGGCATAGGCGTCTAGGCCATGCTAGTTTGTCTACATTGAATAAACTGTCTAAGCATAACCTAGTTAGAGGTTTGCCCCGAATAAGATTTCAGTTAGGATCCAAGCTATGTGATGCTTGTGCACTAGGTAAACAGACTCGTGCAGTTTTTAAGTTGAGAACTGAGAATCTTTCATCTAAACCGCTGCAGCACTTGCACATGGATCTCTTTGGTCCTACTCGCATACAAAGTTTGTCAGGTAAGAGATATGGATTAGTCATAGTGGATGACTACACTAGATTCTCTTTGTTGTTTTGTTTAGCAAATAAAATGATGCTTTTGTTCACTTTGAAGAACTTTTCAATAAAATCAAACTGCAAGGTGAACACAATATCATTTCTATTCAGTCTGACCACGGAGGAGAGTTTGAGAACTCTTCATTTTCTGAATTTTGCTCAAAAGAGGGAGTGACTCACAGATTCTCTTCTCCCAGGACACCGGAGCAGAACGGAATTGTTGAGAGAAGAAACAGGTCAATAATTGAAATGGCCAGGACTATGCTGATTGAGAGTGGACTTCCAAGGAGATTTTGGGCTGAAGCTGCGAACACTGCATGTTACATTCTGAACCGAGCCTTGGTAAGACCTACTCATAGGAAAACTCCTTATGAACTTCTCAAGGGTAAGCAGCCAAACATTTCTTACTTTAAAGTTTTTGGCTCGAAATGTTTTATTTACAATAATGGTAAGAATGGGTTGGACAAATTTGAAGCTAGGAGCTCTCCTGGAATTTTTCTCGGATATTCAGAAACTTCAAGGGCTTACAGAGTTTTCAATAAAGCTGACCAAACTGTTGAAGAAACACCGCATGTAGTGTTTGATGAAAATGGTTTCTCTAACAAAGTGATGGATGATGACAGGGAGCCATCTAATGAGGGAGATTTCTTGGAGAGAATTGAAGAAGAAGAAATGCAGCCAGCTGCACAACCAGAAAACTCACAGCAAGAAGGAGCAGCTGAGATAGGTGAACCCTCAGGTGAGATAATATTTCACAAAGACCACCCTAGTGAAAATGTCATAGGAAATTTGCATGATCCTCCTAGGACTAGGTCTCATTTTAGAATTGTCCAAGAACAGGACTTAGCTGCATTGGTATCTCAGGTGGAACCCAAATCTGTGGAAGAAGCCTTAAAACATGATTCTTGGGTATCTGCCATGAGTGAGGAATTAAATCAATTTGAGAAAAATATTGTATGGGAACTAGTTCCCAGACCTGATAACACTCATGTCATTGGCACTAAATGGATTTTCAAGAATAAAGTTGATGAGAATGGAGCTATCTCTAGAAATAAAGCAAGACTTGTAGCTTAAGGCTACAGTCAGGAATTTGGTGTGGATTTTGATGAATCCTATGCCCTAGTGGCTAGGATGGAAGCTATACGAATTCTGCTTGCATTTGCATGCTCTAGGAACCTTCGGCTGCAGCAGATGGATGTCAAAAGCGTATTCTTAAATGGGATATTGAAGGAAGAGGTATATGTTGAACAACCTCCAGGTTTTAATTTCTCTGTTCAGCCTAACATGGTTTTTAGGTTGAATAAAGCCCTCTATGGATTGAAGTAGGCTCCCCGAGCCTGGTATGAGAGACTTTCTGAATTTCTCTTGAGCAAGGGCTACACTCGAGGTAAGGTTGACCAAACCCTCTTCACCAAAAATCTCGGAAAGGATTTAATAGTGGTCCAGGTATATGTTGATGATATCATCTTCGGATCTAACAATTCAACATTGTGTAAAGAATTTTTTGAATCTATGTCTCATGAATTTGAAATGAGTTTAGTTGGCGAACTAAAGTATTTTCTTGGGCTGTAGGTCAAACAGATGGAGGATGGTTGTTTCATAAATCAAACCAAGTACACTCTGGAGATGCTGAAAAGGTTTAGAATGACCAACCTCAAGACTATCTCAACACCCATGGGCACCAACTCCTCACTGGATTCAGACGAAAAAGGTAAAGAAGTGGATGCTAAATTATATAGAGGTATGATCGGTTCACTCCTCTACTTAACAGCATCCAGGCCTGACATTCAATTTAGTGTAGGGATGTGTGCCAGATACCAGTCTAGGCCTACTGAATTATATTTGGTAGCTGTAAAAAGAATCTTTAGATACTTATCTGCTACCCATGATCTAGGTCTTTGGTATCCTGCATCATGTAGTTTAGATCTCATTGCATATACAGATGCAGATTATGCAGGATGTAAATTGGACAGGAAAAGTACTAGTGGTCACTACGAATTTTTAGGAGGATGCCTAGTCTCTTGGGGATCCAAGAAGCAACACTCTGTGGCTCTTTCTACTACTGAAGCTGAGTATGTGGCAGCAGGGAGCTGTGGCACACAGGTTATATGGATAAAACACCAGCTTCTGGATTACTCAGTTGAGCTAGGTTGCACTTCCATTTTTTGTGACAATACTAGTGCAATAAACATTGCAAAGAATCATGTACTTCATTCTCGAACTAAACACATCGAAATCAGGCATCATTATATTCGTGATGAAGTAGCTAGGAAGACCTTTGAATTGATCCATGTTGGCACTAACTCACAAATTGCAGATACTTTCACTAAGCCACTGGATACTGAAAAATTTAGCACATTGCGCAGAGAATTAGGTATTTACAGAATTTCATGATTGAATAATTGATCTCTAAATAATCTGTCATGTGCTCTTATGTTTATCTTTTCTCATTATCAGTTGCTGAAAATAACCTCATTATGGGTATTTGATGATTCACTCGTGCTGATTGATACCACTTTGTTTTCCTTGAGGTGTTTTGAGGGTTGTCTTGGTTAAGTCTGAGTTGGTGTTAAGGTCTCAGGGGGAGCTAGATTAATAATTGGTGTCATGCTCTTTTTGCCAAATCTGAACATACTTTGAACGGACTTTTGCTGACCTTATAAGAGAATCAGTTTGAGTAGGTGGATAAAAGAATTTTTTGAATGTTTTATCCGTTAAGACTGTTCATCTAATTTATTATTGGAATTTCGGCTGTTAGTCCCACTGAGATCAAAATCTGAATTCAAGACTATCTTCCTACACTGTAACTGACTTCTGATCTAGCCAGTACAGCATACCTACTTAGTCTAAGTTGAGTCCGAAATGAGGTATATAGTGTTTTAGTCTGAAAAACTTTGGAACTGGTGTATTCTTCTCAAACTGAGTCAAGACTAATTTACAAGGCTTAAAGTGTAGTTTAATGAAAAATAAAATTCATGAAAGAAGTTTTACAAATCTTGTTATCTGTTCATTGAGTAACTGGGACTTTCATCAATGAAGTGAAAGAATTCCATGTCATGAGATGGCAGTAAATCAGGCTTAATTAGTTGTCTTGATCATACAGAGCTATGATATATATCTGGTTAGTAACTGGGGTGTCTGGCCTCTGGTAAAGGTGTCACCTTAATGTCAACACCAGTTAGAATACTATCTCTGTCCTCTTGTCAGAAGGGGTAATGTGGTCTTGCCACCAAGTAACTGGGGACTCCTGCCTCTAAACAAGGTGTCTCCCTAATGTCAAAGGTGTACTTGACAGATTTATCTTTGATCTTGACCATCTTTGAAAAATTTTCTTTCTCTTGGTATCCAGATTCTGTTCACTTGGCATTTAGGTCTTGGTTTGTTTGTTTTCAATACCACAGGTCTTTGTTTTTCCTGACTTCCTTGCTTTATACTCTCTGAGTAAAGACTTACTCTGACCATACTGGTATCGTGTACCTTACTTGCTTAGAATCTGGTTCTGTGTATGGAGCAAATCTTCATTCACCATTTTGCACAGTCTGACTAACTGATCCTCAAAATCCTCACATAAAATTAATGACGTTCTTAATTGCTTAAACATGTCAATAACTCTCCTTTATCAGCCATACTCTCTATTGTTTTCTCTCCACTGTTAGTAATTATCTTTTCGTGATATCTTCAGACCTGCCCCTAGTTTTTGATGATGTCAAAGGGGGAGAGTGTCTTGCTTGTGCTTTTGTGCTTTGCTGAGGGGGAGCGAAAGATAAGTGTCCTGAGTTTTCTAGACAGAGGAAAGTGGGTGTTGTGTTCAGGGGGAGCTCTTGGGAGTCGTCAGAGGAGGCGAGTGTGTTGTGTGTCTGCATTGCTTATTTTCACAGCTTATCTTCATGCACTTCATCTCTGTTATTTAATATAGTGTTGCCATCATCAAAAAGGGGGAGATTGTTAGACTTTTGTGACCTCAATAGTGTTTTGATGATGTGCATCACTATGCTAAATATTGTTATTTTTAATCAGATATCATGAGTAATGTTATGCATTCGAACTTTCCATGATTAATAAGAAAAACTGCTATGAGTTAATACCCTGCATGTCCGTACTGTTCCTTTCATTCTTCGTGTTGGTTGTGCTCACTTCACTTCGTGATGTCTTTTTCAACATCGTGTTGTTCCAACAATGCTTGTTGGTTGTCTTCGTGTCGTGTTTTTGTTCCAGCACGTGCTGAACACTGCAGCACCTCGTGCTGTTTTCTGTACCACCTCATGTCGCTCCATCTGTGTCACCCCTAATTCTTCAAAGTCTATACGCTGGATCGTCCTTCTGTGTGTCTCATTCAAAGTCTGTACATCCACCGTCTTACCCAGCGTCTCATGCAAGTCTGTACAGCCTCTGCGTTTCAAAGTCCATTTGTTGCACTCTCAAGTCTGTACATTGCCTTCAAGGCATCAAGTCTATACAGTGGACTGTGCTTCATGCATTGGACAAGTCTGTACATCGACCTGTTCACTCGTTTGAGCAAGTCTATACATTGCATTGCCTTACCTACGTTCAAGACCACCAAGTCTGTACATTGGGTAAAGTCTACACATCGCCTCGGTCACTTGCTTCAAATTCTATACAATGTGAACATTCATGTCTGTACAGACTTCACCTCATCTCAAGTCGAGTCTAACTGTGTTGTCTCCATGTCGTTCTTAGTTCGAGTCGTTTCTTTGTTATGTCTGTCTTCGTGTTGCTTCTCCTAGACCTCGTGTCTTTGAATTGTTCCATGTTGTTTTCGTGTCGTTTTCGTCTTCGAGTCGTTCGTATGTTCGAACAACTTAGTACTCGAGTTGTTTTTCATATGTATTCAAGTCTTTTTAGTAAAGTGTCGTTTCACCTCGTGCCGTTCTCTTTGATGTTTGTTATGTCGTGTTGTTTTTGTATTCATGTCTTCGTGTTGCTTTTGTATTCGTGTCTTCGTGTTATTCTTGTGTTTATGTCCTCGTGATTGTTTATTTCTATATTCGTCCTGGTTCCTTCTGATCGCGTGTCTGTCTACCTTTTTCACTCCGTGAGACTTCCTTCTCACCTCGTGCTGTTCTCTTCTGACTTCGTGTCATTTTCTTTGTGGTGTTAGCTTTATTATTATGTATCTCGTGTCGTTCTTTTCGTAGTGTTTGTTTTGTTACAGTGATACTTCGTGTCGTTCTCAGTAAAGTGCATCTCGTATTGCTATCACATACCTCATGCAGTTTTAGTTCTTGTGGCCCTCAGTGTTAATGGTTTTGATCTCCTTGCAGGTCCGAGGAAGAAAAATCACCGGTGTTTGGGCTGCACGTGATCCGATACTAAGGGAACCAATGCTATAAGGGCATGTGGCAAGAAGGTTCTGGATGAAGCGTGGGAGGCACACGCATTCTGCACCTTACCCACCTGCTGCTGCTGCTATATAAGGAAGCCTTCGTCCACAGATGAAGGTTGATCGAAATGAAAAAGCAAAAAAGGAGAAGTGAAGAGAGTTCGATCCAGAAGAAAAGAAAGAGAAGAAGAGCAGAAGGAAAAGAAGAGAAAGAGAGAGTTAGAGAGCTCGTAAGGGTGAAGAGAAAAAGAAAGTGAGAGAGAAGAGAAGAGGGAGAGAAGCTTACCTGAAGATCTGTCTACTGGACCGTGGATCAGATCCAGGCCAGTCAGCTCCGTTGAGAGCCACATTGTGCATTTCGCTTTTCAGTGTTCTGTTTGCTGAAGTTATTTTCATTTCGTGTTTCTGTTTTTTCTTCTTATTTGGTTTTCCTTGTTCTTTCGATTCTTAGTAGTGAGGTTGGGTTCCTCCTGTGGATCAGGAGAAGGGAGATCTGATCTCCGGTTGCAATTAGCTAGGAGCTACTTGTGGGTTCCCTCTGGTCAGAGGAAGGGAGACTTGTCTCCGGTTCTGGGCTTGCGAGTTGCAAGTCCAGGGGTCCCTCCGGTTGGGAGGAAGAGGGGAGGTTGTTCCCCTGGTCAAGCTGTGTAGCAGCAACTGTTTGCAGACTGAGTCTGCTTGTCTAGCATTGGCTAGTGAAGCCTCACTCCGGTTGGGAGTGAGGGGTGGATGTAGGTCTGGAGGACCGAACCACCTAAAAAGTCTATTGAGCAGTGGTTTACTTTGTGTGCTTGCTTCTGCTAGATGCTTGGATAGGCGCGCTCCTTGTGTTTGCTCATAAGTTTAATTGAATTCGTTTCATTCTGTGTTTGCATCTAGCATCTGAGTTTTTAATTGGCCATTATTCATTGAAGGATACATTCACCCCCCTCTGTATCTGGGCCTAGTACCCTAACATGATGAGCTTTCAGTCCAATGACCTTTTTCTTTTTGATGTCTTCATCAACTATTCTCTTTATATTTATCTCATAGGTCATGAGTGACCCTATGAGTTCATCCAAGGTAAGAGTTGACAGGTTCTTTGAGTCTTCAATAACCGTGGCCTTTGTGTGCCAAGCTGACGGTAGGGACCTTAACACCTTCCTCACAATGTCGAAATTTGATTATTCCTTCCCGAGACTTTTGAGACCATTTGTGATCTCTGTTAGCCTTGCAAACATCTCGGAGATGGTTTCTTCAGGTTTCATTTTGAATAGCTCATAGTCAGTGACTAGGAGATTTGCCTTGGTTTCCTTGACCTCTGAAGTTCCCTCGTATATGAGTCGCAGCTTGTCCCACATTTCTTTGGCTGAGCTGCACATAGAAACATGAGAGAATTCATTAGGGTGTATCGCACATTGCACGATGTTCATGGCATTAAAATTAGCAGTGCATTTCTTAATTTCCTCGGGTGTCCATTTTTCTTCATCAGCCCCAAGTTTATGAGGACCCTTGTCCACAACTCTCCAAACCTCGTACTCTTGAGCCCTCAGAAAAACATGCATTCTATTTTTCCAGTAGGAGTAGTTGGAACCGTCAAAAAACGGAGGACGGTTGATGGAATGACCCTCGGGTACCATACCCTTGTTTGCCATTTAATCGGATCTTGCTCTAGATCGTTAGATCTCTGAAAGGAAGAGCCTTGGCTCTGATATCAATTGAAGTTCCGAGATTAAATGGCACCCAAGAGGGGGGGTGAATTGGGTGATGGTAGAAATAATGAAACTTTTTCACCTTTTTTATAAAATGTGTGACAAGAAGCTAACAAGAGAACCTGAAAAAATTAAAGCCCACAGACAAAGCAAGTTTTATAAGGTGAAGAAGGATTATGCAGGATAAAAGAGAATAAAAACTGAACTAAACTAACACACTTACGATTTGCACAGAAGGAGGATAGAGGAAAAGGAACAAACCACATACAGACAGCGATTTTAGGTGGTTCGGATGCCACAACGGCAACCTACGTCCACCCCTCACGGACAGTGAGGAACCACACACTATCTTGTAGGAAGTTACAAGATCAACCACACACAACACTCACACACTAGGAAGGAGGATTCCCACGAAGGTGTAGGAACACCTTAATACACACACACACCTCCAACCAAGAACACACAACCACACACACACACTGATCTAAGAGGATCCACACACTCTGGAATGTTTAAAGATTACAAGGATTACAGATGAAGCTTTGAGAGATCAAGAATGAATTCAAAACATAAGAGAAGGATCTTGATTTGCTCCCCCTTAGTGGATGATTGTATGCTTTGGATGCAGCTTGAATCCTTGGACTAATTTACACTTGATTGGATGAAGAAGGATGAAGAACTTTCCTCTCGGAGCACTGTTCACGTCTACAGTGCCAAATCCCTTCTCTTCCTCTTGGCAGCCTCTCTTTGATCTTCCTTGAGCATTAGGGTTTTCCAAACCCTCTTGTATAAGTTTTATAGGTTCTTGAATGGTCCAAAGACTCCCCCAGACCATATCCACAATTTCTGGAGAGTTAGGTTGCTTAGGGATTAAACAATACCAAGAGAAAGACCATTTCTCGAAGTGACAAAAAGTCAACATTTGTTGGCAGCTCGAGGCTGGCGGTCGACCTACAAAGGCCAGCGGTCGACCGCCATTGGCCGTCCTGTAGCCATTTGGCTGCTGGGAAAATAGGTCGACCGCTAGCTCCTGGCGGTCAACCGCCAACTTTCTCAGATTCCAGATTTCAATTCTGTTATTTTAGGTCGACCGCCAGGGGTCCACAGGTCGACCGCCAATCTTCAATCCTGTAAAAATCAAGTGTTAGCTCTCTTGAAGCTATCCATTTGTTCGATGATTGAAACGGGCTTGTGTATGAGTTGATTTATGTTTGAATAAACACATGGAAGGATTCATAACCACACATTTGACATGGGGTGAAAATTGAAGGTTTAAAGCATGAAGCTTTGCTTGAAAACAAGATACAAGGGAGAGAAATATCTTAGGTTTTGTTATCATCAAAATCACTTGGATATGTTCAACAGAGTTCAAATGATTTGAGCTGCATAAATTTTCATGTTTGCATTATCATGCATTCTCATGCACAATTTAAAAATTCTGCATTGTATATAGCACTGCACTGCATTTGTTATGCATTTTCATGCATGACCTCATGGTATAATAAATGGTGATATGAATAAGGACAGGTTAGGTGTAACGACCCGGAGATCCGGATACCGGTAAACCGATACCAAGAACTCGGGGAAGCCACCCAAGAGGCTGATGAGGCCCCGTAAGGGTTAAAGAGTTTTGTCGAGGTAATGCATAATGAATTGGAATTACACTCGCACAATATTAATTATAGCAACAATTTGAACTATAAACGAAAGCAATTTACATATCAGAGTGATAAATATATACAATAGTCCAGATCCACTGTTTATACAAGTCCAACCACTGAGCAAGAGTCAAAAATATACAACTACTCGGGGCATACCCCGACCAAAAGGTACAAGAAAAGACAAAAGACCACTAACAGCCTACTGACCGACCACTGCTGGCACTAAGTACGGTCGTCAAACGCACGGGAAGCTCCGGAAGATGGCTGTGGTTGCTCACCTGGAGAAGTAAGGGTGAGTCTCTCAACAAGACTCAGTAGGGATCACGCGGATCCCTACCTCGCCACTAAACAAAGGAAAGCAATCAAAGCATGCATTGGCAGAATTAAGTAACAATTTAGTAAAGCTGTAAAACTATCTAAATAGTTTAACAACAGCTAATCGAATGCAAAAGGAACTAGATCTACCAATAGAATAAGCTTCAACAATTCCAAGTGACAGGAGAGAGAGGGACCACCAGAAAGAGAACCCAGATGCGTCCACTGACGGCTTACACTGCATCTCAAGTATCTACACAAGTCTGGATCGTGACAAGTGAGACATGTAACAGTACCAGAAGACAAGAACTAATCAGCGTAACACTCGTCAGTGCCAGTCCAAGCCCCTGACCACGTGTGCATAGGGATGTCAAAAATACCCGCAAACCCAATTACCCGCATTACCCAACCCGTGGTGGGTCAGATAATACCCGAATAAACGGATATGGATTCGGATTCGGATACGTTTAAAATACCTGTTTCATATTCGGATAGGGTATAGATTTAGTGCACCCAAACCCGTATCTGATCCGAACCCCCTCTTAATAACTTATTGTGCATGTTAGGCCTATGATTTTGACATGAACCAAATCTATTGCTCGTCTTGTTGAGTTTGTGAGTTTAGACTTCTTGCTATGATTATAAGGATGTTTTTATAAAACATAAAAATTTCTTTAGAAAGGAAAGAATTGACTGGATTTCTTTTTTTCTAATTCTCATAAATTTCACATTTCTTTGGATGTGAATGTGGACTCATGCTTTATGGATCGATACGGATATCCACGGATATATCCATACCCGTGATGGATATATCCGTATCCATACCCACGAAAATAATAGGGTACTCTCCGGGTATGGTATTAGTAAAATTTTCATGGATAGGGTATTGTATTGGTCTACCCGAGCCGAACCGATCCAATGACATCCCTACGTGTGCACACACATGCTTAATGTCTTGAGCCAAGCCTCTAGCTAGCTTTCCCCCCAGTAGGACGCTACTATCAAGCAAAGGGGCCCACGGAGACTAGCTTAAAAATCGTAAACCAGGACTACCCCATCACCTCTCCCAGGTGGGCTGACACAAGAGGTCGTCGGGCTACGACAAGTGGTTCCATCACAAGGAAAGAGAAAGTAACTCTATTGGGATCTAAAAGTATGCCACAGTTTTCAAAATAATTTAAACATGGCGAATATGCAACATGAAATGCATAAAGAAATGAACATGCATGAGTTGAAATTCTGTAGGAAATGGCGGTTGAATATTAGCATGCCACAGTCTCTGGCGGTCGAAGGTTTGGCCGCTACAAGGCGTGTAGCGCTCCACTAATGGGCCGCGAAGCTCCACCGTCTTACTGTTTTACACTGTATCAACATGCTCTAGCGGTCCATGCTTGGGCCGCCACAGTGGTCCTGGCAGTTCCACGATAAGCCGCCAGACTAACTGCCCTATCGGGCTAAAGGTCTATAGTGGTCGAAGGTTCAACGGCTAAGGTTCAGTAGACGGTCCAATAATGGGCCGCTACGAGGATAAAACGCATGGGCTGTGGACCACAAAGGTCCACCACCTCAATGTTTTGCAGAAACGGTCACTGGCAAGACCTCCACCTGTCCGGTGAATCGAATCAGCGGGGTCGGAACCCCTCCCGATCGACCTAGATCGACGGGAAAATTATTTGTGACCTGTTCCCTGCCATTCCACCATCACATAACCACAGTTTATAGCCTAAAAACCCAGCAACGATGTTCATGGATAATTAAAACATAAATTTATGATGTTCATGCTCCAAAAACAAAAATGACGATGTGTAGGCTGTGGAAAACATAAAGATGGTGGGCAGGATATGGATAATGATCCTAGCGAGGTCGGGAAGCCATCCCCCTACCTCGATTGCGATGAAAACGGCGTTACGACGCCATGCAAGCCAAGAGAGCCGCGCCGCTCTCTCACGCCCACCCGTCTCCACGCATCGCAGTTCGTCTCGAAGTTGACATCACTACGCTCCACGAGTCATGAGCTTTCCGATGACACCTCCCACGCCTCCGTCCGCGACCCAAACTGGCCGCGCCACCAAGAGAGGAGGAGAGGGCTTCCGCGTGAGAGAGAGAGAGAGAGAGAGAGAGAGAGAGAGAGAGTGAGAGAGAGAGAGAAGAGAGAGAAATGGGGAGAGAGAGGGGTCGACGGTTTGGGTAAAAAAAAATTGTTATATTATTTTTTTTATTTTTAACCTCTAATTACATTTTAAACCCCCAAAGAAGCATAATTATGTATATGCCCAATAAATTTCTTAAAAGCTTTTAATAACTAAGATAAAGTGCTAGAAAAAGCACATTAAATTTATTAAAATGCCTAAATTTATGGATATAATGCCGGTAAAGATCCGTTAAAGAACGGGTCTTACAGTCCCTCCCTCCTAATAGAAATTTCATCCTCAAAATTTAAAAAGGAAAAACAAGGGGAGAACTGAAAGAACTTATACCTTATTCAAATAAGAAAGGAAATTACTGACGCATTTCATCCTCACGTTCCCAAGTCGCTTTATTGCCAGAGTGACGCTGCCATACAACTTTAACCAGAGGGATTACCTTATTTCTCAATCGTTGCTCACGACGATCTTCAATTCGGATTGGGTACTCTGGTGTAGATAAATCTGCAGTCACTTTAGGCCAAAATGAATCATCTAGCACGTGAGATGTATCAGGAACATACTTTCTCAGCTGGGAAACATGAAATACATAGTGGATTACTTGCATCGCCGCTGGCAACTGAAGTCGATAAGCCACTTGGCCCACACATTCCAAGATAGGAAATGGACCAATGTAACGGGGACTAAGCTTTCCACGCTTCCCAAATCTCATAACTCCTTTCATCAGAGATATTTTTACAAACACCATACCTCCAGGCTCAAATTGCAATGGTCATCTGCGCTAATCTACATAGCTTTTCTGTTGACTCTGAGCTGTCAACATTTTCTGCCTGATCAAGCGTACCACATCAGCACACTACTGAACCATATCAGGTCCTGTCAATAGCCGATCACCAGACTCAAACCAATTTAATGGTGTACGACAAGGACGCCCATATAAAGCTTCATACGGTGCCATATCAATGCTGGAGTGATAATTGTTATTATATGCAAATTCCACTAATGGCAAATGCTGACTCCACGAACCCTGCCAATCTAGGCAACATGATCGTAGCATATCTTCTAAAATCTGAATAGTCCTTTCTGACTAACCATCAGATTGAGGATGATACGCTGAACTGAAAGCTAACTCTGTGCCCAGCGCCTTTTGAAAGCTGCGCTAGAAGCCAGAAGTAAACCGTGGGTCGCGATCTGACACAATAGATATTAAAATTCTATGCAATGGCACAATCTTTTCGACATAGAGTTTGGCCAATTTCTGAACACTCCAAGCAACTTTAATCGGTAATAATCTCGCTGTCTTAGTCAAACGATCAACTAACAGCCAGATTCCATCATAGCCCTGTGAAGTCCGAGGTAAACCCACAACAAAATCTGTCATAACATGATCCCATTTCCACATCGAAATTTCTAAAGGTTAAAGCATTCTTCCAGGCTTTTGATGCTTGGCTTTAACCTGTTGGCATGTCAAACATATCGACACAAACTCAGCTACATCCTTTTTCATTCCTGGCCACCAGAACTGCCTTTTCAGATTTTGATACATCTTGGTAGTGCCTGGGTGAATAGCATAACGGGATCCATGGCCTTCACGCAAGATGGCATTTCTCAAAACATCATCAGCTGGTACATACAGCCTACCTCAGAATCTAACTACTAACTCATCATCAAACTAGATATCATGCATCATTATAATGCGGGACAAATCAGAATCTGCTTGCTGAGCTTCCTTAATCTACTGATAAATAGCTGGAGTCATCACAAGACTAACACACACAGCTATCATCGGATCACAAGGAATTTCTACACTGAATGTCTCGCAAGGAAACTGTTCCCACAACTTCCATTCTCGAACCAACAAATGACTGATTTGCACTTTCCTGCTCAGAGCATCAGCCACCACATTCATTTTACCTGGCCGATAGGAGAGAGTGAAATCATAGTCTTTCATATATTCCATCCATCTGTGCTGCCGAAGATTTAAATCTTTTTGGGAAAACACATATTGTAAGCTTTGATGATCATTGAAGATCTTAAATTTCTCGCCATACAAATAGTGTCTCTAGATTTTCAATGCAAAGATCACCGCTGCAAGCTCTAAGTCATGAGTAGGATAATTCTCTTCATGCTATTTCAATTGTCGGGATGCATAAGCTATAACTTTACCATGTTGCATAAGCACTTCACCCAGACCTATTCGAGAAGCATCCGTGCATACCACGAATCCACCCAAGCCAGAAGGCAAAACTAGCACCAGAGAAGTAGTGAGTAGCCTTTTCAATTCATTAAAGCTCTGCTCACATTAATCTGACCAGACAAAAGGTACATCTTTGCGTGTCAGACGAGTCATTGGCCCGATAATCCGTGCAAAATCTTGAATGAATCTTCGATAATAACCAGCAAGACCCTGAAAACTCCTGATCTCTATCACAGTCCTGGGACTCTGCCATTGAAGAACAGCTTTAATCTTTGTCGGATCAACTGCAACTCCATCACCAGAAATCACATGGCCGAGAAAATGTACTTCCCGAAGTCAAAACTCACATTTACTGAATTTTGCATAAAGTCTGTGATCTCGTGAAGTCTGCAATACAATCCTGAGATGCTACACATGTTCTTCCTTAGAAGCAGAATAGACTAGAATATCATCGACAAAGATCACCACAAATCGGTCCAGATACGGACGAAACACACGCTACATCAGGTCCATAAAAGTTGTTGGAGCATTGGTTAGCCCAAACGGCATAACCAAAAATTCATAATGACCATATCGCGTGCTAAAAGTAGTCTTCTCCACATCAAATTCCCAGATGCTCAATTGGAAATAGCCAGATCGAAGATCAATCCGTGAAAAGATAGTAGCTGACTGAAGTTGATCAAACAAATCAGCAATCCTGGGTAAAGGATATTTATTCTTGATTGTCACCTGGTTCAACTTTCTGTAATCAATACATAGCCTCAGGCTTCCATCTTTTTTCTTTACAAATAACACTGGAGCACCCCATGGAGAAAAGCTAGGATGGATATAGCCTTTTTCCAACAAATCTAACAACTGTGCTCGCAATTCTTTCAATTCAGCTGGAGCCATATGGTAAGGTGCCTTAGCTAAAGGTGCCGTACCTGGAATCAATTCAATCACCATTTCTATTTCTCGCTGAGGAGGTAAGCCTGGTAACTCATCAGAAAATACATTAGAAAATTCACAAACCACAGGAATATCATTGATGTCCTGCTGTGGTGCCTCAACAGTAACCACGGAAGCTAAGAATCCCTGACAACCTGTATTAAGCAATCGACAGGCTCGAATAGCAGAAATAATCAAGCGAGAAGAACGAGATTGAATACCTTGGAAATAGAATGTTGGCTTCCCATGTGGCTGAAAATAGACTTTCTTCGATCTACAGTCAACCACGGCTCCATACTCTTCTAACCAATCCATGCCCAAAATAATATCATAATCTATCAGCTGCAAAGCATACAATCTAGCTGGCAACTGCTGATTGCCAAACAAAATAGGAGTCTTTTCCAGACAAAGAGGAGTGAACATGAAATCTCCAGAAGGTAATTCCACAAGCAACTCACAATATATCTCAGATGTCGGCTCCTCAATATAGGTAATAAAGTCTTCAGAAATAAATGAATGAGAAGCACCTGAATCAAATAGAACACGAGCTGCATGGCCATAAATCATAATCGTACCTTCCATGAGATGAGATGCCACACGTTCAGCACGAGTTATAAGCGAGACCTTCCCTTTTTGCTTCCTACCAGCTACTGTAGATTGCTGAGATGGTGAAGCTAGAGAATATTGCTGAGATTGTGGTGGTGAAGGAGGTCTGAACTGGGACGGCTGTGGTTGAGAGAATTGAGAAAACTGAACTGGTTTCGGCCTCTGAGGACAGTCTCAAACCACATGTCCAGGTTGATCACAAAAAAAACAAACCACCGGCATTGAACAAGGCTTGCCTGGATGGCTGCCACCACATCTCAGACACACCCTCAGCTGACTTGCTGTTGATCCCTATCGTTGAAAGGAAGAAGGTGCTGATTGCTGCTGCACGGTATCAGAAGATCTTAAAGCTTGCTGGTCATACCGCTTCTTAGTCTTATTTAACATCTTCTTGTACTTGGATTTGGAAAAAGAAGTGCCACTGGCAGTAGGAGCAGAAGGCTGGACTCCTGTCACAGTCGGCTGACTGACCTATTGATGCTGCACATTAGGCTGAACTGAGTCAACTTGAGTACGCCCTCGGGATCTTGCCATGTCAAGTTCTAATGCCGCAGCTGCCTAATATGCCACATCCACCTCTGCTACGCTAGTTGCAATCAAAGGCTGCCTTAACTCTGCCTTCAACCCATGCAGAAATTGCTCGGTCTTTAAACCTTCATCAGCAAGAACGTGAGGCGCATATCGACCCAATTCCATGAACTTATTATGGTATTGCAGCACAGTCATGTCACCTTGAGCCAATTCCATGAATTGATACACCTTGTCCACTCTAAGATTGGCCGACTGTATATACGCTCAAACGACGTGACAAATTCCCTCCATGTTATCTGACGAAGCGGACGGGATCTGAAAGCAACTTCCCACTCCGTGGTCCACCACGCGAGTGTTGCTCCCTGCAGTTGAAAAGTGGCCAGCATCACTTTCTCATCCTCCGTGCATTCCATTGAACGGAACACACGTTCAGTCGCATCAAGCCACACTCTGGATTCATCAGGATCTGCTTGACCTTCATATGTTGATGGATGGAATAGCAGAAACTCCTTTAAAGTTCTACCACGACCACCTTGAGGCAAATCAGCTCCAGGAGCATGATCAACTTGAGCTTGCGCTGGCACATTGGCCGGAGGAGGAGAGGTGCCACTTTCCTCCCTGGGAACACGGGCTCTTCTTCTAAGCAGCATTTTAATCTAGAAGACACATAACAACAGAAAATCCATAAGTAATCACGGAAAACAACCTAAGCCAGCAGTAGTAGACTCACATGGACTTGTTCTGGACTAATGCAATTTTGATTCCTTATACATAACCTCAACACTGCTCTGATACCAACTGTAACGACTCGGAGATCCGAATACCGGTAAATCGATACCAAGAACTCAGGGAAGCCACCCAAGAGGCTGATGAGGCCCCGTAAGGGTTAAAGGGTTTTGTCATGGTAATGCATAATGAATTGGAATTACACGCGCACAATATTAATTATAGCAACAATTTAAACTATAAACGGAAGCAATTTACATATCAGAGTGATAAATATATACAATAGTCCAGATCCACTATTTATACAAGTCCAACCACTGAGCAAGAGTCAAAAATATACAACTACTCGGGGCATACCCCGGCCAAAAGGAACCAAAAGGACAAAAGACCACTAACAGCCTACTGACTGACCACTGATGGCACTAAGTACGGCCGTCAAATGCACGGGAAGCTCCAGAAGATGGCTGAGGATGCTCACTTGGAGAAGTAAGGGTGAGTCTCTCAACAAGACTCAGTAGGGGTCACATAGATCCCTACCTCGCCACTAAACAAAGGAAAGCAATCAAAGCATGCATTGGCAGAATTAAGTAACAATTTAGTAAAGCAGTAAAACTATCTAAACAGTTTAACAACAGCTAATCGAATGCAAAAGGAACTAGATCTACCAATAGAATAAGCTTCAACAATTCCAAGTGACAGGAGAGAGAGGGACCACCAGAAAGAGAAACCAGATGCGTCCATTGATGGCTTACATTGCGTCTCAAGCATCTACACAAGTCTGGATCATGACAAGTGAGACACGTAACAGTACCAGAAGACAAGAACTAGTTAGGGTAACACTCGTCAGTGCCAGTCCAAGCCCCAGACCACGTGTGCACACACTGGCTCAATGCCTTGAGCCAGGCCTCTAGCTAGTTTTCCCCTCCAGTAGGACGCTACTGTCAAGTAAAGGGGCCGACGGAGACTAGCTTAAAAACCGTAAACCCGGACTACCCCACCACCTCTCCCAGGTGGGCCGACACAAGAGGTCGTCGGGCTACGACAAGTGGTTTCATTACAAGGAAAGAGAAAGTAACTCTATTGGGATCTAAAAGTATGCCAAAGTTTACAAAATAATTTAAACATGGTGAATATGCAACATGAAACGCATAAAGAAATGAACATGCATGAGTTGAAATTCTGTAGGAAATGGCGGTTGAATATTAGCCCGCCACAGTCTCTGGCGGTCGAAGGTTTGGCCGCTACAAGGGGTGTAACGCTCCACTAATGGGCCGCGAAGCTCCACCGCCTTACTGTTTTACACTGTATCAACATGCTCTAGCGGTCCATGCTTGGGCCGCCACAGTGGTACTACCAGTTCCACGATAAGCCGCCAGACTAACCGCCCTATCGGGTTAAAGGTCTATAGCGGTCGAAGGTTCAACCGCTAAGGTTCAGTAGACGGTCCAATAATGGGCCGCTACGAGGATAAAGTTGATGGGCTGTGGGCCGCTAAGGTCCACCGCCTCAATGTTTTGCAGAAACGGTCACTGGCAGGACAGCCACCTGTCCGGTGAACCGAATCCGCGCGGTTCGTAACCGGAACCCCTCCCGATCGACCTAGAACGATGGGAAACTTATTTGTGATATGTTCCCTGCCATTCCACCATCACATAACCACAGTTTATAGCCTAAAAACCCAGCAAAGATGTTCATGGAGAATTAAAACATAAATTTACGATGTTCATGCTCCAAAAACAAAAATGACGATGTGTAGGCTATAGAAAACATAAAGACGATGGGCAGGATAGGGAAATGATCCTAGCGAGGTCGGGAAGCCATCCCCCTACCTCGATTGCAACGAAAATGGCGTTACGACGCCATGCAAGCCAAGAGAGCCGCGCCGCTCTCTCATGCCCACCCATCTCCACGTGCCGCGGTTCGTATCGAAGTTGACGTCACCGCGCTCCACGTGTCACGAGCTTTCCGATGACGCCTCCCACGCCTCCGTCGGTGACCCGAACTGGCTGCGCCACCAGGAGAGGGGGAGAGGGCTTCTACGTAGAGAGAGAGAGAGAGAGAGAGAGAGAGAGAGAGAGAGAGAGAGTGAAAGAGAGAAATGGGGAGAGAGAGGGGTCGACGGTCTGGGTAAAAAAAATTGTTATATTATTTTTTTAATTTTTAACCTCTAATTGCATTTTAAACCCCCAATGAAGCATAATTATGTATATGCCCAATGAATTTCTTAAAAGCTTTTAATAACTGGGATAAAGTGCTAGAAAAAGCCCATTAAATTTATTAAAATGCCTAAATTTATGGATAAAATACCGGTAAAGATCCGTTAAAGAACGGGTCTTACATTAGGCATGTCTGGAAGCCATCACCATGCGTGAGGACATATCTTCGCCAAGTACCATGGGTCAAGATTGCATATAGAGCACTTTATACATTCATGAGCATAGTTCAATAACTCCCTGCTTGATTTTCACATTTAAGTTGACCTGGTGCATTGAGATAGGGGGAGTCAATGCATACATTTATTTTCTCACATGCATATAATGCTTTTAGATTTAGTTGCATATCATTGATGTTAAAATTTCAAAAAGATCAATTGTGTTGCATGTACATACTTAGGGGGTGTAAATCAAATAAGCTTCTAGATTATACTCATGGATTGCAAGTTTTAACATTGCTACAATTGAAATAAAATTATTTCAGTTCAAGAAAAATGTTTGTTTTTGAAAATCTTTATGTCTGAAGCTATAGGTCGACTCCCTGGTAATGATGAGTCGACCTCACAGTACAAATTCTCTGAAATGTGTTGTTCTGTGAAGGGTCCTAGATCGACCTACTGATAGACCATGTCGACTCACTTGTGATAAAATCAATTCAATCGTTTGTCTTCAGATGTCTGTGGCATTTCCATTGATAGATCATGCTCCCACATGGTCAAAACTAATTTGTCATATCTAAATTTTCATCTTTCACTCGTATTCCATGCTTTTGATGTTTTTGAAATCTCCATAAGCTTAAATAATCATGTTTCTAGTTTATTATGCCCATTGCACCCCTGCACATGCTAAGGTGGAGCTCAGCTTACAAGTGATTTATGTGATAGATCCTGTTATTGCTGAGGGGGAGTCTTATCTCAAATTTCTACATCTTCTTGAACTGCACTTTCTCAGGAGGAGAGTGTGTTATCATTGACCCATCTTCCTAACTCTCATTAGAAAATTGGATCTCATATATTTGTTGCCTGCCTGACACTTGTGGGTATTCATCCAACTCATCATCACCTGATGCACTACTGGCTACTTCTGCCATACCTTGAGCTAGTTGTCTTCAAAATACTGAAGTTTCCTATCTGCATACCTTGAAAATTTCATGCTTGTTGCATTTTCTTTTGCTTCCTTCTAAAGCTTCTTGAGTTACCTAAAATTCAGAAAGATTCCAATCTGTGTACCATAATCATAAATCAGAAAACAACTCAAGTTAGGAATCTTCTATTATACAGGTTCATGATTGTCCAAAATGAGTAGTTGGTTTAAGTTTAATGAATTCATTGAGTTTAGAAATAACTCTCTTGAAAATATTTATCTTCAGTTTTAATAGACCTTAACCAACTTTTTCATGTTTTACCCTGGGTAATTGTTCTGAAATGTGAAAATTCTAACATCATGGCAACTTTGGTTGAGATACTCGAATTGAGTATTGTTCTTCAACATTAAGTTAATCTGAAACTTCCTAAGGGTCAAAATTGACAGAGCAATGACAATGGTCTACTGAGAAACCATGTCCCTTGACCTTGAAGTTTAGTGGACTGTGTCATGAAGTGCCACTGTTAACTCTGCTGAAAATTTATTGAAAATCATGGCAGAGCAATAGCAAGCTCACTGAGAAATATATCTTACTCATCAATGAAATGAGTTAAGTTATGTCATGAGGTGACAAACCTACCTCTATTCAAATTGAGACATGATAGTCAGTCATATTGAGTACTTAGGGATATTGGCGTCTGAATAACGTGTATCCTCTAGATACAAAGTGTGTAATGAACTTAATTGCTCTTAAAAGATTGTTGAGAAAAAGAAAATTCAGATTTTGGTAGCTAAAAGAAAATTGCTGAAACCCAGGAATTAAATCAGAATATCATGAATGTTTAGCCTCAATACTAGTTTGGTAACTCCAAAAGGAGTCATTACATCTGAATAAGTAAGATAAAAGAAGGTTAAACATGGTTTTTATATGAAAAATCGGTTCATTCCTATTAAAACTTGAATGCAGATCTATTTTCAAAAATTTCATTACTAAACTAAGAAGTCATTAGGTTTAAACCATGCTGTTAAACAAGGAACAAATCATAATGTCTTTATAATGGAAGAATATAAAAATCAGTCAATTCTGATTTATGAAATTAGTATCAGATTGCGAACCTTCTTTGGTTATCAACGTGAAAATTTCTTCTGGATTCATTTTTTCAAATTCCTTCTGCTTTCTAGATTTCTCTTCTTGTATCCATTTCATACCTGCTACTAAAAGATCTCTCCAGATTATGCTAAACTCTGGCTTTGATGTGACCCACATGGTCTATAAAGTTCTCATATATGTCATCTCCAAATTCCAAATTTGATGTCAAACTATTTTTTTTGCTGATGTCAAAGGGGGAGAATAGTTTGTTGAGTCATTTATTATGGGAGATGGGAGATGTGTGTGTTTTGATGGGAGAATGTTGTGTTCTTAATGCATATGCTTGTTGTGTTCTTAATGCATATGTTGTGTTCTTAATGCATACTATGTCTCAATGAATTTCAACAATTGTGTTAATTTGATTTTAATAACTCATAGTGTTGCATCATCAAAAAGGGGGAGAATGTTGTGTCCCTGTGATTTTGATGATGTCAAACTATGACTCATTTATGAGTCTTTTATGACTATGATGATGTCACACTGTGACTCATTTATGAGTCTTTTATGGCTTTGATGATGTCATGGTTTTTGACTATTATGTCATTCAGAGGACAAGTTGCAGAAGCTATCTGAAGACCTTCAAGAAACAAGCTCAAGTGATGTGACACCACCTTCTTGATGTAAAACCAACCGTGGACCTATTTAGCAAGCATTCAAGTTTGAGCAGCGGACTCACACTAGTGAGCTCACCCGTATGGCGCACACTAGTACCCGATGGCGACTAGGCGATGTTGGAGAGGGTCCGAGGCGGGACCTTTAGGCTCCAATGGTTGGCTAGCTTGGGAAGAACCCCAAATGGGCCTAGGATGCCCAAATCATGGGCGGCCAACACACCAAGGGTGTGGGTTAAGTGGATTCACTCTCAACTTGCCCGCGGTGGTCACTCACGGTACTAGCAATTTGAGCCGAGCTCTCACTCTCCGTCCGACGAAGCAATAGCAATAATACTAAGCTAAGCAAGTGATTAAACCAGTCAAGAGAGGGTCCGAGGCTCACCTAGCCAACGTGAAGATGCCGACTCCGGCCGGAGACGGGGGTGAGCGGGGAGGCGAGTATGCACCCGCACGCCGCGTCGATTGAAGCTTCAAACCTGCGACTTAATAATGACATGAACTACACCCCATGCAAGGGGGGGGGGGGAAATCTCGGGGTGGGGGTTATGTGAATTACAGCCAAAACTACCTCCGCGCAGGGAGGGACCTTCAGCCGGCCAAGCGGGGTGGGGAATTATGAAGAAAACTCGACGTTCGGATTGATGCCGGTTCTGCCAATCTTCATAATGGCTGGACAAGGGTGCGGTGATGATACCGCCAAAAATTCTACAGAGCTCTGAACTTGATGAAACTTGCGTCAAAAGCTTCCCAACGGACCAAGGATGATCTCTGAATTTTTGCTGAGCTTGGTAAAATCGTTGCTGGCCGGGGCAGAGTCTGGAACCGGACTGACTGGTTCTGCCTCTGTCTGGTGCAGAACAATGTGGCCTATTGCAGAGGGTGCCACGATCTCTAACAAACTCTGATTGAGACAAGACCTGAACCGTTGGAACCGTGGTCGAGTCTTCTTTCTGTCGGCGCCAATGGCGGGGTCGGAAGATGTCGGAGAAGACCGGGGCGATCAGATGAGTAGAGGGGTGTCGGTTCTGGATCCTGTAAACTGACCTGACACACTTGGAGTAGAAAATTCGTAACCTTAGATGACAATCTCCAAATGCAGCTCTGCTTCTTGAGGATGAAATAGGACTTGAGAGGGAATAATTTTTCTGAAGAACACTTGATCTGAATCCCAAAAGGTTCGCCGTGGCCGAGCTCCCACTCTCGCTCTGGTTCTCTGCCTGGGGTCTTCTGCGCAGTCGAGGGAGATCGGCTCCTGTGGACAGCTCCGACCTCGGATGTTGACGAAACCACCTCGCCTTTAAAGCTCTCTAGACGACCTTTCCAGAGATGTAGGCCTTGACACCTGGAGGACCAGGGAGCGGCCGGACCCGATGCAATCTTCAGGACCCAACTCTGCTGCCTGCGACCTGCTATCTGAAACTGCAAACTAGCAAGAATAAAAAGAGTGGAAGGGGGTTAGCGAGGCTTGTGAATGATGGCTGAAGGTTTAGGGAGAGGGGGAGGACGTGGCTAGGGCTCCAGGAGGTCAGGAGTGGTAGTGGTGGAAGGAGAGGGGGGGATGGAACTGCTAGAGGTGGAGATGGGGGAGTGGGTGTGCACAAGAGAGAGGGTGAGAAGAGAAGAGGGGGAGGAGGGTGACCAGACCAAGGGGGGTCTGGTTTGGGTCGACCTAGGGTGTGGGAGGGATGGGAGAGGGGAGGGAAATTTGAATTTGGGCTTTGGGAGGGGTTAATTCAGCCTTGGGAAGGTGGAGAGGTGCCTAGGGAAGTGGTGGTGGTTGGGAAGTAGGGTTTAGATTGGTGGAGGGTTGTTGGGACTAGATGGAGAGTAAAGGAGGGTTGTGGGAAGTTGTGGGGAGTTATTGGAGGTAGGTGGGGGTTGGGAGTGATTGAGAGGTGGGGAGGAGAGAGAGAATGGGGTGAATTCTTCCCCTTGAGAGAGAGAGAGAGAGATAAAGAGAGAGAGAGATATTGAGAGAGAAGGCTAGAGGGATTTGGAGTATATCTGGAATTCAATATTCATTCATAAGTTGTTACAAATGAGAGAGGGGTGGGGCTATTTATAGACTCCACACTTTTCCTAAGACCAAACTGACCCTGACAAGCTAACTAATGACCAAACAGTCCAAGGGAGGGGCGCCCCTGGGCCTAGCCCAATGGTTTGGGCCCATTAACTAATCATACCAACATAATGACTTCAAGACTTAGGAAAATGACTCACTAACCTAGGTACATGACTCAAATAAAGGGAAAATTACATGATATTGACTCAAAGAAAATGTGAAGATTACATGACTAGACTAAAAAATACATGACTAACATAATGGTGCTAGCCGACGAACAATCCGAGTCTGGAGAAAATGTGGAGGGGCAAGGGATGCCCTCATCATCAAGATGTTATTTGCACCAAATCATGATTAAGTCAACCAAAGGTTGTTCAAGGTGTTGAGGACTTGCTGGAATCAAGTGCCCAAGAATGAGTTGAAGAATCCTCAGATAAAGTTGAAAAATCAACAGAGTTCAAGAAGTCGACATTAAGAGTCGACTCCAAATGGCCAAAGCTCTGTCCATGCATCTGCAGCACAAGTGGAGTCAATGCAATGTTTAAAGGGAGTCAACGTAGCAAAAGCTCCTCTACAAGATCTCGTTCAAATGCAATGAAGGAGTTGACGCAGCGTAAAATGGAGTCGACGCTGTAGGCAAAGTCAACAGATTTATGAAGCAACAAAAGAACAGAGATTGCATAAAAGATGGATTCGACACAACAATGATATGGCGTCGACGCTATACAGTTTCAGTAGCAGAAAAAGCATATCAACGAAGGCCGCGTCGACCCTATCTTCTTACTGCGTCGATGCTACAATGAATTCCAGTGAAGCACGTGATCAACTCAGTGGAATCATGTGCCTTCGAACTCAAATGATTAACACGTGATCCTAGGACTCCTGGCACCTTTCCATAAGACTCATGGGAGAAGAATATTCTGGTATTACACCTGGACCAATGAGATTCCAAATCTAAAGATAATTCTCTCCAGAAATTGCCCAATTTCGTTCCATATATACTCGTATTCTTCCTTCGAAGAAAGGGCTGCAAGGGGCTACAACAGAAGGCTACGTGGGGGTGAGAAGAGTCCTTCAGAGAGGAAATTGAGAAGAGAAATTCGAGGAGAAGTTGAGTGAGAGTTTGAGAGAAGAAGAGGAAGAAAAGAGAGAGCAAGATCGAGACCCCAGATTTGTAGACCCAGTTCGAGTGAGTGCTATATCAGAGTGCAGCCGAGTTCATCCTTGAAGATCTGCCTGAAGATTGGCCTCTAGATCAGATCCAAGCCATCATGCTCCTTTAGAGCTACATTTTTCGTATTTCTTTCCTTCGTTTTCTATTTTCCACTTTCGTTTCTATAGTGTAATTCCGATACCCTATTTTGGGATCGGGTTTCCCTCTGAGGTATCAGAGGAAGAGAGGATTGATTTCTCCGAGCTTTCCTTATGAGTTTTTAGAAGAAGGGAGGATTGATTCCTCCAGGGTTCCTTCTGAGATTTCAGAAGAAGGGATGATTTTTTCGTCCGGTCACTGCCTGTGGTAGGAGTTTTGATTCTGCTGGGAGAAAGATCAAGTGTGAGGGATTTGTCTTCTTTGCTCAAGCTGTTCGGCAGCCTTTGTAGTGGAGTGTTCTCCATGTTCTTGCAGTTAGCAAGGGAGTCCTTACTCGCTTGAGTAAGGAGTAGATGTAGGTCTGCTGGGTGCAGACTGTGTTGTGCCCCTGTGGTCATTTCAGTCATCTTGTGGTCACTTGGGTCATTCGAAATCATCTTGTGGTCATTTGAGTTATTTGATATTCTTGGTTTTGATAATGGCTAAACATTATAAGTCATTGATGTTTTACCACTCTCATATGACTAAACTACTTGATGTTCTTTCATGACAAATATGCCAAGGAATGGAGTGGAGATGGCAAAAGTGAAAGCTCAATGATTGCACCCTCGCACGCGGATCAACCTGCGCTGTCAGGTCGTAGGGGTCATGGGGGCAGTGCCCCTTGCGGGGGTTTCTGGGGGCGGAGCCCCCGGAACAAAATTTTGATTATAGGAGCGATATAATCAATAGAAAGTGTTGTTTGACTTGCTTAGCATAAGTCAACTATGTGATAAGGGTCACAAAATGTTGTTTGACTCTCATGAATGTAGAATCCTTGAACCAAAATCTGACAAGGTAAAATTTTCTGGAAAAAGAGTCAACAATGTTTACATGATTGACTTAGATGATCCTGCTCACATAAATCTTTATCTTGCTGCACCAAAATCTGAACTTACATGGTTATGGCATTGTAGATTAGGTCATGCTAGCTACAATGTCTTACATAAACTGTTAAAGCATTCAATGGTGAATGGGTTGCCTGAACTTTCTTTTAAAAAAGAAATCAAATTATGTGATGCATGTGCCCTAGGTAAACAAACAAGAAAATCCTTCAAGGCTAGATCTGCAAACATGTCATCTAAACCACTTGAGCTAATTCATATGGATTTGTTTGGTCCAACCAGAACTGCTAGTTTAAGTGGTAGAAAATATGGATATGTCTTGGTGGATGATTACTCTAGGTTCACATGGATTTTCTTTCTCACACATAAAAATGATACTTTTGATGAGTTTCAGGCAATCTATATGAAGATAAAGCAAGACAGTGAGTTAAGATTTTCAACATTCAATCTGATCATGGTGTGCGGACTTCTATAATCTTTACAGGGCTGAAGGCATTTCACATCGATTTTCTTCACCAAGAACCCCAGAGCAAAATGGTGTAGTTAAAAGAAGGAATCGAACACTCATAGAGATGGCAAGAATAATGCTTGCCGAACGGCAACTCCCAAGGAAATTTTGGGTTGAAGCGGTAAACTCGGCATGTTACATTATCAACCGCTCTATGGTAAGGCCACACACCAAAAAGACTCCTTATGAGTTGTTGAAAGGTAAAAAACCTTCTCTCAAATACATGAAAGTATTTACATCTAAATGCTTCATCCACAATATTGATAAAAGAGACTTAGATAAATTTGATCCCAAGAGCGATGAAGGTTGACGCCACAGATGAGAACGGGCTGCTAAAGGACTCAAGCGACGGAGCTAAAGGGGTTAACAGACTGACCCGGCATAACCCGGGGTCTGCCCAGCTGGCGGTCGACTGCCAGCCCAGGGGCGGTCGACCGCCCCTGCCAGCAACCCACTGCCTGCATCTCTCTCAGTGGCGGTCGACCGCCAGCCCAGTAGCGGTCGACCGAAAATTCCAGGGACTAAATTTCTACAGCGTTTCTCAGTGGCGGTCGACCGCCAGCTCCCACAGGTCGACCGCCAGCCCCGAGCCTACATATGTTGACTTTGTTTCCCACTTCGAGAAGAGCCCCTTTCCTTGCATTTGTTAAACCCCAAACTCACCCAATCTCCCATGGATTGTGGATCTGGTCTGGGGGATGCCCAAGGACCATTCAAAGGATATAAAACCAATGCAAGAGGGTTAGAAACCATAGTTGATCATTTGTGAATCCAAGGGAGATCAAAGGAGGCTACAAGGGTGTGTTCAAGGGAGAGGAGATCGAGTACTGTAGCCGTCAACAGTACTCCGGGAAGAAGTTCTTCATCAAATCCTCAAGTGATTCAAGCTACTTCAAGAGGAGATCAACCCCAAGCCAAGTGAAGATAAAGCTGCAACCATCATCTTCTTCATCAACTCACGGAGATCCAAGGAAGCTCATTTCACAAGGAAAAAGAAGCCATTGTTGCTGAATCAAGAAGAGAGCTTTGTGAAGAAGAAAGAAGCTTCTGTTGGTGATCTACATCGTGTGAAGAAAAGAAGATTCAAGCTCCAGCAATATCAAACAAGATTTTTTCTCTTTGAGCATATTCTATATCTTGTTTGAGTGTTTTCATATCTTATTCTTTTTACATTTCATTCAAACATTTGAAACTGAAGATCGTCCCTACCGGTGGTTAGTAGGAAGGTAATCGGAAGTTGTCCGATCTGCGGTGTTGACGTCCCTACCTGTGGTTAGTAGGAAGGCAATCGGAGGTCTTTTCGATTTACGGTTCAGTGCGTAGCACTAGTGGAGCCTCACCGGATTTGGTGAGGGGTGGACGTAGGACTGGGGATTCAGTCCGAACCACCTTAAAATCTCGTGTGTTGTGGTTTGCTTGTGCGATTGCTTTGTGTTAGATGCATGCTTAGGTTCAATATCTATATTGCGTAATCATCTTGCTAAGCAAATCATTTGTGTCCTTCGTTAAGCTAGTTATATTCCGCTGATATTATCATCATCTAGCTTTAAAGAGGGTTACATTGCGAAAAGAGGGGCAGATCTATTCACCCCTCCCCTCTAGATCTGCTATCCACTACTCAACAGACTGAACCACCTAAAAATCATTGTCCATCGTGGTTTGTCTTGTGTGCTTGACCCTTTTCCTCTTCCCCCCTTCACAGGTTGGTTTGTGAGCAGATTTAGTGTTCGATATATGATCAGTGTGAATTGCTAGATGTTCTAATCAGCCTTGTTTGAATCCATTTTTTAGCTTTCAGTTGCACATGCTACTAGCAATTCATTTTTTGCATTATCTCTATCTGTTAAGTGTTCGACAGAAGTTTTGTTTGAACTAGTGAATGCTAAAGGTTGTTTCTATTATATCATTTCAGTTGGTATATGTTTGGTTCAGCTTAGCTTTTAACCTGCACTAGCACACTGCCAAGTATTCATTATTGGTTTTGTCTGAACCATTATCTGGCCATCTATTTTCTAGTACAGTTCAGATTATGTCTTTGCTGCGGAAAGTGTGTGTGAACTAATCCTTTAGTTCGGTTCATATTTGGAGTCTTCGAAATAGACTATTAGTCTGACCTCGTAGCAATTTGTTTACTGTCTAAGCACTTCATTTAGCTGTCAATATTTCTGTTGGAATTCATACTTAAGTTCGAATGATCATTTCAGTGAGTTGTTTAATCTACAATCTCATTTCCTGTCTAGTTTGAATTGAGGTGTTTTTAATTGGGCATAATTTTTGTAGAGGGATCTATTCACCCCCCCCCTCTAGATCCCACTGTGCACTTAACAAGATGTGCACATGGTGCACAAGAGAGTAAGAAAACAAACAATGTACTACGTGGAGCACCAAGGAGAGACACACGTGGGTGCCGAAAGGAGGGGCACACGCGGGTGCCAAAGGAAGGGGTAATCAAAATAAAAATAGTAGTGGTCTCACCGTGATCGCCAATTTGTGAACGTCACAGAGAGATTAAAAAAAGAAAGAGAGAAATTAATTAATTAACTAAGGGAAATAAAGGGAAGGTGGGGGAAGGGCGCATGTAGATGCTGAAGGAGTGTGATCGTCAGAGGTGTTACCTCAAAATATAAGGGAGTCATCGCAAATACCTTGTGAAGCGGGGAGATGTGCGAGTTCCACTTCCTCGTTTAATCAGCCGGCCGATGAAGAGGGTTCTTACTTTGATTACCCTAGTAAAAGATGAACAAACAAGCAAAGAGAGAATGGATTAGAAAAATGACGGTGTAGTATCAATCCTCAATATAATGAGAATGAAAGAACGTGGGCATGAACACACCTTGTGTGTTTGTTTTAAACCCCTTAAAGATTCAAGGAGGGAAGGAGATGAATGCAAAGTAACAAAAAAAATCCTAGCAGAGGATGCTAGGGGCGGATGAATGGAATGCAAATTATACTAAGAAAGTTAAACTAAGGGAGGAGTAATGAAAAACAGGAGGTTGGCCCTCCAAAATCCAAGGTACAACTCTAGGAGGTTCCTCTCGCAGCAGAGGAGACGGCTTCTTCTTGAACACCGGAATAGGGAGAAAGGGAGCTTGTGGAACTCCTCCCTCTTTCAGACTTTAAACGCTCAAAGCCTATTCAAAACCTTCTTTCAACACTCTTCTGTAAACTCTCAAAGCTCTTGTATAAACTCCGTAAACTCTCAAAAGCATTCGTTCGTTCGTAACCTTAAACCAGGAGCTCCGATGGGCTATTTATAGGACAAAAATCCTTGTTCTAATGGGTTTTACAACAAGGAAATAAGTCCACGATGTGGATCACCTTCCCTCGAAAGCCAAAGATCCGAATCTTGCTCGAAAAAGCCATGCAGAGAAGATTGCGATCGAACCGGACACGGAACAGAATTGGCTTCAGTGAAGCTGACGTTACTTAAATTATCGCCCAGTGCCGACGTCACAAATTCTTAAACATAATATGGAAATAAAAATATTTCCAAAATTAAAAACTAGAATTCGTGTCCAGGACCATGACGTTAATTAATTAGCGCCTTCGCAGAGAGGTGACGATTCTTTTGAAATACGAATTTAAAATTCAAATAGAAATCCAAAATAGCAGGGGAATTGGCGTCCAAGCTCTGGACATTAATTAATATGCTCCTCCGTAAAGAGGTGCAAATTCCCTGAAATCCTAAATTTTAATTTGAATTAAAATTTGAGTAATTGAAGGAATTTACGTCATGCTCATTGACGTTATTTAAATAGCGTCTTCGTAAAAAGGTGCTAAGTTTCCAATTTAACAAAAAATAGGGATTTAATGTTAGTGTATAAAGGTGTCAATTCTTCCTCTAACTCTGAAGGCCGTGAGCCAAACAAGTCGACTAAGAAGGAAGTCTGTCGACTTAGAATGAAAAAAATCAGTTGACTTAGAATGTGTCGCTCTGTCAAGGCACCAATTAAAGAATTGGCGTCCTTGCGCTAGACGTTAATTCTTAATTCGAATAAAACCCAAAAAAAATGAAAAGGAAAACACTTGGAAGGAATTAACGCCTCTCTGCAAAGGCGCAGACTCAAAGAATTGGCATCCAGGTCACGGACGCTAATTCTAAAAATATCTGAAAAAAATAAAAAAAATCACCTTATCGAACTAGTAATGAAGTCCACTTCGAGGCGTTATGACGTGACATTAGATTTACTCATCTTCGATTTTGGTGTGTCTACACCTTTCCTTCTACATTCTGTCGTTCTGCACCTTTTGCTGGAGCGGGGAAGAAGAAAAAAAATGGAAATAGAGCAACAACTGGCTCAAGTCTGAGCTAACGATGAGCAAAGGAGCAGGAAGAAGAAGAATAAGAAGTAGAAGTAGAAGTAGAAAGAGGACGGCAAGGTGATACTGTTCTGCGGGTTCTGTCAGAGCGGGGGAAGAAGAAGTGGAAAGCAAATGCAAAACAACTCTAATAAAAGTTTGATAAGGTTACCCGTAAGTAGCTGACTTGCTGGAGCCTAGAGCACCTCGTCTCTGGAGCCCTCCCACTCGCATGCACCGCTCCCAAGCACAGTCACTATTGGTGGTCGTCGGACCACCGGTGGTGGTCGCTAGACCACTGGTGGTGGTTATCGGATGATGGACAATTGGAGTTGCTCACCATTTACACGTGTTGCACCACTTCATCCACTGGAACTTCGGCCAGAGGTTGCTTGTGAGACGACATTGTGTGTTCGCAAAGAAGTCTAGGAGAAACCCGCTGCAAAAGAGATGGGATCATACATGGGACACATGTTTAAAACCCTATTTCATTATTATACGAGATGCAATCCTCACTGTCTATTAAAGCAATATGTGAATCGTGCGCCTCTCGAGCGCCCCTTTGCCTCACTGCCTCTCAACATCTTTCAAACTAAAAAACATATGCCTCATTTTTCCTCCCAGAGGCGTATGCCTTGAGGCTTTTTGTGAGCACCTTGCCTTATGGTGTGCGCCTCAAAGTCTCATGGCAACGCCTTTTTAAACCATGAGAGTGATTGGTCCAATGGCAGTGGGGTAGGGTGGGAAGCACCCTCTACCCCTCCCTCGACTATGACGAGGGTAGCCGTGACTAGATCCACCTTGCCGTTGAGGAGCATGTTGGGCAAGGTTGACAACAGGAGCATCTTCAAGCAAGGTAACTCCAATGTGGTGAGGATGTTGTCACGTCCCGAGATATATGTACAGCGGAAGGGATTCGGGAACGTGGATAGCCGACAAATAAGCCTTGAGCTAGCAATGCAATCAGAGCGTAACATTCACACATAAAAGAGTGAACACCACATATATAATAAAACTCCAACTTTATAGAATAATAACCAATGTTTACAAACGACACTTGACTCTTTAACATAATGACTCACTAGACTCAATAAATTGAAAATTACATAGACACGACTCTTGATTAACATAAATGGACTCATGACCCTCTAAGTCTTCTCTTGAACTTTATTCGCTCTCAGACTCGCCACTTGAGTACTCCGACTCCGAGTTACTAGAGTTTCTTGAAAAAGATTGAAAAGTAAGGAATGAGCACACTTGTCTAGTAGGTATCTTCGTATCAACATGATATCAATGTTAAAGTAATTAACATTTAAACTCTAGAAGGTAAGATAAAGGAAAATGCGATAAAACATGCGAATAAAATCAAAGTAACAACAAGTATCGAGGTAAGTGTAGAGATATGAGAAGTAAATAAGCAAGAATATGGCTTTTCAATAACGAGAATGTAGTAGCATGTATCGAGAATGTACTTTTCATAACCTTGAAAAGGCTATGCACTAGAAAGTCATGTAACAAGAATGTACTAGCAAGCATGTAATTTCATAAGATTACCTCATGGATTTCACCCGTTTATAAAAAAGTACTCCTAGCGTAATGCGACACCAGTGTTCATCATACCCCATGGTTTATAATATATTTTCGGCCATCTACCGAGGGGGCTAGTGTGGAGCCCTTGGACACCGTCCGTGTCCGCCCTTGCATCTTCAAGTTATAAATCAAGCTACTTCCACGAGAAATAATAATAATGTCAGCCAGTAATGTTAAGTTCAAACAATAGTTTCATGACAAGTTAAACCAAGGTAAGAATGCACCAAAATGAACATGGGAATTCAAGGATGAATTATCTTGGACATTATGCTACGGATGAATTCCGGCAGCATAACGGTACATTTCTATAGTTCCATAGTTCATTAATGACTTATTGAATAAACTGTTGGGCTCCAGATAATCAGAAGACTATCTAGGAACAGGGTAGAATCAACCCTTCGATCAAACCTCGGGTAGGACAACATTTAGATAGAACGCGATCATGCCAGGACAGCTATCAGAAAGTAGCGGTCATGTGGGAACCGCTATCAAGATGAGTCGACGCAGAAGAAGGAACATGTCGACGCAATGAACAAGTTGGCAGAACGCGGTTGCACCAAGACCGCTATCATGAGGTAGCAGTCACCTAATGGCCGCATTCAAGTCAGTCCACAGAAAATGCAAGGTTCACGAAGTGCTTTCTAGACTTTTGGGTTTTTAGGGTACAACCAGCTCGGCGTCCTAATGGGAATCTCAGGCTCGCGAAAATTTACGGAGGTCTTGAAATAATATTACCTAATCTGGCAGAAGGAATATCCGACGGAGAGGCTCTCAAGTCCAAGAGGTGTTCCTATCAAGTGCAAGTGCTCTAATAGCGGCGTACCAGAGTACGGGCTATATGTGAAGTAATAAAATAGAAAGGGGATGAGAAGGGAATGCATCAAAGCATAAATCTCCATGTAATCAATTGAAAACTCATTTATATACAAATTATATGAGGGTTTGGCATGAAATTAATATATAATGAAATTAAGCCTTTAAAACATGCTAACATCAAACATGAACTCATGACATGATTAGGAACAAGAAATAACGAAATAAGACATGATTACTATCAGATATAATAGGGGTTGAATATGGTTCAATCTGGTTATAGGAAGCAGATAGCGGTCGATTGAAGGCCGCGACTTGGAAGTTGCAGTCTCTGCAAGATCGCCTTATGTCTGCAATAGACAGAAGCTAAGTCTTGCGTGCAGAGCCGGCCTATTCTAGGGCAATTAATGCACGAAAACTATGAAAAATAGAAAGGCAAGATAAGATATTATGTTTAGAACGGAGCACATGCATAGAAAGGGCATGAATTAAATCAAAGTTCTTATCTTTTAGTTAGGATGCAGAGATAGCATGCCATGAAAAGAACCTAACTGCGCAGTGATAGAAAAACGTCAAATTCTCTACGTATAAAGCATGAAATCAAGCAAGGCAAGAGAGCTTTTATTCCTAATTTGATGTTTAAGCCATACATGAGATAGCCTACCTCTAGTCTCGTCCCTACACTTCAAATTTGTCATCGGAAGTACGCTCCGGTTCCTGCGCGTCCTGCGTGGAACTAGTAACTTCTAGACCTTCTAACTCTTTAGATGCTTGCTCTCCTAACATGAAATTTGGTAGATGGTTAGAAGACACTAAAGGGAATAAATAACTCTAAAGGAAGAACATAAATTGACGCCACAACACCTTTGAACCACGCGATCCAAAATTAAGGTTCGTGCAGGATGAATCATGGCCCTATTTATAGGGAAAGGCCTAGGGCTGAGGGATTAGATCGAATTAAGAGTCCTTATTGGGGTTACAATCGATCCCTAAAGAGTCCTAGACAAGTTCCTATGCTAGATCAGATCGATCCCTGACGATTTGGAAGGATAAAAATCCAGATTTCCTAGGGTTTATCACATTCTGCTTACGGAACTAAGCCGCGGTCAAGGTAGGACTGCGATTAGCAGGTCATGGTCGCGCGACTGACCTCGACTTTCCTAGGCGCTGAACATTTGAATTTGAGTCTAATTCCTCTCTTAATTATTATATATTTATCTAATTCAATTAGGGAAATTACCCTAATACGTCTCTAGGACAGGGCTTGGGACTAAAGGTCTTAGAATTTAGTCTATGGGTCCATTTTAAATAGTCTTAATGGTATATAAGTAATTGGGCCTTTAAAGAAATACTAAATAACCCATTAAGTCAATAATTAACCTATTAAGCCCTTAAATGCTTAATTAATTCTTTTTAATTCTTGAAAATACCATAAAAATTCAGATAATTATTAGTGTTGCTACATATGTTGTGGAGTTCATGGAAGGAGGGGGGCTAATCCCATTTGGAGAGCGCAAAGAGGACTACGCTGAACTCCAAAACCAGATTCCGTGCGATGATAGCCATGAGTTATTCAGAGGACAATGGCTGACCGACCTCTACGAGTTGATTTGCAAGAAGCTTAGCTTTGTGAAGAAAGGTGGAGGCTGATTGTGTACCTTTCTTCAGCTTTTGTAGTTGAAGATGCAGTTGAAGAATGCATGACTCAGAGAAGGACCCGAAAGCAGTGGATAGTGCTCCCCACGCATCACGGGCATGGGTGACCCCAGTGAGGAGATGGGCGACCTCTTCAGAGAGGGAGGAAGCGATCCAACTAAGGACAAGTTGATCTCTAATGAACCAGAGAGGTCATACGCAGGGTTGGGCGTCTCAGTTGAGTTTTGTGTGACTCTCCTGTCCGGCAGAGCATCAGTGCGATCGATGATGTCTTTCATGCCCTGGCTATTGAGGAGAGGGTGAAACTTCTATTTCCAGATCACATAGTCTGTAGGAGTTAGCTCGATGAAAAGATAATGGCTGACATTAGGCATGACAGGAGCAGCAAGAGAAGGAGGGGTAGCTGAGAAAGAAGAGGAAAAGAAGAGTCGCAAGCCATGGAAGCGCAGTGCTCTGATACCATGTGAGAGTTGGCGAGAGAGAGGGAGGTTGGCGCAAGAGAAAAGCTTCTTCCCTGTGTGTGTTACGTGAGGGAGAAGTCAACAAATTACAACAGCAGGGTGTTTACACAGGGTGGACTCTCGGAGGATAACAACCGCCTAACAATTGGACTCTGCAAGGATTATTTCCCACCAGATAATAGGGCTCTTGGGTGATAATTATTTTACAACAAATAATAAGAGAACAACAAGGGACCCGATAATACTCCTAACAAAAACCAAGGGAATTAAGTAGGGCCTCGCGCGCACTTGCATGCATCTAACGAAGACGGACTTGTGGCGCAAAGCCTCAATGTCTTCGACATAACTGGCCATCATACAAAGCTATAGAAAGAGAGGAAGCATATGAATCGGACCGACCACCACCAAAGTATGTGCTTGCTGGCCATGGGCCGTCTGCACGAGTGTTCGGAAGTTTGTGCGTGCATATGGACGAGCAATGTATATGCGGTTTGGTATTAGAGGCCAAAGGCCATGATATTATTCCGAACGCCCCACTAAGGTGTCCGGGAGCGCTGATACGGCAATCTTGGCTAGTTAAACACTGCCCTGCCACCACCTGTTGGCATTTAACTGGAAAAATCAACGAAATCACCCGCAATTTGGCCTATTCTTTTGGACGTGTGTGTGTCCAAGATCAGAACAGAGCTATAGCTTCATTAATTGAGACCCTACATAAAAAGCATGAGAACATATATACAAAGATGGGACTCTCATCAGATACCCATTAATTTCCGAATAATAGAGGAGCTAGACGTCAGTCGGGGATATCATCATTGCAGTACACTGCACCTTGTATATATTTACTTCCAAACCCTAGGCCACTTTCACCAGCATGCTCTTGCGTTTGCATGAGGGGGCATCATTGCTCCGGCAGCATGGCTCAACGTCGAAGCCAATTTTGATGGCTCTTCCGGTGGTTATGGCAAACTCTTACGAAGACAGCAGCTACATAAACTATCCATTCCAGCTGGCTAAACGGGGGTCACCAGGCATGTTAATCTACGAAGACAACAGCATGAGCGAAACTTGGAATTCCGGATGTGGGTGTCCCCCAACAAACTGGCACATCACCTCCTAATCTCTGTCCTTGTTTACCAACTACTAAGAAGTCTCCCTCAAATATACGGAGCCAACCAAGCTACTGTTGGCACTGATCAAGGGGAGAGATAAGGATAGATCTGTCTTTTGTCTGAACGTATCTATATATGTTTAAAGCAAAGCAATAAATGGATGAATATTTGCAATACCCAATAACTAGGGGACCATCCATTAGTGAAACTTCTGACGTCTTCGCAAGCGACTGTTTAGAGTTCCGAAACTTTGTCAAAGAAGTCAAGGGTACTTGTAAGCAAGATCACATCATTGCATCACATTGCATGTGCTCGCATAGCTGGTAGGGGCATGCTTGATGTATGCCAGACACCAAGTTGGATAACCTCTCAATCAGTGCAATAGAGAAGTAACTACCATGTTCCGGCAAGAGATGTAAATGGAAACCTTCAGTTCTCAAGTCACGGCCTGTTCGCCTAGCTATAAAGTTGCAGTGACTCACTGCACGGGGGAGACCACGGTTAGGTTTATTTAATTACTAGTCAAAGAAACGCACTTCGCGCGAGAATATTTTTTAATTTTTTATATTAAATATTAAAATTTTAGATATTAAAATATGATTCATCGTTACCTACCGAGTAAGTATTAGTTCAATTAGTACTAAGAATAGCAACAAATTTTTTTAACTAACATAAAGATATTAATTTAATATCTTGAGGTTACTTCCACGTGGGATATGTATTTTTTATTTTAATTTAAGTGATTCACAAAGAATCAAGTTATGACAATCTAAGATCTTAACACTAAGTATATACAAAGAGCTCATCTCTGATTACAGTCTCGAAATAATTTGAAAGGAAGACTTGTAAAACTTATAATTTGAAATATTTTACCTTGGTTGTTGTATATGAAAAGAAAAATCATAATACTTTTTTGATAGATGTCATATCTTGATTCAAAAAGAATTTACAAAATTGTACCCTTATTGCTTCAGACAAGACATATTTGGCTTTGAGAATGGATATAATTTAGACTTCTAAGATGAAGATGAAGATACATATACCCAAAGCATATAAGCATTGGATCCATGTTCCTTTTGTATAAGTCGAGCTCTTGTTGATGATAGTATAGCATATAATCATGGGATCCCTTTTTCACTAAAAAAAAACCTCCTCATTTAGGTGATGTATATTCGCCTTCTGAAAGACAAAATATTAGTATAGGAGCAAGGTGAGTGAAGGATAAGAAATTGATACTGTTTCATATTGTCTCCCACTCATGACAATAATCTCCATATAACTAATTTTAATATAATATATAACCTTGGAATAAACACAACAAGATGCAAACAATGCCATAGAACTTCAATTTATCTTATCCTTTTCTCATGCCATTGTGAATCACATACAAGAGGCACTTGAAGCATGGATCACAACAGTTCAAGTCGTTAGAACATTGAACAAAACCATCGCCAATGTCCACAATAACTACATTAATAACATAGATAAAAGAGAAACGATTTTGTAACTCTATGGTGAGTTCCACTAAGGAGATCTCATCATTGTCATTATCATCATAAGATAAGCCTTATGTCAACATCTTCCTTATAACCAACGAATGATCTGGGAGTTTCAAGATTAGTCACAAACTACCCAGGCAAATAGGGGTCAAAAAATTAAGCATAAAAATGACCTAAAATACTCTGAAAATGAGTTCAATGCATTGTGGGCAACATAAACGATGGCATTTTCATAAAAATCACTCCACAAAAAATGGCTTTGAGTGCCAAGACAATTGACCACCATCAATAATAATTGACAAAAAATAATAACACTTCCAGGATATGATTACTCAATAGAAAAAAGTAGAAAAAATTCTTTCTAGGGCATTATTTCTCAATAGAACTGCCCTCAATAACAATTGAAAACAAGTAATACTACTTCTTTCTCAAATATGACTATCGCCTGGCACTCACAATTTGCCTACTAAGAAACCAACATGAATTTAGCAAACTGCTAAGTTTTTGCACTCTCCAGAAAATCAGGGTAAATGTGAATATTTAAACAGAAAGATCAAGAAATCAAAGTAAAAGAAGACAAAAAAATATAATAATGATAAATTCTTCACAATGCCTAATATCGGCATGTTGTGATTCATGATTCTTCAACCCAACAAATATATTTGCAAAGGGAGTATCGATCATGCACAATCTCTATGAAAGTTTAATTAGATTACTAAATGTTTCATCATCAGGACGTGTAGATGAATAAAGCGTGGTAACAGGCTGAAAAATTTACTACAGACTCATCAAAAGCTTGACTGACTACAAATAAATGACTATGCTTTGAACTTGAACCAAATTAATATATTGGTAGAAAGAGCTTTAGGTTTTAAAATCGAACACCAGGTAACAGACTGAGCAAAGCAAGACATTAACGAACCTAGTTCAGTATAATGCAGTACTGGGAGTGCAAGAAGAACTGCACGGCCACACATATTCATCATGAGAAAGCTTTGTAACTCGATTCTGATGTATAAATGAGAGTGTAACATATGCAACACATATTAATTAGAAAGGATTGACTGGGGTTTTTATGATAAGAACATAGATGTCTTAATTAGAAGCCACCCATCTTGACAATGCAAACAGAAGAGAATGTCTGCACCCATCCTTGATTCAAAAGAATTATTCTCCAACATACCATGGATATCTGCAGGCATTCTTGTATCTGAGATAAAGCATATGAGTAAACAGAGCAATTGTATTTTTCAGCGTTGGCACATTACAAACTGTGTAGAGCTTTTTGATTACAAAGCCCTTGGAGCTTTATGGAATGCCTGCACTGTGTTGTGATGGTTAAGATTTCCTTTGTCTTTCCATCTGGAGATCATTAGCATGTTTGAACAAAAGGTAAATAGTGTTATAGCATGGCTCTAAAGGCAGTAACATATACCCAGGGAGCCTGTCTCTTGTAAAATGAAAAATACCTGGAAAGAAAAGGTTGTGCATAGCAAGTGAAGGACCAACATTGGAACATGTGCCCAACGAGTTCTTTTAGCAAACTGTTAATAGTTGCGACCCCATTGTTGATAGCCCCAAATGGGCTGTCAACAGCTCACACAAAATGTCAACAATTTCATAGAAGAGACATTTGACGGTTTGGCGAAAATAGATTGCGCAAAAAGACACCTGCTTCTTCCAAGCTATACATGTTAGGAGTTCCAAGATTAAATACAAAGACGAATATTACACCGCATATTACAAATCCGTCAAATTTCTCAACGCTGAACCCAGCATCTTCATCTCAGCTTCATTCTTCCGAGTTCAATGGATCGACTACCTGAAATTGGCAAGTATAAGCCTCTGACCACTGAGACACAATAAGGTGCCTACTCCCAATTATCAAACTAAAGATTGCAAAAATAGACCAAAACCAGTACTATCGGCACACATTAAGTTCATTTATCTTATACACAACGGAACTGGTAGCCCCGTGGGATGACGACTCACCTACTATCATGATGTACACTTCTACAACAGCCTTCTCTCTACAAGGCACACATTCCTCCTTGCAATAACAAGTAAAGAGAGAAAGACAGAGAAGGGAGTGAGGGGGGAGAGAGTGAATGTCTCTCTCTCTCAGGCGGGGCAAGGCAGGTCTCGGCCTGCTCCTCGATCTCTCTCTCTCTCTCACGCGCACAGACATACACATGGGACATAGTAGCGGCTTGCTCCCTCTCTCGCGAACAGAAAAAATGAACAAACAATTACATTCATCTTCACTCATCTGTGGGTAGATTAACAACGATAGATGACATCTGGAATGGCTATATGTAACATGCATTCTACCACATCTATGAACAACAGATTAACCGACCAGTAACATCTAGAACACATGGCAGAAAGTGCAACAAAGAAGTTTTCAACACATCAAAACTCATCTGCATAGCCTTCTCCATCAGATCACGTCGTATAACATGATGCAACCACACAAAATGGGCAGAGAAGAGGAATGAATGTAGTGGGATGCTACAAGGTCCCAACTACACTGAGCCTCAGGAATCTTCTTGTTCTCAGGCGGCGAGAAGGAAGGTCCCGTAGCCCCTGAACATGGCACCCATGTTGTCGATCGGCGTTGACCTGCCCCACCTCGAACCATCTCCGACAGTCGCCGAAGATGGCCTCCAGCCGCCGCTCGAACCCGCCATCACCCCTGCCACCATTGCCAGTGGAAGCAGCAGTGTAGAAAGGAGAACCCTGCACCGGTGGAGACGCCCAGGAGGAGGGGAGGAGGAGAGAACCAGCGGCGGTGTGAAAGAGAAACCGGGTTGGGGAGACGCCCAGGAGAAGGGGAGGAGGAGGCGACGGGGTGAAAAAAAAGCCGGTAGACCGTAAACTTTAAAAGTCATCGAGCCGGCGGAAAAAATCGTTGAACCGGCGGAAAAAAACTGGCATATTCTCTTATAGTATATAATATAGATTTAGAACCGGTCAGACTAATCGAATATGGGTCGTGTAAATCTTTTTAGGGCCCTAATTCGTACATAGCTAGGATGCTACGTTTTTAAGGGAAGCTAGGGACTCATACATAGTGCAGAGCTGATGATATATAGAGGGGAAAAAAATTGGAGATGATAAATAGTTTCTTTATAAAGAATGTTAGGGTGCCCATTTTTTACCACTGTTAATAACTTTAGTCGGTTAAACGACCGAGATACAAAAATTGTCGAGATTTTTCTTTTTTTTTGCTCGGGTCAGTACTTAACGACCACATCAAATTAAGTTGTCCAAAGTTTTTTTTTGCCCAAACTATTTTTTGTCCATTGAACGCGACTGAGATACAAAAATTACCTATGTAAGATTAGAAGCTTCAAACTTAAAAGTTGCTACCTCCCACAAAAGTGAGCAAAATAGATGATGCAAAGAGTGTCATCTATATTCTCTTTTTCCTCGCACCATATGAAATGAAGTTAGTAGATAAAATGATCTTTGTAGAGGTGATAATGGATATTTCTGAATCCTAACCGGTTGCTATACGTCCTTGATAAGTAGGCACAGGGTACGTACAGCCTCCCCGTCGTAGTCTACGTGCATGTGGGGGAGGCCAACATTGGAAGTTCTCGTATCCTCAATTCTATCATATCAAAACCACACAGGGCTATGCTTCTCTCGGTGCGTTCATAAGTGTAGCACAATCATTTTCCTCTCTAGAAAGACTAGTTTCATGTCACGTCGATGTGTGTAACTTTGCAGCTAACAAGCGGTAAACTCTTTTCCTTGTTCTTGTGGGCCGTGCAAGCTGGTTCAACGCTTGTTGGTTGCTAGCTAATACTTTCTCTCTCTTTCGATCTTTGCCTTCACCGGAGGAAATCTCTGAAGCTGTGCACGTTGTGGGAAAGAAGCAGGGGACATGGGAAGTATGCAGCCTGTGTGGTCTTTTAAAGTTGAACTGGATGGATGATTACTTTGTACGACAAGTTAAGTACTCTGGACTTGCCCGATTTAGTGCTTTAAACCCCGTGACGCCCTTCGGGAAGCCGTCTCCCTCAGTGGCTGTGGTCTGCCACGGGGTTGGTGGGGGAATTGTTGGCGGCAGAGGGTAGGGATCGTGGTTCTTGTAGGATCGATCCATAGCAAAGACCAGGGCTTGACATCAGAGGTATCAACATCTTTCTCGAAGCCTCTCTTTTCCTTCCTCATGCTTGGCATGCATCCGCGGCCACCACGTTGTGTGTAAAGGGATGCGTCTTTGCCCAAAGTCCAAAACCGGGGCCTTCCCTCGGCGGCAGAGGACAAGAAATCCACCGGGCTCGAACCTGGGATCGCCCACGGAATTGGAGCAGTGGAAGCCTCCCACGCCGCAGAATGTAAATTGAAACGTGACCAGTGGTAACTCTGCTGCTGCTGTTGATGCTGCATGCGTCGTATATATTTATGACGGGCGCGCGCGGTCACGACTGATCTCGTAGTCGATGAGCATTTAGATCTCTATCACTGTACGAGTCTCACGATAGAGATGGATCTACGCTTTCTTCTCTTCTATCACCATCAGCTGATGACAATGCTTTCCATCACAAAGAAAAGGGCGTTTCACGTTAGACTCTCTTGCTTTCTAGGAGGAGCTGATTTTCCAAACACACCCACTAATTCCTTTCCTAAAATGGAACTCTCACTAACATCTTTGACAACCATCGTTTTATTAGGTTACCCTACAACACTGACAAATGGAAGGTAGGCTCTCTGGACATCTGGCACACTCTTTCGAGAAAACAAAGACTAGACTCTAGAGAAGTAGGTTGCAACAGAAGCTGACAGCTTGCTGCATGATAAAAGTACTGCAGTTCACCTTTTCGATATCAACACATAAGCGGGCCTGGAAGGTAGCCTAGGAGTATGGAAGAGCTGCGAAGGTTTCAGGGCATTCTACGTTCGAACCAACCTAAAGGACAGCGGCATGACCTTCGTAGTGCCCGGCTCGGGTACGTGACGTACGTCAATGCACGGGGACCATACATCTGAGCAGTGCACATGCCATGAGATAGATGAGCCAACCGCAATTGGGTTGAAGAGGAACGAGAAGGAAAGTGATGCGGGACGGATACGCGACTCGACTCCAATTGGATATGCGACCCTTAGACTGTAAGCAACTTCGCGATCGTCCCTAACGAGGAAAGCGTACGGACGTGCACGGTTGAGAAACCGACAGTGAGGTAGGGTGGTCAACTCATAAATTCGTGTCCGGATCGGGTCACGGGACGGTCTCGCTCTCTCTCGCAGCAGCGGTGATATAAAAAGTATAGCGAGCTACGATCCTAGCATACTCTCTAGCAGCGGCATAAAGAAATATATACGAAATAAAGTAAATGCCGAGATGTGAGCGAATATGATACCTCCACGCTACCGAGTGTGGGGAAGACTTCCCGGCCGATCTCGTACTCCCAGAACAGTAAATACACAATAATTACAGCAAGATAAATTACTACACACTCCACGCAGGGAGGTAAAGGGCGACACAATGGGACCCGGGAGTAGCGGGTTCGGGTTGACGGGCGGCTTCTTGTATTGCTTCGGCGGCACACGTACTCACGACCGTGGGACCCACGTGCTGGTCCGAGGGGCCGTGTGGGACCGGGGTGGCACAACTGTGGTGGGGACGCCTGGAGGGGCACTCCCTGGGACGGCGGTACGCTGGTTTGCCGGTCGGAGGCCGGGCGGCTCCGAACTTCACTCGTCGGAGTTACTGCCCACGGATCTGAACTGCTGTTTCAGACCCGCGCGTCCCGACGAAATCCGCTGCTGCAGTCACTCCCGACGTCGGATCGACGCACAAGAGATACCGTTGGAAAGCTAGCTCGAAATCCTTCGATCTATGGCCAGAGAAAGAAAAATGAATTTCCCGTTGATGGCCTTTGTCGAATATTTAATCTGCTGATTGATAGGATCTGAAAACTCAGGACAGAACTAAGTTTTCCTGAGAGTTGGCGTTGATCGCGATGTAGACTTCCGAATCAGAAGATGAACTCTTCATGAAAGTTGTAGCGGCCGAAGAGAGGAAATCGGGGATATATCTTATGAAAGGTTGGGTAGAAGTTTCGATTGTTTGTGGATTTTATACTGACCCTGTGTCGGATCTGGACAGCAGAAATAGAACTGAAGTTGGGGGAAAGACATAATTTCTAAAAATAGGTAGAGGGCTTTTGAAATTCGACGAAAATTTATAGAGGATGGGGATGGTAGACGGATCCTCCAATAAATTTGGGGATTCAAACAAAAATCAAGAAGGGGGTCAAAAGGGGGAAGAACTAAGCTTCTGCTACATAGATCTGAAAAGGGACAGATCAGGAAGACAGAAAGACACGAAAATGAAAAAATATAAACAAAATGGGAAATGACGGGATAATTTTACTGGAAGTTGGGGATCAAGTGAGAACCAACCCTGAAAATCCCAACTCCAGATGATGTCGGAATTGGGAGTTACAATTCTTGTAGTGAACCTCTGTCCAGCAGAAAAAAGATCTAGACAGCACTTCGGAAGCGGTTTCGCGGCGGCTCGAAGGCGGCACGAATAGCGGCGGCGACACCAGAGATGAATCTAGAGATAGAGGGGCTAAGATAGAAGGGGTCTACACCCTGAAATGCAGAGGGAGGAAGAAGGAACCAGAGGGAGAGAGGGGGGGTGCACCAAGCTCCAATGCTCAATTCAAATTTTCTTCTTCATTAATTCTAACAAATGGAAATTACAAGCATTTATACAAAATGGAAAATGACTCAAAATGCCCTCAGATCTAGAACTAAGAGGGGCATACTAGGGACATCACATTTAATCCCACATGGTCAAAAAAAATCAAAATTATAATATGTTCTAGTGGAGGGGGGCGCCCCCTTCACCAAGAGCCACCCAACTTTGACATTTTAACCCCTTTGTCCCCCCATGTGTCAATTGACTAGTCAATCCATCTGGAAGCCACCTAGGATGGTTTGACCAGCCTCACATGGCTTAGGTGGACCAATGGGAAAGGACTGGGGGTCCCCTTGCTAGACCTACTGACATTTTGCAGATAAACCCACCAAAACTTATAATTGTGTACCCATATAACACAAGGGTATACATACAAATATAAAAGGACATAAATGCAAACAAAATGTGAGCGGTCTTGCTTTGATGTCCCCATCAATTCTCCCCGGGTGGGAAGAACTCGATCCCATCGAGTAAGGGGTGTGATGGCTCGAGTACACCGGCGGATCCGTCACCCTGCCAAGTAGCGAGGGTGTGCTCCACTCCAAGTGATCGTCACTTGCTCATTCATTATATACTCGATATGCACAAGCTGCTGTGGGAACGAGGTTAGAGGTGGACACTCCGGGGTGGGGTCACTCTCAAGGGGAGGAGGCGGCTCGAAGACTCACTAGGAATCACCGCTGGGTCCCTGTAGGTGACTAGATCCGGGCATAGATGTAGAACTGATCCCATACTCCTCGAACGAGTGACATCAATGAGCTTGCACAAGACATATACAGACTCCTAACAGACCACAAACCACACAAACAACAAAACACAGATGCACACTCATGACCCTAGGCAAACTTAGACACTCTTAGTACTACTACGACGGACGACAAGAGACACAAACACAAGGGACATACGAAGGAAGACTCGATAAGGAGGACGGTCACCATCTACATACACTAAGTGTAAAGAAAGAATAACCCACAACTTAATGCCATGAGTTCCATCCTTCGTCAACCGTCTCCGGTTCGAGAAGACTCGTCCTCGGGTATGAAAGTGTGGGAGGATTAGGGGATGGGTGACGGGAATGTATTCCGGACGTCTAGTGTGAAGCACGATAAAAATGAAGTCCGGATACTGTTTCTCGTGCGCATGGCAGAAATCAAACCATACTGTGTCAACATAGGATATCGACAGTGGTACGGTAGTCTCCAGTGGTTGTGCTACCGTCGGAGAGACTGGTAAAAGTGGGATGGTGGGATCCACCGAGGACAAAGTGGGCAAGATAGACAGGTCCGGGATGACCAGTGGGAGTGGGGTGACTGACAGCCCCTGTCCCTCTATTGGCTCACTCTCTCACCCAAAAACATTAGCGTAGTACTCCTTGACCAACTCTTGGTCAGCCTCATAATCCACTAGAATAAGCATGGGTGGGACATCCTCGGTATGTTTGTCCTCTATGGTAGAGGAATGTGAAGGACACGGATCGGAGAAATGACTAGGACCCACATGGTTGGGCTCCAGGAGAGGTGGTGAGCATGAGTCCATAGGCAGAGTGGACTGATACGGGTGTGAGGTTGGTGACAAAGAGGTGGGCGACTGAATGCCATCGTGGAAGATGAACTCGCCGGGTAGGTGAGGTGGATATAAGGTGCATGTCCTCCTATCCCGGTCAAATATCGCTCTCCTCTCTTCCAACCATGGTCGCCCTAATATAATGCATGATCCTGCTAGCGTACCAATATTGCACCATGCGCCATCGCAGTAAAAATCAGAGCCGATCATCCTTTCGAACTCGACAAAAGCAAAATCACCCTCGCTGATAATCTCACCCGTCTTGGAGAGGGACTCCACGATATCAAGAGAAACCCAATTATCCGACTCCCTATCGGTGAAATGGAGTTCCGTTGTGGACCTATTGGGTAGAGTGACTTTAGTAATGAGATGGGTGAAATCTAAGGGTCGGGCCATGAAGGCATTGAATTGGGCCACCATGGATGACTACTCAGACGCATGGTCTTGGGGAACGGCCATGGGGGTGGTGGATAGTGGACATGAAGACACACGGTGACAAGACACTAGACCGACTATGCAAGGTTGGAATGCACTAACTAATGCACACTAATAACCCTAGACGTAAACCAAGACTCGATACGTGGCGGAGTTAATCGATCCGAAGATCACTCGCGCTTGTGTGCAGCCGTCCCGATAGGCGTAGCCTAACGTTCGGACAACACCTTTTGATATACCGATTAATGGGATGCAAGTGCAACCTAGACCGACTGACAATGACTAGACGTAAATGACACTTTTTTTTGTTTTTAGACACCCTAGACTCAAACTCGCTCTGATACCAAACTGATGCGGGATGGACACGCGACTCGACTCTAATTGAATATGCGACCCTTGGACTCTAAGCAAGCTCGCGATCGTCCCTAACGAGGGAAGCGTACGGACGTGCACGGTTGAGAAATCGGCAGTGAGCTAGGGTGGTCAACTCACATATTCGTGCCCGATCGGGTCACGGGACGGTCTCGCTCTCTCTCGCAGCAGCGGTGATATAAAAAGTATAGCGAGCTACGATCCTACCATGCTCTCTAGCAGCGGCATAAAGAAATATATACGAAATAAAGCAAATGCCGAGATGTGAGCGAATACGATACCTCCATGCTATCGGGCGTGGGGAAGACTTCCCGGCCGATCTCGTGCTCCCGGAACAGTAAATACACAATAATTACAGCAAGACAAATTACTGCCCACTCCACGTAGGGAGATAAAGGGCGACACAATGGGACCTGGGAGTAGCGGGTTCGGGTTGATGGGCGGCTTCTTGTATTGCTTCGGCGGCACACATACTCACGACCGTGGGACCCACGTGCTGGTCTGAGGGGCCGTGTGGGATATGGGTGGCACCACTGTGGTGGGGACGCCTGGAGGGGCACTCCCTGGGACGGCGGTACGCTGGTTCACCGGTCAGAGGTCGGGCGGCTCCGAACTTCACTCATCGGAGTTGCTGCCCACGGATCAGAACTACTGTTTCAGACCCGCGCGTCCCGACGAAATCCGCTGTTGCGGTCACTCCCGACGTTGGATCGACGCACAAGAGATATCGTTGGAAGGATAGCTCGAAATCCTTCGATCTATGGCCAGAGAAAGAAAATTGAATCTCCAGTTGAAGGCCTTTGTCTAATATTCAATCTTCTAGTTGACAGGATCTGAAAACTCAAGATAGAACTAAGTTTTGCAGAGAGTTGGCGTTGACTGCGATGTAGACCTCTGAATCAGAAGATGAGCTCTTCATAAAAGTTGTAGAGGCCGAAGAGAGGAAAACGGGGATATATCGTATGAAAGGTTTGGTGGATATTTCGATTTTTTGTGGATTTTAGACTGACCATGGATCGGATCTGGACAGCAGAAACAGAACTGAAGTTGGGGGAAAGACACAATTTCTAAAAATAGGTAGAGGTCTTTTGAAATTCTACGAAAATTTGTGGAGGATGAGGATGGTGGACAGATCCTTCAATAAATTTTGAATTCAAACAAAAATCAAGAAAAGGGTCGAAAGGGGGAAGAACTAAACTTATGCTACACAGATCTGAAAAGGGACAGATCAGGAAGATAGAAAGACATGAAAATGTAAAAATATAAAAAGAAGGGGAAATGACGGGATAATTTTACTGGAAGTTGGGGATCAAGTGAGGAACCAACCCTAAAATCACAACTCCAGATGATATCGGAATTGGGAGTTAAAATTCTCGTAGTGAATCTCTATCTAGCAGAACAGAGATCTGGACAGCACTTCGGAAGCAGTTTCGCGGCGGCTCGAAGGTGGCACGAACGGCGGCGACGACACCAGAGATGAATCTAGAGATAGAGGGGTTAAGATAGAAGGGGTCTACACCCTAAAATGCAGAGGGAGGAAGAAGGAACCAAAGGGAGACAGGGGGGCGCACCAAGCTCCAATGCTCAATTCAAAATTTCTTCTTCATTAATTCTAACAAATAGAAATTACAAGCATTTATACAAAATGCCCTCAGATCTAGAACTAAGAGGGGCATACTAGGGACATCACATTTAATCCCACATGGTCAAAAAAAATCAAAATTATAATATGTTCTAGTGGAGGGGGGCGCCCCCTTGACCAAGAGCCACCCAACTTTGACATTTTAACCCCTTTGTCCTCCCATGTGTCAATTGACTAGTCAATCCATCTAGAAGTCACCTGGGATGGTTTGACCAGCCCCACATGGCTTAGGTGGACCAATGGGGAAGGACTGGGGGCCCCCTTACTGGACCTACTGATATTTTGCAGATAAACCCACCAAAACTTACAATTGTGTACTCATATAATACAAGGGTATACATATAAATATAAAAGGATATAAATACAAATAAAATATGAGCAGTCTTTCTTCGATGTCCCTATCAGAAAGTCAAAAATCCGTCCTCTACGGTAGATTTGATAATTGTTTGTATAAAATTCAAATCAGATTCGAATTTGTGTCCATTTGACCTAATAATTATCCGGCTAAAATATTTAACAAATAATTTAATCAGATATCAGTGATTGTTAATCGAATACATATTCAGATGCATCATTGTGATATCTGTGTTAAATATTATCCTACCGAATATGAATTCTTAGATGAATGTCAAAGATTCACATATTCTATATATAAGGAACACAAATCTTAATATGTTGCTTGTTTACTCTTTTTTATTTCTTTTTTGTCTCAAAATAAAACTTTGAAATAAGAACTCCCGTTACATCCATTTGATAAGTCATCACTTATTTTTTAAGGATGAAATCTAATGTTTTAATAATTTTTCAAAAATAAAAATAACTTACATCTTTTATTTTTTTGAAAAAATAACTCACGACACTCTCACACTTCTCTTAATACTCAACTCTAAACATGTCTGATAATCATCTGTTTAAAATGATAACTAAATTTGAATTCGTATTCATATAATTAATTATCTAAATAAAATATCTAACGAATAATTTAGTTGAAAATCAAATAATTTGATTATTAATTAAATACGAATTCAAATAACATAAAATACACTCCGTATCCGAACAGTTTACTAAGTCTACTCTATGACCCCAAATACGTAATTCTCAGGAGAGAGTGGATAGCTGCAATTCTTTATGGCCAATCATGCATGCGTCCTGTTCCTTCCTTTTACTCTCTCTTTTATCCGTACACTTCCCCGTCTTTAAAGATAAAACCTACCCGTTACCTGAATAAGGAGAAGGTCCCCAGCTGAAAGTCACGACTCTCGATCACTGCAAATCCACATCCCTGGTGGGCAACGAGACTGCGTTTGTCAGTTAACCGGCTGGCACAACATGAGATATATGGGATATATTATCTCAACGTTAATATATCCAAGGCCATTTTCTCTGCGTTTCTTAACTGCGTCCCTAATGACGCCAAAACACAGCTGCTGTGGTGCGGTCACTTCTACACAAACCCCAACAAACCCCTGCCCAGACGTGAAACCACACGGCTACGAGTAGACGAGATTCTACATGGGTCCCTTCTTTTGTTTTTCTAACGCTGCCAGCCTGTAGGGTTAACTTATTCACAGCCCTGCAGATGGGCAGACGACATGCATACCAAATAAATCTCTCTCTCTCTCTCTCACACACACACACACACACACACACACACACACACAGAGAGAGAGAGAGAGAGAGAGAGAGAGAGAGAGAGAGAGAGAGAGAGAGAGAGAGAGAGAGAGAGAGAGAGAGAGAGAGAGAGAGAGAGAGAGAGAGAGAGAGAGAGAGAGAGAGAGAGAGAGAGTACTGAAATCTTGTAACTTATTCACCGTCCAAGCTTACGTTTCCACGTCTCACCTTGCCGCTCAGGCTACTAACATGGGGCAAAGGTAGCATAAGTGGGACTTAGCATAACCTTTGTGTATATATATAGGCCTCTATTGCCTCTCTAACGGAAAATTAAGTGTTCTATTTTGCATCAACTTACAAGATTTCTCCCGTTTTCGCCATTGCATGCCAACCTTCTGCTGTACTAAACGTGGGCCTTGGCGTTAAAGCAAGGACACGTGTCCCAGATCCGTACGACCGGTCTTAGCAAATCTTACAGTTAGACGTAATGTGTCACGCCCCGACGCAGAATATCGGGACGTACAGTCGGGAACGAGCTGGCAAGAGAGAGATCTATCTAAAATAATACACAATGCTACAAGATGGAAATATACTAAATGATCATTAACCAACCACAACTGATACAATAACCTCAAATTCAACTTAATACAACTGGAATTCTAACCACTAAAACTCAAGAACATAACTGAAACTAAATGCTCTCTAAAACACAACTAGAAGTAAGATAACACACTGCTAACACACTAGAACGGACACACTCATGACATCACTCCTGCCCTTCCCCGTCGATAAGCGCGTCACCTGAAAAGCCTGAAAAGGGGGGAAAACACAACTATGAGCTGACGCACAGTAGGAAATAACATGCAATTTACGTGATTAACAAGTTAATTACATTTTCATGTGCAATACTAAGAAAGAAAGAAATGACGATAACGATATAATGAAACAACGTAATAACAAGATCTTGCAAGGTCAAGAAATATGTGATGTCAAGAATTAACAAGATAACAAGTACAAGAATTTACAACAGGAGATATAACAAGAGACAGTAGTAAAGAATTGGCCACAAGTAAGTAATATCAATTCATTCGCGATCAAGTAACAAGTAACAAGTAACAAGAGATGTTTGTCATATACGCAACAAGCAAGCAAGTATTTCGGTGTAATGCCCCACCATGTCATTAGTATCCCATGGGCTCAGTAATTTTTCGGGCGCTCTCCCCAGGACCAGACCGGGCGCTTATGATGCGATGGCATTTATTTTTATGGGCCCAAAGTCCCACACGTCCAGACATTCAGTCAATTTTAATGGCCAATTAATCAGAGGAATTTCTGTCAAGAGTATGAGTTTTTAAGGACTAACATGTCCTTAGATTCCAGACAAAAACTCGGTTGATACGGTCACCTCGGTGCCGCTTTACAAGAACTGGACCAAAACTCGGTCCACGGGGTCAAGAAAGAACGGCTGACAGTATACCGTTCAAGTGTGTAAGTAATCCATTCTACTGGAGTAATAGGGACTAAAACAGCAACTTAACAATCAATTTAATCCTAATTACCAAGTTAATATATCAAGGATTATCCATTATCATTTGCATTAAACCAATTTGCCAAAGGATGATTCAAGATGATAAGGTAAAAGAACAAGCTCGTACAGGAATGAAATAGTATGCATTAACAGAGATTTAGTTTCACCATTAGCCACTAATTATGTGGGTTTCTATTTAACCATTGTATGAAGATGATAAATGGCATGTTTTTACACTACGTTTGCATGTAGGGACCAATGTTAATTGAAATCAAAGGGGTACATGAATAGGTTACTGGTTCTTCAAGAATATACTTTTCAATTGGTCTAAGTTAAATGGGTCGATCCCCTAATGATCCGGATCGATCCTCGGGTCGAAGAACAACAAAAACTGGGTTTCTGGTACATGGGTCGACCCCTGGGGTCGACCCCTGTAAAAATGGGGTCTACCAGTGAGATGGGTCGACCCTGGGGTCGACCCCCACAATCCTGCACAATGGGTCGACCCAGACCCCCACATTTTGGCTGTATGGGTCGACCCCAGGGGTCGACCCTTGCTGGGTGCTAGATGGGTCGACCCATGGGGTCGACCCTCGGGCCTGCCAGGGCTTCCAAAAAACGGGTCGACCCCAGGGGTCGAACCCTGCAAGAACAAAAACGGTTTTAACCTCCGAAAAACATATAAACTCACCCAATTGAGATCCAATTGAGTTGGGATCTTAACCACATGATCTAGGGTTATTAATATACATACTAGGGTCATAAAACAAGCGATTTGAAACACTAATTTCAACAGAAATCAATTAAATCTTAACCTATTCTATGATGAACACATGAAAACCTAGATATTGACATGCTTCTACTAAATCGTGAAATTCTCTCAATATACATAACGAAATGTGGGGATTCTCATGTCAAACGAAAGCTAACTCAATGCTGAATCCAACCATATATGATAAGCTATATGTGGATCAAGTTTTATAACTCAAAATCAGTCCGCAATTAAGCTCTAACTCAAAGGTTCACAATATAAATCAGGTTCTAGACATGCTCTCACTAAAAATCGAAATTCTCCAAGCATGCTAAATGAAAATTGGGGCTTTCTACGTTAAATGAAAGCTAACAATATGCTGATTACATCATATAAGTTAATTAGAGTTTGGCCTGTTAAACCTACCTCAATCGAAGAGAGAACTTAAAACCCTAGAATGAAGAACGAACTGGATCACCCTTCACAAAACCCACGATAGCTCTCTAGATACCTGATAAAAATTGGGGCTTTCAGTCCCACTGGATAGATCTCTTCGAGAGGAACAAAATCATATATTCATGATCGAATTTTGGTTGAGAATTCCTACCTCAATTGAAGAAACAAAGAAGGAAGAAGGAAGCTGACGACCTGCCGACACACCTCCACAAATCGAACAAGATCTTTCTAGATCTGAAATTTCAGTGAACCCCACAGCCACCAAAAGAAACTAGACTCGAAGAGCTTTCTATCTATAACTCACACATCTTCTGGAGAGTTCTGAGCTGGGAGAATTCGACGGAACAAGAGACGTGTTAAAAACGGCGCCGAAATGGTTGACTCAACCAAACTCGGCCGGCTGCGTCTCCTAGGGTTAGGTTTGTGTCAAATTGATTGAGGGCTATTAATCCTTAGCTCATGGCCGTTCATTTACCTCTGATTTGAGCTAATTTGGTTGTGTATTAAGCCTGAATTTTGAGTTTTAAACTAAGGTTAGGTAAGGGTTAAAAAGTGTGCACTTAAGGGCTTAAACCCTAATTAGATCTAACCACGGATTTATAATGGCTTAATGCCAGAAGACAAAGTTGTTGTCTACATTGACCTTAACCTGTTTACTATTTTTATGGATTTTGATAAGGTAGTCGGATTTTCACTTATACTATTTCTAACGAATTAAATATTAATAAATCTGAAACTCAATTATTAATTCAATAAGAATTCAATTCTTAATTAATAAAAGCTTAATAAATATATTGGGCTCAATTAAATAATTCGGGGTCTTACATAATGTAAGCCTTTCGTGTACTCCGTTAAGCACACGCCAAGAGACGTTTTAGTTGTTCCAGCCGCACCAACCGCCCTGCTATACCCCACTCGACACTTCATAGGATTCTTCGTCCAGCCTTGTCCTCTATCAGTATTCACACTGTTTCCAAGAAGTGCAAGGATGACTAACAGACGAAGTCTAAATGTCATGGGTTACACAGACAACCTTGTCAAGACAATGTTAAGATGTGTTGTGAGAAGAACGCAACGCAGGATGAGCGAGACTCGCTCTTGATACAAGACGTTGCGACACAACACGGACGGGGAGAAGCCCCCACAGACGGCCACCGTCACACAGCCAGATCAACCGAGAAGAATAATGGTAAGTTTGGAAGATAGAACAAATGCGGTCGACCTCTTCTGTCGAGACGATCGACCACCTTTTGTTGTAGTACACTCTCAGAAGAAACAAAACAAAAAAATCATTGACCACTTAGTCAAGACGGTCGACTTTTTTTCCCATAATAGGTTGAAACATGTTCCGAATAGAAAAGATAGTTGACCTCTCAGTCAAGGTGGTCAACCACTTCCGACAGACTGCACAACCCATTTGTGTTCCTCTTCTTTCATGCAATGGAATCGATCTCTATTTGATGTCAAACTTGAAACTCAAATAGATAACAATCACACAAGAAGATTGAAATCAGATTTACATGATTCGGAGGCACGATGCCACCTTCATCCATGGGAAGAGCATCGAGAGAAATTCATTACAATGTGAAAAATGATAATGGATAGAGAAGCAACCTTACACCGTCATCGGTTGACTTCTCCGAGAAAAAAGAGACACCCACGAACTCTTAGCTCTTCTCTGGACGATGCTTGAAGTCGATGAGCATCTAAGTCGAGAAGACAAAGGCAAAGCAAGAAGAAAATACATTGTGTCTTCCTCTTCTTCATGATGTGGGTCATACTCTCCTCTCCTCACATAGATCCTCATCTTCTCAAAGCATAGACAGATGTAGAGTGGAGGTTGCGCCCTTGCTAGGGTTTTGGGTTGCTGAAGACATTTGCTGATTGGGACGCTGATAGCAGCGGTCAGCAGTATGATTGGTGCGCTGGCAGTGAGGACAAGGTGGGAAACGACCCCTTCCACGTCCACATCCGCAGCCTCGGCTTCCATTATTCCAGGGAGTTCTTTGTGAAAAGTTTGCAGATGGGGAAGCAATGTCGTCAGAGTGAAGACTCATTTCGAGATTGATTTCTATAGCAGAGAGTGTACTGTGAAGTTCATGAAATGATGGGGGTTTCTCGTAGACGACCAGGGCAGAGAGAATGGGGGTATACTCAGTGCCAAGATTGTGAGCAATAATAGCAGTGAACTGGGCAAAACTGACAGGTTGACTAGTCTCAGCAAGTTGGTCTGCAAGAAACTTGGCTTGATTGAGAAATTGGGTGATAGAGAGAGTTCCTTTTTTTAGATTTTGCAGTTGAATGTTCACTTGAAGAACACGAGACTGGGAAAGTGATCCAAAAGCAGTAGCCAGAGCTGCCCAAGCATCAAATGCATGCATGATCCCTACTAGGAGAGGGGCTACATCAGCAGACAGAGAAGAAGATATCCAAGTCATGACCACTTGGTCTCGCTGAAACCAGCTGGCATACTCTGGATTAGGCACTGCAATGGATTGGTTATCAGAAGTATTGGTGGAAAGGGTTTGAGGGGGTTTTGGTTCGGAACCGTCGATGAGACCCATCAGCCGTTGGCTATGAAGCAGAAGGATAAGTTGAGACTTCCAAATGATATAGTTTGTAGGTGTGAGTTTCGTGGAGAGAAAAGAGCCCACATTAGGAAATGTGAGGGAAGAACTGTGACGACCCAGACTTCGGATACTGGGTAAATCTAATACCACTTGGATCTTGAGAAGTCTCCCAAGAGCTGTAAAGCTCTGATGGGAAAAAGGTGTGTGTGGAGTACATTGAACTTCCAGATAGAGCAATAAACAATTAAATTATTATGATCAGGGATGCTAAATTAGCAGAAATAAAATTAAATTTTCAATTAAATAATTAAAGCTACAGAGCTAACAGAGTCCAATCTAACTAAAGTATAGTCTAACAGGAAAGAGAACATACTCTCAAGTTGGGGAAAGCCCAACACGGGCAAAGCAGGCAACTAAGAACCACTGCATTGCATCTCCAAAGCACGAGGAAGAACAGCTACACCTGAAAGGTCAGGGGTGAGCCTCGTCTGACTGGCTCAGTAGGGGTCTCGCAGATCCCCAACACGAAACGAAAGCGGTAAACAGCAGTGCTAAATAGCTAACAGCAAAGCAGGAGTAGGAACATAAAGAGTAAAGAGGAGAACAATCATACTAAATGGAAACACGGCAGCCGATAGAACCCCGGCTCTCTAAACTACTCCTAATGGCAGCAGAAAGGCGAAAACCGATCTCACAAAGTTGGGAGTTTTCGATCCATTGATAAATCATGAAACCCTATCGTGAAGGCCTATGGAAACAGACAAAGGCTCTTCGAAGACCTACACGGCCAAAGGTATAGTCACGACTCCGCTATCATGCGCCCTACACGGTCTACAGGTAGAACCATGGTAAATCTCTATCGTCACCCTAGACCATAGTGTCGAAAGGACACAAAACCACGTATCAAGAAAATCACAAAGGCTCACGGTTCACGAGAATCACAAGGGCCACAAGAACTACGTATCATGTGATAGAAGTACCTCCTCACTAGAAGAAAAGTCATATGCGTCCACTGACGTACTCTTACACTGTGCCTCAAGCGTCTCCCACTCCCCTCGAATGCGGTAACTGAGACACCGAATAAAGAACCAACGAACAATAATAACAAGTGACTAGTTAGGGTCACGCCCGTCGGCATTGGTCCAACGCCCCTGACCACATGTGCACACACAAGCTCAATGTCTTAAGCCAAGCCTCTAGCTGATTTTTCCCTTCCGTCGGACTCTAACGGTTAGACAAAGGGGCCCACGGTAACCAGCCTACAAATATTCTCTATCGGGACTCGCCCCGCCACCACTCCTTGGTGGGCCGACACACGAAAGTGTCGTCAGGCTACGACTAATGGAGGCTCACAAGACACAAGGACTCTCTAAAAGAAAGCACTGGAGTACAGACAGGCTACATAGTCACCTGTCACCAGTAGTTGAGAACATATAGCAGCACAATGCCACCAGACTCAGAATAGCCAACTAGTCTGGCTAACACAACGATCCTTGAGTCACAAGACTCGGGTCAAGATCGTTGCACATCACGGAAACACGCCGTTAATCAGCCTAGTCCCTCAGCCAAGACTAAGGTAAAACGCATTATGGAAGCAACACAGAATAGCCGGATCCACAACAATAATAATGAAAGTCCTCGGCCCCAAGGCCACTCGACGGACTCACAATTCCGTATGACGAGAAACACGGAACACAAGGGATCACATGAGCCCTCGAACCAGATATAGCCACGCAAACAGAGGTAACAAAATACCTCCAAGCATCCAAAATATAGTCTCGATTACATTGGGATAACCAAGACACTCATGAGGTCATGTGTCAACCACTAGGTCACAACCGGGTTGACTAGAAACCATAATGACTCTCGAAACAACACGGCACACTACTTGAAATTACGGCACTTCCGAACACCCTATATCACGGTCACAACCCTCATAGGATGTCCAAGACATCCACGGAACAATGGGCTAACCAAGGGGTCGAAGCCAAACCAACCGGTAACCAAACCGGTTAAAGAAACACCAAGAACAGGTGGCGGTCACCCCTATGGCCGCTAACAGAAAGTGGCGGTCATAGCCTGGCCGCTACCGGACGGGTCAATCAAGTGGCGGTCTCAGAAGGGTTGCTACTTGCAGAACCTTAACAGGCAGGAAACGGTCTGCCCAGGGCTGCCTCTTGAAAGTGATGGTCCTCACAGGGTCGCCTCCTGAATGTAGCGGTATAGGCAAGATCACTATCTCCAGGCTGCCTCCAAAAATGAACGATAAGTCATCCTAGTTGCGGTCCACCCCTGACCGTCACTTCAGAAGACGGTCAGTGGCCAGGCTGCAACTAGGAACCGACCTAAAAAGTCAAAAGACCAAATAGTGGCCACCCTAGGGCCACTACTATCAAGTTGCAGTCAGGAGCAAGGCCGCAACATGAAAGCAACTTAAAACACTAACGGAAACAGATAGCGATCCCCATTGGACCGTTTCTTAAAGGTAGCGGTCCTCCTCGGGCCGCCATCTCAAGTAGCGGTCTCTGGTACGACCGCTACTTCCTACTGGGGCGAAAATCGTAGGAAAGTGCAAAACTTAGTCTTTCCACGCCTCAATAGTCCCAGAACGACAGGGAAACATACACAGACTCGATATAAACCTTCCACAAGCCGGACGGGATCTAGAAAACCACAAAAAGACAAGAAATGGGTGATTTCCACAAATCCATCCAAAATGACTCACGTGGACAGACGACCTCATAACAGCCCCAAACCATGGCTAAATACAGCCAAACTGGCAGGAATCGAATCCCGACAAGCTGGGGGTTCAAGGTTTACCATTTGAACTAGAAACCATCGCTAGAAATGGCGATTTCGTCTCACACCCCTGAAACATGCACTTTCCCTTAAAACATGAAAACCCACTCATACTCACACATATCGGCTTGAAAACGCGAGAGAAGGCAGGAAACAAGTAGAGTATCCATCCCCTACCTCCACCGAAGATCTCGCACGCCGAAACTGCCGAAAAGCATCACACAAACCCCGCCGTGCTTCGAATCCAAGGAATGGGATCGCGCCTACACCACACTCCATTCCTCGCGCCTTCACGCTCCACGACACCTCCACAGCATCCCCGCCTCGTCCACCCCCACCACGGTCGGCCGCCTGGGGGAGAGGGAAAGAGAGGAGAGAGAACGGAGGGGGAGACAGTGAGAACGACGAGAGGAGAGAGAAGAGAGGTGAGGGTTGAAAAAGAAAAGAAAAAGGGAAATTATGAATATTTCTAAAATCTGATTTTTGGCCCGAAATTTTGTAAAATCAAAAAAATATGAAAAAATAGCCTCCGCGATCCTTGAAACGTGCACAATGCATCTGCATCGTCCTGGAGTCTGAAATATCAACAGTTCACTCTCCACGGGATTTCGCAGGCTATACAGCGGAAAAATCCGAGTGGATCGCAAAACATGATTCGGGATTCGTAAAAGCGCTCCGAATGCTCTCGAATTCTGATCCGAAGGATCCAGGGTATTACATTCTCCCTCCTTTTAGAAATTTCATCCTTGAAATTTAAGGAGCTAACAATGGAATAGGGAAGAACAACCCATAAAGTTGGCAACACTCTCCAAGCTCCAACCAAACCTTAAACACACGATAACACGATTCTCGAAAAAATGTAATTCAGAGGAACACTACCAGACCATGATCACAAGAAAGATCATCATGCTCCAGATCTCAAGGCACATCGATCCACAGAACGAGCACGACACACGAGGGAACACAAGTCTGGCACCTCCAAACAAGTCATCATCGCTATCGTCTCACAAAGCAAGGAGACACGACCCATGCCACGACACAGCCACCGACAAAATCACATACTCGGCGGACAACACAAGCATCAGCTCCCACAAGGAAGACAGTCATCTCAGCGGGCTGCTCCAACTCATCGGCTTCCGCACCATAATAATAATCAAAACTGGCACGCAGAACGTCAATGACATCGCTGGACCAAAAACACAATCAAGTCAGTCATCACTCAGACATTACATCTGATTCGAGTTGCACGCCAACTCTACAATCTCAGGAGAGTACAGCAAAACTAACTGACAAGATCTCGGTCCACACAAATCCGAACTCAGACTCACAGGGAACTCCTCTCATGCTGACCACAAGCAACATCCAACACACAACCTCAAAAAACACTTGCAAATCCCCGGCTCCGTTCTCAACACAGAACCATGGGACACACCGCAAATTGGGTCACTTCAAGACATAATTACAACTGACCACACGGCTAAAATGTACTAGCCGCTCGTAGCTTACCAACAAGGACCCACAAACAACTCTCGGAGAATGCATCTCTGGGACCACGATCACGTCCCGAGAGCATAATTTCCAAGAAATGCAGAAAAAGAAAGGGTACTCAACCATCATATTCGTCGATATATTTCCCTAATTCTCAAACCTGTCAGTGCCAACCATAATACCTTAAGCAAGGGCACGAAAACCAACAGCATCAAGGCACACATAGCCAAGACAAACGTACCGAGGAAACAATCCTCTCAACTGGTCAGAATCTTCCAACCTTACGATCCTCGACCTGTGGGTTATAAGCCCACACGCTTCCGCTGCGCACTCAACACAACGCACACAAGCATCACAAATATCTCGGCATCCGCATCTCAACAAATCTTTTGGCACCATCGTAATTCATGAAACTGCAAGATACCACGCCTCGAGTACCGATCCTGCCAATAGCCGATCATAAGTCGCCATAGTGCAAACCACAAAGAGCACCAACCTCAACTTAATCTCAAGACAATGCCACAAGGCAAGATGAGAAAGATCAAGCTCGACTAACAACAGTTCACCAGGAAGGAAATCCTTAGCACGCCCGAGCACTCTCTCAACCAAGGGCATCCAAACAACCACCTCAAACAACAACCTTAACACCTCAGCACCTCAGGGGCTGACCAAACCTTAAGCAGGGAAGGCCCAACGACATTAATCTCTTTGGAGAACATGCATGGCCATTACAATTCCCATCAGCCACCTGATCATGCCATGAAAAATCTCGAACACTGCACCACAGACGCACGGCTACTGGCAAACACTGCCCAACGCAGCACAACCGAGACCAACATCTTGACGAAAGAAGGACTCTCCATCACATCCTGACGAGAGCAAAACCACCTCGCAGATCCAACACAGCGCACACAAGCTCTCACGCGAGAAGCAGAGTGGTAAATGAACCCAAAATCTATGCCAGCTGTCGACTGTGCTAGACCTTATGGACTCTGATCACTGCAATATCTCGAATTCCCGAGTACTTTCACACCCCTTACTCTGATACCAACTGTGACGACCCAAACTCCGTATACCGAGTAAACTCGATACCACTTGGATCTTAAGAAGCCTCCCAAGAGCTGTAAAGCTCCGAAGGGAAAAAGGTGTGTGTAGAGTACATTGAACTTCCAGATAGAGCAATAAACAATTAAATTATTATGATCAGGGATGCTAAATTAGCGGAAATAAAATTAAATTTTCAATTAAATAATTAAAGCTACAGAGCTAACAGAGTCAATATAACTAAAGTACACTCTAACAGGAAAGAGAACATACTCTCAAGTCGGGGAAAGCCCGACACTGGCAAAGCAGGCAACTAAGAACCACCGCACTGCATCTCCAAAGCACGAGGAAGATCTGCTACACCTGAAAAGTCAGGGGTGAGCCTCGTCTGACTGGCTCAGTAGGGGTCCTGCAGATCCCCAACACGAAACGAAAGCGGTAAACAGCAGTGCTAAACAGCTAACAACAAAGCAGGAGTAGGAACATAAAGAGTAAAGAAGAGAACAGCCGTACTAAACAGAAACACGACAACCGAAAAAATCTCGGCTCTCTAAACTACTCCTATCAACAACATAAAAGCGAACCCCGATCTCACAAAGTCGGGAGTTGTCGATCCATCGATAAATCACGAAACCCTATCGTGAAGGCCCATGGAAAAAGAAAAAGGCTCTACGAAGATATACACGGCCAAAGGTACAGTCACGACTCCGCTGTCATGTACCCTACACTATCTACGGGTAGAACCACGATAAATCTCTACCGGCACCCTAGAGCATAGTGTCGAAAGGACACAAAATCACGTATTCAGAGAATGACAAAGGCTCACGGTTCACGAGAACCACAAGGGCCACAAGAAGTACATATCATGTGACAGAAGTACCTCCTCACTAGAAGAAAAGTCAGATGCGTCCACTGACGTCTTACACTGCACCTCAAGCGTCTCCCACTCGCCTTGAACATGGTAACTGAGACATCGAACCAAGAACCAAGGAACAACAGTAACGTGTGACTTGTCAGGGTCACGCCCGTTGGTCCAACGCCCCTGACCACGTGTGCACACACAAGCTCAATGTCTTGAGCCAGGCCCCTAGATGGTTTTTCCCTCCCGTCAAACTCTAACGGCTAGACAAAGTGGCCCACGACAACCAGCCTACAAATCGTCTCTCTCGGGACTCGCCCCGCCACCACTCCTAGGTGAGCCGACACACGAAAGTGTCATCAGACTACGACTAGTGGATGCTCATAAGACACAAGGACTCTCTAAAAGAAAGCACTGGAGTACAGACAGGCTACACAGGCACCTGTCACCAATAGCTGAGAACATATAGCAGCACAATGCCGCCACACTCAGGACCTCCAACTAGACGTGCTAACACAACGATCTTTGAGTCATAAGACTTGGGTCAAGATCGTCGCACATCACGGCAACACACCGTTAATCAGCCTAGTCCTTAAGCCAAGACCAAGGTAAAGTGTATTATGGAAGCGGCACAGAATAGCTGGATCCACAATAGCAGTAATGAAAGTCCTCGACCCCAAGGCCACTCGACGGACTCACAATTCTGCATGACGAGAAACACGGAACACGAGGGATCACCTGAGCCCTCGAACCAGATATAGCCATGCAAATAAAGGTAACAGAATACCTCCAAGCGTCCAAAATATAGTTTCAATCCCAATGGGATAATCAAGACACTCACGAGGTCACGTGTCAACCACTAGGTCACAACCGGGTTGACCAGAAACCATAATGAGTCATGAAACAACACGGCACACTACTCGATATTACGACACTTCCGAACGCCCGATATCATGGTCACAGCCCTCATAGGATGTCCAAGACATCCACAGAACAATGGGCTAACCAAGGGGTCGAAACCAAACCAACCGGGAACCAAACCGGCGAAAGAAACACCTAGAACAGGTGGCGGTCACCCCTATGGCCGCTAACAGAAAGTGGCGGTCATAACCTGGCCGCTACCGAACGGGTCAATCAGGTGGCGGTCTCAGAAGGGCTGCTACTTGTAGAACTTTAGCAGGTAGGAAACGGTCTGCCCAGGGCCACCTCTTAAAAGTGACGGTCCTTACAGGGCCACCTCCTGAAGGTAGCGGTCAAGGCAAGACTGCTATCTCTAGGCCGCCTCAAAAAACGTACGATAAGTCAACCGGGTTGCGGTCCACCCCTAACCGTCACTTCAGAAGGCGATCGTGGCAAGGCCACAGCTAGGAACCGACCTAAAAAGTTAAAAGACCAAATAGCGGTCACTCTAGGTCCGCTACTATCAACTTGCAGTCAGGAGCAAGGCCGCAACCCGAAACTGACTTAAAACACTGACGGAAACAGATAGCGTTCCCCCTTGGACTGTTTCTTAAAGGTAGCGGTCCTCCTCAGGCCGCCATCTCAAGTAGAGGTCTTTGGTATGACTGCTACTGTAGCACCCCGAGAATTTATTTATTTTAAATCTCTATTTTTAAAAATTTCTGATTTATTTAATTGGAATCCCTTTTGGCTAAATTTCACCTAATTCATAAAATTCTGGAAAAATTATAATCAAGTAGAGGACAAAACATTTAGACTAATTATCTTCTGCGGAAAATCCTAATTTAATTTTTAACCACGCCGAATTAAGGTTTTAAGGCTAAAAACGAACATTAGAGTATCTAGACCTTAAATTGCCAAATTAGAGCCCAAATCGCGATCATTTGAGCCCAAATCAAGCCCATTAGATCCATCTTCGCTGATAGTCCAATAACCCTCTCTTTTCTCGCCAAAACCCTAACCCTAGAATTCAAATTTGGGCGAATCGGCGGCCCACGACTTGGTCAAACGTGAATCTCACACGACCGGAGTTCGTGGACTCTGTCCTCTACGACCGATCCTTCCAGAAATCTATTGATCCTATAAAACCAACCCTTATCTGACCTAGTAACCATTTTGTTGCGGCAACCGACGAGGAGCACGATCGAGGGTACATTCTGACGTATTCTTGGAAGGTGTTGCTCGTGCATCCGGCGACCGACGTTGTCTTCTTCCTTCGATTAAGGTAGGCAATCGTAGTCCAAACCCAACATAAAATATACCATTGGAAGCGTCTCTAAGGCCTATTTTGATCCATAGTAAAAGCTCCAAATTTCATCTTATATTGAGATCGTTTGACAGGTTTTAGTAGGAGCATGTCAAACTAGGGTTTCTTCCATGCTGAACTTACACATTTGATCTGATCGTAGACTACCTAGCGGGCTAAATTCAAATTAAAACATGTCTTATCATGCAAAATTTTATGCTCTTTCCAGTAGTCCTATTTTGCGCAAATTTCATCCGTTGCACGTCACGAATTTCTTCTTGCAATTAGAGTCTATCAATGATCGCCGGAGATCGGGTGTGTCGACCTGTTAGCGGTCGTAATAGGACCCGCCAGGGTCCCAAGCGGTCGAACGATTGACCGTTTACCCTGTTACTGTGCTGGGCTATGCGGCCTATCAAACGACCGTTTGAGACTTCCATCGGTCGCTCGACAGACCGTGCGCCCCTGTTTACCAGTCCTGTAGATCGTTGCCCTAAGCGGTCCTTCGATAGACCGCTAGCCTCTATTAGCGGTCCTCCCTAGACCGTTTTGTGTCGTTGATTTCATTGCTTGTATGTTTTGATTAAATTTATTATCATGGCTAAGATGGCATGTGTAGGATAGAAACCCACACACAAAAATTGGTAAATTCTAGAATATATGAACTTGTTAACTATATGCATGGTTAATTTCTCTTTCATTCCATCATACTACGAGCTTTTACATGATTTTGGTGCTAAAATCGAAACTTGTAGCAATATGTCAAATGTGAAATATTTCTAGGATTGTTTGACAGTCACTCCACTCTGGTGGTACTGACTGACCGATCATCGACCGTTTTTCGATGCTTCATTAACCTTTAATCTTGTAATGGCTGGGACTCTCCGCCGGATATTCCTTCCATCGGACTAGGACCTCCATTATGAGACCTCCGTAAGACCCCGCGAGCCTAATATTCTCACTAGGACGCCGGGCAGGTTGTACCTTCAAGACCTGCACTAATTACTCGATCGAATTGTCCGTTTTACAGCCTGAAATTCGGGTCTATCTTGGCTTAAAGGCGGCCCTGGGCTAGACCGTGTGGTGACTTAAGTGGCCCAGTCATGACCGTTTTCTTGCTGGCCATGAGCAAAGTTGTGCTGGTCGTCTTCCTTATTTCCATCGACCTAGCAATGTCTAAATTGATCAAATAGCCTCTGGCTTGACTTGAGAGGTGTGGGCTAGACCTGGTTCAATTCCATCATGTCTTGGGCGGGTTGGAAGCCCTTTTTGGTCGACTGATTAAATCTTGCTGGGCCAGGTTGTCGCGGTTGTCATTGGACCGTTTTCATCCTCCTAGCGGCCGTCCAAGGACCGTTTTAGGATGGGGCGGCCTGGTGAGTGACCGTTTACCTTTGCTGTGGCCCATGGACCTTCTCGTGCTTGGCGGCCCCTTGTGGACCGTTTTCAACTGTTAACGGCCCCTCTAGGACCGTTTTATTCCTAATTTTCGGGTCTAGTCCTTTTGGCCCGATATCACCTGTAGCGGTTCATGTTAGACCGTTTTCATCTTGTGCGGCCCAAGTCTGACCGCAACTTAGCCTGAATCTTGTTGTACGTGTTTCATGTATGTTCTGGTAAAGCTGAGCCAAGATGGGCTTAAGGATTTCTATTTCTATTACTGAAAACTTACTTAATCTTAGAGATTAAGTTGCATAGCTTGACCTTAGAATTCTTGGCCGATTTCAATGAATGTCTAGATATTACTTGGGATCTTGGATCCACCAAATCAATACCAACGCATCATAAGGGCCCGGTCTGGTCCTGGGAAGAGCGCCCGAAAAGTATTAGTGCCCCGGAGAGTTGTAATGACATGGTGAGGCATTGCACCGAGTGCATGGCTAGCGTGTGTCTATGACATTCATCTCTTTTCTCTATACATTTTTCTAGATTCCTACATAGAATTTGTCTTGATATGACTTACTTGCGTGTTTGATCGGCCAATTTCTTGAAAATTGATATATCTCGATTCAATTCAATCTATTAGCTTCATTCCATCACTTCTTATGTTAACTTGTTTATCATCTTAGTTCGCATGCATAAACAGTTATTTAACTTGGTTAACTACTTAAACTTGCCTGCTATTGCCTACTGAGCGTTCGCTCACCCAGTTTTTCCCCCTTTTCAGGTAGTTCTGGGGATGAAACGCAAACGGATGGGCATGGGCAGGAGTAAAGACCGGAGTAAACCCTGGCAGGTGTGGACCTGAGTAGTGATTGTTTATGTGGTCATATTCTTAAGTTGTTAGTTCAACTAGTCAAATTCGAGTTGTAACTTTTATTTATTTGAGTCGTGACTTAAGAAAGTGTGGATGTGGAAACATTGTTATTTCTTCTATTTTTTTTAAGAAGTTGGTTCTTTTAGGTTAATTCCTTTCTATTTGCATTTTGTTCTTTTAATATCGTTATTGCTCTGCTTATCATGAATGTATGTAACTGCCGCGTTCTGATATTGCTCGTCAGGGCGTGACAGTTTTGTGATATCAGAGCCTAGGTTTTAAGTTCCTAGGTTTGTAAGTGATGTCATAGAACCTGTAACCTTGTTAAAGTCTAAGGATCTAACCAAGTGAGATTGGGTCGAGACTTGGGGTTGAGTTAACTAATAAACTCTAAAAGATTCTCGCTAAACTATTTTTTAATTAATTTTTCCTGCACGTATGTAGGAGTATATTTCGATGGCGACAGAACGTGCACAGTGGAGGGATATGCAGCGTACGGTACAAGGCTTGACTCAGGCCCTCCAGCAGGTGGTCCAGGGAGGAGCAGCACATCATGGAGCCGGTGATCTCCACCGGAATTTTCGAGGCCTAAATCCCCCGCGTTTTGGTGGATCAGCGGATCCCAATGAAGCTGAGAATTGGCTAAGGAGATGGAGCGAGTTTTTAGAGTAATGCAGTGCAACGACCAAGATCGAGTTCTTTTGGCAACTTTCCAGCTGGAACGCGATGCACGCGCTTGGTGGGAGGCTGTAGAAGCATGCTCGGTAATAGGCGTGCAACGTGGGATGAATTCAATGAACATTTTAATAGCAAGTACTTTTCAGATCGCGTCCAAGAGAAGAAGGCGGCAGAATTCGCTACTCTGAAATAGAGGAACTTGTCAGTTGTAGAATATGAAGCTTAGTTTTCCAGACTATCCCGATATGCAACGCACTTGATATCCACTGAGAAGATGAAGGCCAAGCGTTTTATGAACGGGTTGAAGCTCCATTATATTAACAAGTTAGCACCTTTGGAAATTCAGACCTATGTAGAGATGGTGAGAAAAGCTAAAGTTCTTGAAGATACATTAGAGATGACTGAGAGGATTCAAGGAAAAAACCCTAAGAAAGAGCAGACCACGAATTCTGGGAATTTCAAACCCAACAATGGCAGGAAGAGGCCCAATGGCGGGTCAAGTTTCTCACAGGACAAGAAGTCGAGGAACAAAGATAAGAAGGCATGTTCGGCTACCCAGTCTAAGACTATTTGCAAGTTTTGTGACCGGCCAGGTCACAAGATGGAGGAGTGTTGGTGCAAGCTAGGCGCCTGTTTACGTTGCAGAAGCCGGGACCATCGTATTCCCGAGTGTCCCCTCTTGTCAGATCAAGCTACTCCGAATAAGCCGTAAGGAGGCCAGAAGTGGCAGGGTAAGCTCCAAGCTCTACAGGAAACTGAGACTGAAACCACTGAGGAGGGTGGACTTGTTGAAGGTACACTTATTGTCTTTGATAAGCCAGCATTTGTTCTATTTGATACCAGAGCAACATATTCCTTTATTTCTCAGAGTTTTGCTAAATCCTTAACTGTGAAACGAGTATTAATGAATTCTCTATTGGAAATTTCAACTCCTATTGGTTCGGGTTCAGCAATCAAATATTACTACCCTTCTAGTAAGATCCTGATTAATGGGCAGAATATGTCAGCTGATTTGGTTTGTATGGCAATGAAGGATTATGATGTAATCCTAGGGGCTAATTGGTTGGCTAGAAATGAGGCCAGTGTTCATTGTAGATCTAGCTCCGTGCCTTATTATGGACACCCCAAACTTTCTTTTGTTGGGGTTAGGCACTCTAAGTCTGTGCCGTTCATTTCAGCTCTTCGAGCTGAGAAGTTGATGAAGAAAGGATGTCAGGCTTTTCTAGCCTTGGTTTCTTTAACCAATAAGAAGAAGTCTGAGATTAAGGATATCCCTATTGTCCGGGATTTTTCAGATGTCTTTCCTGACGATTTGCTAGGACTTCCCCCTGAAAGAGAGGTAGTCTTTTCTATTGATCTGATTCCTGGCGCGTCTCCTGTTTCTAAAGCTCCATATCGTATGTCTCCTGTGGAGTTGAGAGAATTAAAGAGGCAATTAATGAAGTTGCTCGAGAAGGGGTTTATTCGCCCTGGTACATCCCCGTGGGGAGCCCCTGTGTTGTTCGTACGAAAGAAGGATGGTTCATTGAGACTGTGCATTGACTATCGGCAATTGAACCAGCTTACTGTCAAGAACAAGTATCCATTGCCGAGGATAGATGAACTGTTCTATCAGATAGCAGGAGCATCATATTTCTCTAAAATTGATCTTCGATCGGGATACCATCAGCTGCGGATCAAGGATGAGGATATCTTTAAAATTGCCTTTCATAGCAGGTACGTGTATTTTGAATTTGTAGTAATGCCTTTTGGACTGACGAATGCTCCTGCAACTTTTATGCAGTTAATGAATAGTGTGTTTCGGCGCTACCTAGATTAGTGGGTCGTGGTGTTTATTGATGATATTTTGATATACTCTAAGAGTGAAGAGGAGCATGCTGAGCACTTAAGTGTGGCATTGAAATTGTTAAAGGATCACCAGCTGTACGCCAAGTTTAGTAAATGTGACTTCTGGATGCATGAAGTGTCTTTTCTAGGACACATTATCACTAAGGAAGGAATTTCTGTTGACCCCGCGAAGGTGGAGGCAGTAAGAGACTGGGATAGGCCTACGAATGTCACTAAAGTAAGAAGTTTTCTAGGCCTACGAATGTCACTAAAGTAAAAAGTTTTCTAGGCCTAGCAGATTACTATCGGAGATTCATTAAAGATTTCTCCAAGATTGCGATACCCTTGACCAAATTGACCCGCAAGGAGAATCGGTTTGAGTGGTTGGAAAATTGTGAGCGGAGTTTCCAAACTCTGAAGGATTGTTTGACCACTGCCCCTGTTTTGGCTTTGCCTTCTGGAGAAGGAAGATTCGAGGTCTACACGGATGCTTCGGGCATTGGCTTGGGTTGTGTGCTTATGTAGAATGGTAGGGTTATAGCTTATTCATCGAGGCAATTGAGGAAGCATGAAGAGAATTATCCCGTCCATGACTTGGAACTTGCTGCAGTAGTGTTTGCCCTGAAAATTTGGAGGTACTATTTATACGGAGAGGCTTTTATCGTATTCTCTGACCATAAGAGCCTTAAATACTTATTTTCTCAAAAGGAACTTAACATGAGGCAGAGAAGGTGGCTCGAGTATTTTAAGGATTTTGATTTCTCTATCGAGTACCATCCTGGAAAAGGTAATACGGTGGCGGACGCTTTGAGCCGCAAGCCGATAGCAAAATTGTCCAATCTCATGTTGCAAGAATGGAGACTGTTGGAACAGATGGCTAGTTTATATCTCAATATTAGCAAGGATTGGGTCGTAATCGCTCAGTTTCAGCTTCGTCCAGAATTATTGATGGAAATCAAGTCCCTACAAGGAATTGATCCGATGTTGGTAGAAATTAAGGAAAGTCTGAAGAATAGACCAGATTTTATGTTAGCCGGTGATGGCAGGTTATTGTTTCGAGGGAGAACGTGTGTTCCTGATGTGGCCGAAGTAAAAGGCAAGATCTTAGAAGAAGCCCATATGCCTAAGTATATTATTCACCCTGGAGGTACTAAGATGTATCGGCATTTAAAAAGGACCTTTTGGTGGCCGAGCATGAAAAAGGAAGTGGCTGAATTTGTGAGTAGATGCTTGGTATGTTAGCAAGTAAAGGCATAATATTTCAGACCCGCAGGGAAGTTAAAGCCGCTCGATATACCACAATGGAAGTGGGAAAGTGTCGGTATGGATTTTATCATGGGTCTCCCTAGAACTCGTGGTGGATTTGATGCAATATGGGTCATTGTTGATAGACTGACTAAGTCTGCTCATTCCTTATCCATTAAGTCTAAATGGACAGTTAATGTTTTGGCTACCCTGTATATGAAGGAAGTTGTAAGACTGCATGGAGTACCAGTAAGTATTGTGTCAGATAGAGACCTCCGATTTACTTTACATTTTTGGGGAGGACTGCAAGAGTCCTTGGGAACCCGTCTGAGTTTCAGCACTACCTTTCATCCTCAGACAGACAGGCAGACGGAAAGAACTAACCAGATTGTTGAAGATATACTAAGAGCTTGCATGATTGGTTTTGGAGGCAGTTGGCTTGAGCACTTAGCTTTGATTGAGTTCGCCTACAATAACAGTTACCAGTCCAGTATCGAGATGGCTCCGTTCGAGGCACTTTATGGGAGAAGTTGCCGATCACCATTGTGTTGGGATGAGGTTGGAGAGAATCAATGGCTGGGACCGGACCTCATTTCAGAATCATCCAAGAACATCCGTATTATCCGAGATCGTTTACAAGTGGCACAATCGAGACAGAAAAGTTATGCTGATAGCAGAAGTAGGGCCTTGGAGTTTTAAGTAGGCGAGCATGTATTCTTGAAGGTTTCACCTATGAGAGGAATTCGAAGGTTTGGCATTCGTGGCAAACTAAGTCCGAGATATGTTGGCCCATTTAAAATTTTAGAAAGAATTGGAGAAGTTGCTTACAGATTAGCGTTACCACCTCAATTATCTGGAGTACACAATATTTTTCACGTATTGATGTTACGGAAATATGTTTATGACCCCACTCACATCATTCAACATGTGGATTTGGAATTGAAAGAAGATTTGACTTATGAGGAAAAGCCCATAAAGATTTTGGATCGGAAGGAGCAACAACTCAGGAATCGTTCCATACCTATGGTCAAAGTTCAATGGAGCTGACGAGGGACCGAAGAAGCTACTTAGGGGTCTGAAGATGCTATCCGGAAGCAATACCCTGATTTATTCTAAGGTCAGTTATCTCACTATCCCCATTTCAAGAAGTGTAGTGAATTTAGAGGACCAAATTCTTTAAAGTGGGGGAGGGTGTAGCACCCCGAGAATTTATTTATTTTAAATCTCTATTTTTAAATTTTTTTGATTTATTTAATTGGAATCCCTTTTGGCTAAAATTCAACTAATTCATAAAATTCTAAAAAAATTATAACCAAGTAGAGGACAAAACATTTAGACTAATTATCTTCTGGGGAAAACCCTAATTTAATTTTTAACCACATTGAATTATTATTTTAAGGCTAAATACAGACCTTAGAGTATCTAGACCTTAAATTGCCAAATTAGAGCCCAAATCACGATCATTTGAACACAAATCAAGTCCATTAAATACGTCTTGGCTGATAGTCTAATAACTCTCTCTTTTCTCACCAAACCCTAACCCTAGAATTCAAATTTGGGCGAATCGACGACACACGACTTGGTCAAACGTGAATCTCACACGACCGGAGTTTGTGGACTCTATCCTCTACGATAGATCCTTCCAGAAATCTATTGATCCTATAAAACCAACCCTTATCTGACCTAGTAACCCATTTTGCTGCGGCAGCCGATGAGGAGCACGATCGAGGGCGAATTCTGACCTATTCTTGGAAGGTGTTCCTCGCTCATCTGGCGACCGGCGCTGTCATCTTCCTTCGATTAAGGTAGGCAATCGTAGTCCAAACCCAATATAAAATATACCATTGGAAGCATCTCTAAGTCCTCTTTCGATCCATAGTAAAAGCCTCAAATTTCATCTTATATTGAGATCGTATGATAGGTTTTAGTAGGAGCATGTCAAACTAGGGTTTCTTCCATACTTAACTTACACATTTGATCTGATCGTAGACTACCTAGCGGGCTAAATTCAAATTAAAACATGCCTTATCATGCAAAAATTTGTGCTCTTTCCAGTAGTCCTATTTTGCCCAAATTTTATGCATTGCATGTCACGAATTTATTCTTACAATTAGAGTCTATTAATGATCGCCGGAGACCGGGTGTGTCGACCTGTTAGCGGTCGTAATAGGAACCGCCAGGGTCCCAAGCGGTCGAATGATTGACCGTTTACCTTGTTACTATGCTGGGGTATGCGACCTATCAAACGACCGTTTCAGACTTCCAGCGGTCGCTCGACAGACCGCGCGCCCCTGTTTACCAGCCTTGTAGATCGTCGCCCTAAGCGGTCCTTCGATAGACCGCTAGCCTCTGTTAACGGTCCTCCCTAGACTGTTTAGTGTCGTTGCTTGCATTGCTTGTATGTTTTGATTAAATTGATTATCATGGCTAAGATGGCATGTGCAGGATAGAAACCCACACACAAAAATTGGTAAATTATAGAATATATGAACTTGTTTAACTATATGCATGGTTAATTTCTCTTTCATTCCATCATACTACGAGCTTTTACATGATTTTGGTGCTAAAATTGAAACTTGTAGCAATATGTCAAATGTGAAATATTTCTAGGATTGTTTTACACTCACTCCACTCCGGTGGTACTGACTGACCGATCATCGACCGTTTTCCGATGCTTCATTAACCTTTAATCTTGTAATGGCTGGGACTCTCCGCCGGATATTCCTTCCATCAGACTAGGACCTCCATTATGAGACCTCCCTAAGACCCCGCGAGCATGGGATTCCCACTAGGGCGCCGGGCGAGTTGTACCTTCAAGACCTGCACCAATTACTCGATCAAATTGTCTGTTTTACAGCCCAGAATTCGGGTCTGTCTTGGCTTAAAGGCGACCTTGGGCTAGACCGTGTGGTGACTTAAGCGGTACAGTCATGACTATTTTCTTGCTGGCCATGAGCCAGGTTCTGTTGGTCGTCTTCCTTATTTCCATCGACCTAGCAATGTCTAAATTGATCAAATAGCCTCTGGCTTGACCTGAGAGGTGTGGGCTGGACCCTGGTTCAGTTTCATCATGTCTTGGGCAAGTTGGAAGCCCTTTTTGCTCGACTGATTAAATCTTGTTGGGCCAGGTTGTCACGGTTGCCATTGGACCATTTTCATCCTCTTAGCGGTCGTCCAAGGACCGTTTTTGGATGGGGCGGCCCAGTGAGTGACCGTTTACCTTTGCTGTGGCCCAGGGACCTTCTCGTGCTTGGCAGCCCATTGTGGACCGTTTTCAACTATTAACGGCCCCTCTAGGACCGTTTTATTCCTGATTTTTGGGTCTAGTCCTTTTGGCCCGATATCACATGTAGCAGTCCATGTTAGACCATTTTCATCTTGTACAGCCCAGGTCTGACCGCAACTCAGCCTGAAGCTTGTTGTACATGTTTCATGTATGTTCTGGTAAAGCTGAGCCAAGATGAGCTTATGGATTTCTATTTCTATTACTGAAAACTTACTTAATCTTAGGGATTAAGTTGCATAGCTTGACCTTAGAATTCTTGGCCGATTCCAATGAATGTCTAGATATTACTTGGAATCTTGGATCTACCAAATCAATGCCAACACATCATTAGGGCCCGGTCTGGTCCTGGGAAGAGTGCCCGAAAAGTATTAGTGCCCCGGAGAGTTGTAATGACATGGTGAGGCATTGCACCGAGTGCATGACTCGATATAAACCTTCCACAAGCCAGAAGGGATCCAGAAAATCACAAGATGACAAGAAACGGGTGATTTTCACAAATCCATCTAAAATGACTCACGTGGACAAACGGCCTCATACCGGCTCCAAACCACGGCCAAATACAGCCAAATTGGGGGGAATCGAATCCCGACAAGTTGGGGGTTCAAGATTTACCATTTGAACTAGAAACCATCGCCTGGAACAGCGATTTCGTCTCACAGCCCCGAAACATGCATTTTCCCTTCAAAACGCGAGGGAAGGCGGGAAACAGGTAGAGTATCCATCCCCCTACCTCCACCGAAGATCTCGCGAGCCGAAAACGCCGAAAACTATCACACGAACACCGTCGAGCTTCAAATCCACGGAATGGGATCGCACCTACACCATGCTCCATTCCTCGCGTCTTCACGCTCCATGATGCCTCCACAGCATCCCCGCCTCGTCCACCTCCACCACGGTCGGCTGCCAGGGGGAGAGGGAAAGAGAGGAGGGAGAATGGAGGGCCGGGGGAGAGAGTGAGAACGGCGGGAGGAGAGAGGTGAGGGTTTAAAAAGAAAAGAAAAAGGGAAATTACGAATATTTCTGAAATCTAATTTTTGGCCCAAAATTTCGTAAAATCATAAAAATATGAAAAAATCGTCTCCACGATCCTTGAAATTAGCACAACGCATCTGCAGCATCCCAGAGTCTTTAATATCAACAGTTCACTTTGTTCGGGGTTCCGCAAGCTATACAATGGAAAAACTAGAGTGGATCGCAAAACACGATCCGGGACTCGGAAAAGCGCTCCGAAAGCTCTCGGATTCCGATCTGAAGAATCCAGAGTATTACAAGAACTCACCACAGAATTCACAGGAGAGGAAGCAGAAATCGGAGCCACAGACGAGACGGAGGAAACTGTGGTAGATGGGGTGTTGGAGGCCTTGGCGTCGTCTCCTGGATGCTCTGATACCATAAAGTAATAAATAAGAAAGAGACGAAGAAGACGTGAATAGAGAAACTCTCTTCTGATGGATGCATGTGGTTCCATCGAGAGATTGTATATATAGTGATCAAGTTGTTACAGAGATATACATTGAGTTGTTATAGGGATAAATATAACATATTTACAACAAGAGATGTGTTGCATCAGAAAACAGAGTGCCGTTTTCCCATCTGTTTTGAAGCACATCGTCAATACTCCTTATCTAGCTACCCTCCTCAACTCTCACATGTCCTCAAACTCTTCCAGCTCTTCCTCCCTTATGCAAATCTAAGGAGAAGATTAGGAAAGATTCCTATAAGGGTAAGGGAGCCAAAATACGGGAAGTGGTAGAGAAAGAGAATTGGATTCCAGGAACTACCACCGTAACTAGACCTTGTGGTGCGTTGCGTACGTGCAGCAGAAGAAGGCCCGTGGGCCTCATCGAGCGTGGTCAATATTTCACAAAGGTGTTCGTCTAATTTTTTTTCCTTTTTTCAAGTGGTATACCAGAAGAGTGATTAAATGGGAGGTAAGTGAGAAAAGACATTTGTATGAACATTTGTATATTATTAATTATTACCTATTTTGATGCCTCTTTAGAGTATCACGATCGAGCCATCATCGCATTCAAGTTAATGATGAGTCATTCAACTTAAAATTTTAAGATAATGAGAGGAGAGAGAAACCACATATCATGTTCTTATTTTATTTTGATCTCAATTAGATATATATAGAAATACCTTATGCCCCTTTATGTATTAGCTAATTTTAGACTCTGGGCACTCACAAATGCAACTTGTATATTGTATGACCTAAAATATAATCATAGTTTCTAAGGAGGGTAAAATCAACTCGGCCCACATGCGGCCCATTAGCGCCAGGCCTACGTCGGCCAAAGATCCGCCTGGTGCAAAGCAGGCCGCTTGACATTTAGCGGTCAGGATCAGGCAGCCCAATAAAGATGGAGAAAGGATTCGCCAATTCACAAGGGGCATGACTCAAGCATCTCAGGCGCCAGATGACTCTCTGGGGACCGAACGTTACTCCCGCGATCGTCGACCTATACTCTAGTATGGGCGAGCACGCGCCGAGAGTGCCATAAGACTCGCCTGAAGGCCGCACAGCCCAGATAAACGGGCGCATAACGGGAAATTGCCCATGATCACCAGGAAGCGCTACCCCACGACTCACGCCTTTCCCGGTTAAGGGATGGGACTTCCACCTCCATGACAACTAATATAGATAGACCTCCGATCAGATGATAAGGACACGCGGACATAGACATACACATAGACACACATACATACGGAGTAAAATAGTCACACATGGAGAAACGCTCAAACTCACCGAGGAGGGAGAGCTCAGAAGGAGGCAACTTTCGAGTACATCTCAGGCCCTGCGAGCACTCTCCGAGCACTCGCTGGACATGCCGAGCACCTCCAGGAACCCCACTCTGGCTCCAGGCTTGATCATTCTACCCTTATACTCCCCCCCTCTCTTCATCTCCTATTGATCCTCACCCAACACGGTCCTTACGTAAGCATCGGAGGGTTGTCCATAGGGGTAGCGCCCAGTGCTCCTTTTGACGCCTTCATTCTGGTGTTTGCAGGCTTCCACAATGTAGATTATGGAAAATCCACTAAAGAAAATAAAAGAAAAGAAAATATGTATGAAAAGAAAAGAATGGGAAAAAGGAGGGAAAGGGAGAGCATGCATGGATGCTAAGGGGGAAAGGTGATCGCCAGAGACACACGGGCCTCAAATAAATATAACAATAAAAGAACAAGGAGTGATCGAGATATAAATACCTTAAAAAGGAGCGGGGAGATATGAGTGTCACGTTCTCTTCCTATCGGTCGGCCGATGAAGAGAGTTTCTCTTGACTTGATTACCCTTGCAAAAATAACAAACCAATAAAGAAGAGATTGATTAGAAATCAAGTGAGTGTAGTATCAAATCCCAAATATGAAATAAGCATGAAAGAATAAGTGTAAGAACACACCTTGTTGGTGTTAGCTTTAAACCCCTATGCAAAGGGTAAGGAAGATTATGATGATATGATAGGAGGGAGGGTGCAAGTGTTGCACAAAAAAGATGTGCTAGAGTGCACAAGAGGAGGATCTCAACATTGACATGATAAAAATAAGAAAAGGAGATGAAGAAGATGATGCATGCAATGCAAATTAAGCTAACAAAATAATGAAGAAAAGGTGATAAGAAAAACTTATTGGTTCTCCAATTGGGAGACTTTAAAGGATGAAGGGCATCTCCAAAGGATGAAGCTTTGAGCACATGGAGCCTCCTCCTTGAGCCTTCAAACCTGCAGCACCTCCCCTTGAATTGATTGAGCAGCCTTAAACCAAAGGGAGAGAGTGGTCCTATTTATAGGACAGAAATTCGGAGTTTAATTCAATAGAAAATAGGAAAACCAATTTTATTAGGATTTGAAAGAGAATATTCATTAGTCATGTGTCCCCTCAACCTCAGAAACCTTTAGGACACTTTCCCAAATGGAAAAGGAGCTCAAAACAAAGATAGAATGGGGTTCTGCCATGGTTCGGAATTCTGTCAGAAATGGCGTCAGACCCATAAGTCGCCATTTAATTAACGTCAGTTCAAAGAGGCGCCCATTTGGAGTTAAATATGGAAGGCTCAGAAATTTCTAAAATTAGAAACGAATTGGCGTCTGGGGGGCTGGACGCCAATTAGGAATTAATACGAATTTTGGAAGAAGTTAAAAGCTCAAAATATGGAAACAGAAATGGCGACCAGGGGTCCAGACGCCAATTCATGAATTAGCGGCCTTCCATACGGACGCAGATTCAAAAATAATCCGAATTCGGCCCAAAATAGGAAGAAAAGAATTTGCAACCACCTAACCGGATGCCATTTAAAGAATTGACGGCCATTCAAAATGACGCAGATTCAAAATCTCAAAAATTCAGCTTCAAATGACCTCAAAAATCAAAAATAAAGAATTGGCATCCATATGGGTGGACACCATTTAAAAATGGCATTAAAAAATTATTTTTTGAAGGGAATGGGTGTCTGCAGACGCGGGCGCCCAATCTTGAGAACGCGATCGCCTATGCGACCGTGACCAGGCACGAAAAACATTTTTTTATTCTTTTTAAGACGTGGTCGCCTAGGTGACCACGTTCTCCTGAACACGGTCGCCTAGGCGATCACGACCAGGTCAACCGAAATTTTTTATTTTTTATTTTTATTATTTTAAAAATGGCGTCCATATAGCTGACGTTAATTAAAAATGGCATCCATAGGGCTGACACCAATTCAAAAAGGCCTAGTGAAATTATAAAAAAAATTGAAAAAATTTGAAAAAATAGGAAAAATATGGGAAAGCTGGGGAAAGCTGAATAATTAAGAAAGATGAGAAAAATCACTCAAATGAGTCGATTTGATGGTCAAATTGGGACATCACAATGTTATAGGAGATATGCTCAAAGTGATGTCAATTTTAGTGTGTCTATAGCTGTCCCGCCTTCGTGTCAGCTTTGCAAGGGAGTGACACGGAGTGGAATGAAATGGAATGAAGGAGCAAAGTGTAATGGAAGAGAGTGGAATGAAGTGAAGCAAACTGAAAAGTAAACGCCAAGGTGTGTTGAGACACGCAATCAACACCACCTGATAGGAATTGGATCCAAAGATCGAAATGGAGCAATCTTGAGGAGATTAAATGAAAGCACGCGGGCACGAAGGAGTAGAAAAGAGAGATCAACTTCCAGCGCAGTGGAAGTACCCCAGGTTACAAACCTATAGGTTTCGCCATTGGAGAGCGGTTACCAGTTGATGTGGACGTGCTGCAGTCAAGGTGGATCAAAGGAGAAGGGATTGAATAAGGAGGATAGAAATGCAAACAAAGGTGTTTTCAAGGAAGTAGCCAAAAATGGCAACAAGGCGAACTGGGGACTCAATTCGGCATGGAATATCTCATATCTTGCAAATTAATGATCAGTTGACTCTCCAAATGAGTTATTAGAGTGATTTTCTCAAAGTTCATGCAAAGTCCTACATGAATGCATGCTGGGTTTAAAGAAAAAATTAAAATAAATTAAAATAAAATGTAATCAAGGATAATATTGTTAAGCTGCCCAGACTGAGTCAAGACACCAATTTGTGAGCTGATACTAAGTCGAAGCTCATTTATCTGTGCACCAAATCGTAAAAGGGAACCATCATCCCCAATCTTGGACGGCTCATTGGCCTATCTATGTGACTAAGATTCCTCTGAAATGATCATTATTTTTGATGAAGGGGAACTCAAATTTTAGATTTACCGAAGTCACAAGGTCCTTGATATAATCTAATAGAGTAATAACATATAGTAAAAATGCATACAGGGAAGATGGTGGAGCAATAAGCGTGAGAGACCTGAGAAATGCAGTGCGATGCAATCACCGTGGGACCTGAGTGATGTCTGAGGTGGGACCAAAGAGCTTCTTTCTGCGCTCAAAATTTGATTAGCCAAATATATCGAGCAATGTATAGCAATGAATTACGCAATTAAAGCATAGCATGGCAAGCATAGCACCAATAGTATGAATCATAGCATGGATGGTGTTAGTCATGTGAAGCATAGCATGAACATAGATGGCATGAATAGCATTGATTTAAGCATTCAACATAGATGGCATCCAAGCATGGATAGCATAACATTAAGGCATATCATTAAAATGTAAAGAAATCATTATTTTGTTGTTAAGTCATGAGGATAACAATCTTGGCAAATCATAAGATCTGTGTATGAAAGATCAAGATCAAGTAATGCCTAGTGGCAGGAATAATCAGAAGATTTGACAGTGAATTGCTCAGAATCAAAAGATGCCCAGAGTTAGAGGAATTTAATGTCATTGTTGTGAGAACAATGGAAAGAATCGAAGGATTAATGTGAATGAAAGGGAGAGGATTAATCCCATGTTCGTCCTTGTAGAAAGTTGTCCCTGCAAAAAGCACCATCAGAAAAATACAATGTAAAAAATTTTAGATTTTTTTTTGAAATATGCAAAATTTTATGAATTTTAATTTTTTTTAGATTTTTGGAAGATATTTGAATTTTTTGTATTTTTAAAAATAATCAATTTTTTTTAATTTTTGTTGGGCAATATTCATTTTTTTTATATTTTGGTTTAGACTTTACTAATGCAGCATCAAAGGATGTTCAAACCACTAGCTAGGGGTCCTTGTTCCTTCCCCTTTCGCTAAGAACTGCCTAAAGCAAGGCGTGCATTAAAGTGGCGCCCTATGGTCGGCTCCCCCTGGTTAACGGTGCCCCTACTAAGGCCATACTTAAGAAACACTCGGTCTTAGAGGGAGAAGAGAAGAAAGATTGGGGATAAGCTTGACATGAGTTAAGAAGATATCGAGTTTGACTTCTTTCCATAGCACAACCTCTAAAGATTTAGACTGTTGTGCCGAGACTTTATATCATATGATCGAACCTTAAATTCTCTTATAGGCACGCATACGATTGGGCTCATAACGTCCCGGGGGAAACGGTACTACCCTCTTGTCATGCCAAAAATTTTGGATTTTCCTTTTTTTTTGCTTTTTTTTGCTCATATTTTTTTCTTTTTGATCATCACTTTTGCTCTCTTGTTTTGTCCTTTGGACTTTGAAAGATATCGCAATTGAGCATTGAAAATTTGAGAATAAGGTCATAATTGACTGCCCCTATTTGAGACTTCCTCTTGTCAGGGTGTGCTTAGGTTAGTTGTTTTGCCCAGAATATCTCTACCCTCATATGTCGGCAGACTTCGTGCCCTCGAGCATGGCCCATGTAGCAACGATGTTCTACCAAGAGAGACGGCTAAGGACGCCATGAAGTGTGTGCGGTGTCCAGCTTAGGGTTGCCCTTAATGAGCGGGGAGGGAATGCCGAATTCCAGCACGGGGTTCTTATACCCAAAGGGCTACAAAAGCAAGCCTAAAGACTCTTTTTTTTTTGTTTGACTTTAAATTAAGCAAAGAGCTAGGATAAAAGCTTAAAGTACCACTCTTGATCAAGTTAAGAGGCACTGCTCTTCTTTTTTTCTCTTTTTTTTTTGAAAAACCGTGCGTGAATAAAGTGATGAATGATGAAAATGCATAAAAATGCACACTTACGGAAATATGTTACCTTGCGACCTTGTAGAAGAAGCAGTTGCCGGTGGTGATGTTGATAAACATGGGATTTGTCCTCATTTGGCAGATAAAGGATAGCAAAGATTTGAAGTGGCTTAACAAGAGGGAGCGGTACATAAATCAAACTCAGATGAATAAGGAGAAAAGGAAAAGAGGTGAGGGCTAGAACTCCCTCACTAAGGTGCAAAGACCTTGATCACATGAACGGTATACAAAAGGAAAGAGAAATTAGGAGAGGGAGTGAGGACTAAAGCCTCGGAAATAATGGGAAAAAGGGTAGATGCCCAAAGCAATGTAGGTGGAAGAAGTCGGGTCGGACCCAGGATTGGGAGGAATCAGTAGAAGGAATTGATAGATCGAGAGAGACGGATCTGGAGGATCCGGAGGTAAAGGGGGAGAATCATGATGGGAAGAAGAATCCGGAGGTTCGGGAAGGGATAGAATAAGTAGGGACGCGATGCCCTGGAAGGAGGTATGGAAAAAGATAGTTTAAAAGGAAGAAAAAAATAAAGGATGCGATGTCTCGGAAGAGTAGGAAAATTAATCGGAGGAAAGGGAAGAAGGAAAGAAGATCTGGAGGTTCCGGAGGAAGAAGATGGGAAGGGGCATGATGCCCTGGTAGGAGAGAGGAATCCAGAGGTTCCAGAGGAGAGGAATTGGAAGCGACGCGATGCCCTGAGAGAAGAGAAAGAGAATCCGGAGATTCTAGAAGAAGAAAGTACGGAGGGACACGATGCCCTGAGAGAAAAGATAAGTCCGGAGGTTCTGGAGGGATAAAACGTGGAAGGGCGCGATGCCCTGGGAGGGGAGATAGAAGAGGAAAAGAGAAATCCGGAGGTCCCGGAGAGCATGAAGGGTCACAATGTCCTGGGGAGAGTGGATCAAAATAGGAAGGAGTGTCCGGAGGTACCGGAGGAGGAAGACACCATGGGACGCGATGCCCAAGGAGAATCAGTGAGAAATCTGGAGGTCCCGGAGGTCCCGAAGGGGGGAAATTGGAGAGAGCACTATGCCATAGGGAAAGAGGTGAGTCCAGAGGTTATGGAAGGAGAAAACAAGAGGGGGCGCGATGCCTGGAAAGAAGAGATAGAAAATCCAAAAATTTTGGAGGACGGGGAAGATATGGGTTCGAAAACCTGAGAAAGAAGGAATGCAAAGAGATGCAATGCAATGAATGTGATGGATGCATGGAATGCAAAGGATGCAATGAGGAAATCCCATGAGTGGCCCATGAATAGAAGGTTATGGTTAATAAAAATGTGGAAGGAATAGAATAGAAAGTGAGAAGGGTAGCGGAAGGCCACTTAGGAAAAGAATGTATGCCCCTCCATGGCAAAGAAAGTGCCTGGCCAGACGGCTCAAAGGATGAAATTAAGGCCCAAATGCTCTCATTGGCAATAGATTGTGTTATGGTAATGCGTGAAGAGAACCCCCACTTAGAGATTTGTATGATGACGGAGTGAGGGGTAATGATAGCATCAAAAATATCCCGACCAACAAACAAAGTGACATGAACAACGTTGGCCTTGGGCCGACATGGCTTCAATTCTTGAGAACTTTTTAGTGTGAGCTTTAATGGAGACTTCTCAAACGTGCCGGGTACAAGAATGTGGATCGGCATCCGGCAGATAAAGTCTTGGATCTTGAACAGCATAGCCACGGCCAAATCCTTCTTGCCCGGTTCTTGAATATTCTCGGCACATGTGCTTGTAATTATACACCCACTCCAAGCGAAAGGAGGTGAGATGGAAGCGGTAGGCTTAATGCGTGATGGAGGTTTAATGGAGGACGTTAGAGGAAATGTAAGTAGAAGTGGAGGTTCAAACATGTCAAGCTTGTCCCCTTGCTCGGAAGTGGATAGGGTTGGCTCGGATGTAACAAGGGGTGGACCCTGCTCAGGATTAACCATGGGTTTAGGTAAAGGTTTAGGTGGAGGGGTAGGCAAAGTGGGGTTTGGTGTAATTAGCTTTGGGGTTATAAAGACGGTGGAGGCCTTAGGTGGCGGCAATAGAGGGTCACATGGTTTAGGAAAAGGTTTGGGGGGAGGTTCGGCGGAGGCCGATGGTGTGGAGGTAGACTCGGATGGCTTAGTGGAGGTTAATAGTGTGGTAATTTGAAGTGTGGAAGAGGGAGGTTTGGTGCGCAAGAAGCGTCAGATTTTGATGGGGCGAGAGGTTTGAAGAGTAGGGGGAGGGTCATGGCACGCCGATGTGGGTGATTGGAGTATCGACCCATCATTGTAACACCAATTAGTTTCATAGACAGGATTGGGCACGGTGGCATCATCCTGAGTAGGGGGTTCATCGGGTAATGGAGGGAGTGAAAAACGGAGAAAGCTCAGAGTGGGTGCCTCTTTAATAACTTCAGCATCTTGTACCGGCTCCAACTCTTCATAAAGAACTTCCAATTCTTCATTATTGGATTCATGTGGACGCCGTGGTGGAGGCGTAATGATGGCTGGAGGTGTATGATGTTGTGGAGGGCATTGTGGATATGAAGGATCTTGCATATATAGTTGTGGAGGCGGAGGTGGAGTGCCATATGAATGAATAGGGTGATGGATGAGTGGAGGGCGGATGGCGTCCACTTGATCCTTGAAAGTTGCCGGCTCTTGCTCACTTATATTGTTGATGCCATTATTGTCTCTCCTCTCCTTCCAATATTTCTCCATTTTAATGATGTTGTTCATGAATGCGTGAAGGGGATTGATTTGAGATGGAGGAGGAGGAGACCGCGGGCTCGTGACCCTCTTCAGCTGTTCCTCCATTGAAGCGATTTTATAAAGAAGAGTTTGTTGGAGGGGTGTGACTTGAATAACGGAGGGTTGGCACGATGGCCGTGGAACTTGGAGGGGTTGACCCACAAAAGGGCCTAGACAGGCCGGGGCGCAAGGAACATAAAGGCCTTGGGGCCATGAAGGGGGAGGAATAGAAGGAGGCAGGTGATGGACCACATGAGGAGGAGGATGAATAGAAGGAGGTGGGTGATGCGCCACCTGAGAAGTAGTGGAAGGAAAGTGAGAAGAGGGAGGCGGGTGATGGGCCACTCGAGGATGAGATGCAGGAGGACATGATGATGAAGCTATGCCCTGAACAATGGCGTTAAGGGCTTGAATTTGTTGAGAGGTAAGATGATCTAATGCATGAAAAACTTGTGAGACCTGCTCATCACGTGGAGGAGATGGTTCCCCGGGGAAAGTGGCTCGCGATTGGTGTAAGGGACCATAAGATTGAGGATTGCCCATGGGGAGGGCATGACCATGAGAATAAGAACGTTCAGAAAAAGTGTGATGAGAATTATAGGAATGAGGATCATAGGATGTGCTAGGTTGGTCATCCTCATGGATGTAAGTGTAATTAAACATATTGATTTTATTATCTGTTGGCCCAGAGAGATGGCGGACAAGAAGGGGGGTTGAATTGTCCCCTTGCCGAGATGGCGGAATTTAAAAAACTTTCTTAACAGATTGCAATGGATATAGAATTAACTACGTTGATTAACTGAACCTCAAGTGAGATTACAATGTTCTCTTAATCTTTCCAATCTCAATCGAATCAATAATGCAGCCAATCAAGTAAATCACACTCAACACAAATAAATTTATGCTTAACACGGATAGCGGAGGTAGCGGTGTGTGACAGTGTAGTGAATTAAAAACCTGTATAGTGGACCTGTGAATGGAGATAGAAGAAATAACAATCATACAGTTAATCACACACGACACAAGGATTTTAACGTTGTACGGGACCACGACGGGCTCCCTACGTCCACCCCTCACCCAACCGGGTGAGACTTCACTCCACGCTACAAAACGTAGCAACACGGGGACGAGCCCCAACCACACACGCTGCTTCCGCAGCAATATCCACACGGAGACAAGCCCCCAACACGCTGCCACTGCAGCACACACACACAACATCTGGGAACTCACCCGGCGCACAAATCCCACACGGAGACCCAGCTCCGTACATACACGACAATATTTCATGTTTGACAAACAAAAGGATATACAATAATTGCCCACAACAGTATGTAGATGATGATAGACTATGAAGCACTCATAGAAATAAACATAGAGAGGATGTAGAAATATCTCCTTGAATGCTTGACGGCCTGTAGACAAATCTTCCTTGAAGCTTTCAACAGTGGAGGGATCGATCTTCAAGCGGTACAAAGACGAGTGAACTTCTCCTTGGAGATTCAGCCTCGTCGAAGCTTAAGCGCTTAAGGACTAAAGTAGATCTTCAAGATTCCAAACAACATCGTCCCTACAAGACAAGAAAACATGAACCACATAAGAGGAACTCCCTTTCTCTCCCACCTACGACCGAACTCCTCCTTTCCTGCAACCAGATAGAAAATGTTAACGCAAGCCCTCTTCCTTATTTTTCCGATCTGAAATTCGCAAGGATAAATAGGCAGATAATAGATGAACAAAAGACCACTATTATATTCCAAGTTTGACGAAATACGAGTATAAGCAATGAACACCCGAGATATCGATCAATGCTTAAATAAAAGGTAGAAATGAGAGTAGAGTAAATCCCCCTCAGATCTGCATTATTTCCCGATAGATAGCAATGGTATGGTGCATTTGGAGTATGATTCTCGGAGTAGGAAGAGCTCACCATTGTAAAGACCGCCCAAGATAGGAACTCGGCGATGAACAGCAAGACGAGTTTCAGATCAGAGTGGCACCTCGTGGATGGCATCTTCAGCGGTGTTCTCCTTCCTCCAGTGATGGAGCAACTCTCCAGCTCGTCCTCCTTCACCTGCAAGAACAGATAGAACACTATTAGCCCAAGAGGATCATTTTCTCCGATGGATATCGTGAGTTACATATACAAGAGGGAAAAGCACAACAAAAGACCACAAGGCCCCTTGATAAAATCCTTCTAAACCACACCTAAGACAAGGGAGAAACCCTAAGGGGTTGTTTGGTACGGGGTTAGAGTGGGGATATCCCCGCTCTATCCCCGTTCTAGGTTTGGTATCGTTAAAATAGGCGGGGATAACCCAGGTTAAGAAAAATAAGGTTAACCTCGATTTTGAGGTTAGAAACGGAGATAAGTCATTCCAACCTTTTGTTGGAATGACTTATCCCCATTTTTATAACCCCATTTCATCCATTGTATACCAAACGTATACGAGAATAAGACTAGACATAAATTATCCTTGAATGACTTACACCTATTCTCCTCAAAATTTACCCCGATACCAAATAGCACCTAAGGCTATAGGTGTAAAAACCCCAAGCAATCGGATCTACAAAAGTGGGTTTCGAAACCAATCCGGAAAACCCGTTCCGGACAAACCAGAAAAAGTGTCGACTCATGGGGTCGACTCTTTTTCCGGAATGTTCTGCCAGAACATATATAAAAACAAAACTGAGATACCAGTGTCGACCTATGGGGTTAACACTTTTCATCAAGAGTTCTGGTCTGTGAAGAGTCATAACATTCGTGGTGAAAAGTGTCGACTCCTGAGGTCGACACTTTTTCGCGAACATTCTGTTTTCACAGAAAAGAAGAGACTTACCTGAAAGTGTCGACCTACGGGGTCGACACTTTTACTGACAACAGTAAAACTTCAGTAAATGCAATTGAAAGCTCCATAAATCATAAACATGTATCAAGATTGAACAGAATAGCTCATAAAACTCAAATTAGCTTGACAAATCATGATTTCTACCCATAACATACCATTCACACTTAGATCCAAATAATCATGTACTCATACCTTGGCCTTGAGAGTTTGAATGAAGAACTTCACAAATAACCTGCATTTAATGTGAACAAATCACTTAAGTCGGACTATCAAAATCAAGCCACTGAACTTCCATATAGAACATGTTGAACTATAACCATGTGTGAGGATGGGTTTTCACATGGCCAACCATGAAACCGTGGGCTTTCATTTCAGTTAAGGTTGAGGCATGACAAGCCCAACTTAAACACAACCACACACAAACTCCATCTATGTATGAAGCCATACATCAATTTCATAACAAGATGCACTCATACCACAAACTGCAAAGGAATGATCATAGCCATAACTGAAACAACGATAGCACTCACCAAATGATCAAATGAGTCTTCCAAGGCATGGGAAAGCCATTTTCAATTAACACAAGGATCACAGTTGCAGTCCAAGGAAAACTGAACTTGCACAGTCTAATGCAAGCTAACACAGCAAAACTAAAGCTTTTATATCAACTTTCCACATGATCAAACAGGCATGAAGGACACTTGTAAAACCATATTTAAGGTTACCAAAACTGTCAAATTCAAGGACATAAAATTCAGTCCGAAATTTCCACGTTTAGTCCAAGAATTTAGGTTCAGTTTATTGACAGCTATTCATATCGTCAATCATGCTTGTCAGTACATATCAAAATATGATTCAACCAAGATGCACACAGAATTCCATCTCAGATCAAAACAATCAAGTTCTGTCCTATTAAGTCAAGCATAATCAAAAGCAATTTGAACTTAACTTATCCACAGCCAGTATGAGTAGACACAAGTTCATATGATATTACGAGAACAAAAAGACTACCTTTGCAGTCCAATGTACAGCAGTTCAATCCAATCAAATGAACTAGTCAACAGAATAGCATACAAGAGGACATATCAGTGCATGTGAGATATAGAAGGTGTCGACACTCAGCAACCCAGTGTCGGCACTTTGTTAAAGTAGTGAACCTGGCCATCTAAATGCAAGTATATACATGGAGAACTGTTAAGGCTAGTCAACCCAAGAGCATCCTAACCTGTAAAGCAGAATATCAACATGTGAGCTTGTTTATCATGAAAATGGCATTAAGCATAAAACACACAATATATTGGAATCATCAAAACCATTGTCAAAGACAACGAGGGGGCGCATAGAACCCAACAATCTCCCCCTTTTTGATGATGACAATTAATTGTGACTATTCAAAGTTCTCTCCCCCTTTGGCATTATCAAAAAAATGGTGGACTAAGGATCAATTGTGAAGATTTCAAAAATGAATAAGATATGAGCGCATGAACCCAGCAATTAACTTCCCATGAAGGGAAGGTGTATGAACTGAGAACCAAGTAAAAGTTTGGAATTTGATGTGCAATCAGCAGATGTGTGAAAGAAGTGCAAGTGCTCAATGTTTGTAAAATTTTTGCTATATGAATGACTGAATATGGACAAGAAGTATAAAGAAACTATATCCAGAATTGAAAACTAAGTTATGCACAAAGTGTATTATGCTTAAAAAGTACATTATTCTCCCCCAATTGTCAAGTACAAAAACCAACCGACAATGGGTTATTTAGCCTGTTATCTACAAGTATAACTATAGATGCAACCTATGGAATGAAATATGATATGATCAAACGGATCAAGCATTCAGGCACTCAAGCATGCATAACTAGATATAGACTCATGCAAGTTCCTTCGGGACGGGTGTAAGGATAATGCAATTGATTGTTAAGCATGATGTGCATGTGCAATTACTAAGAAGGTCGTACTTACATTAATAAGGTACTACATTAACCATGAAAGATGACTGATTCATAAATGACATTCAAACAGTCAAACCCAAAGTGCGTAAGTGAAGATTGAGCAATGAGGTTCAAATCAATATGGAAAATCAGATTTTCTAAAGAACACTAAAAAGAACTTATCATCTATACACTTTCATACACAATACTTGAATATTGATAGCTACGTATGACCCCAATTTTTAATTACTAAAAATGGTGTGACTAACCTTTTGACACGAGTCATACCCTTTGTTTCAGGGGCAATTCCCGGTTACTCAGTTTCGTCACCTTTTATGATGTGGATGAGACACTTTTCGACATGAGTTGTACCCTTTGTCTGAGGGGCACTTCCCGGCTATTCGGTGGTAAATCACACTTATTTTCATATGGATTAGTTTCTCCTTTCGACGTGAGTTTCCTCCTTTATTTCAGGGGGGATTCTCGGCTACTCGGATCGACGATCCACTTATACGAATTTTTGAAGGGGTGAGCAGCTTTTTCCTCACGAGATATGTGATTTCTATGTAGTGAATCAATAGCCCTCTAAAGTGTGGAGTAGAAAATAGTAATCCTTATTAGATTGAATCATTATCTCAAAAAGTGCATATTATGTGGGTGGTTGTTTTGAATGTAAAAGATGAATTAGTCTTATCAAAGTAATGTCTCCCCCTAAATGTATGCACGGTTATAAAAAGTCTCCCCCTTAATATATGCCATGTAGCAAACATGTCTAAATCAATGCAATTTCATTTAACAAGGGATGAGTCATAGAAGCAGTCAAAAAGTGGTTGTATAAAGTATATACATGCATTCAACCAGAGATTTTCCAATGACTTCAAGCAGATTGATTATCAGTACTTGACGGAGAACGTAGATCCGAAGACCACCATCACGCGTAGTGAAAGCTTCTGGTTGGACGTAATCCAACCTTCCACAATCGCCATTTGATATACCGAATAACCATGGCATTCAAGCACATGAATATGAAGTATATGCATTTATATGCATGAACTGAAAAGATAATGAAAATTATTCCTATACACAAATAAGCAAGCATTCGTGCAAGTGTATGTAAAATTCTCATATGAGTGCAAACTCATGTATGCAACCGTATAGAGCAAACACAAATGTATGCAAGGATGTGTATGATATGTGCGACATGTTTCATGCAACTAAGTATGTGTTCTATGTATGCACAAGTGAGTTGTTATTTGCAAAAAGTAAGAGTATGAAAGACTCTATGTACAGACCAAGGCATTCAAACCTGAATTGTTATTTGCAAAAACAGTGGAAGGTGTGTATGAAGAACTGTATATGTGCAATGTAAGGCATTCAAAACCAAATTTATTCACAAGATGTTCAACAAAAATCATTCAAGTCAACTACTCATCAAAATTGAAAGATCTCAACATTTCAAAAGTTGACAAGAGTCAGAGAAACAAAAATGTAACTTTTTAATTGCAAACTTTTTCTTCCACACAAAATTTTTACCTTTGCAGTTTTTCAAGGAGAACCAGAGCAATGTGATTTTCAAGACAAAACTAATTTACTTTCTCACCTTGAGATCCCTTTATTTATTGACATTTTCCTTGTTCTCAAGGCGCCCCTGCAAAATAAGTTCTCATTTTGGTGATTTAGGTACCCAAGCCATCTTGGGTCCCGAGGGGTTAGTCCTAGCATGAACAAATGATTTTTTATATTGCCTAGCATGTCAATCATCATCCAATCTCATAGTAGAACAGTCATCCATAGAATGACCATTCACACCACAATAAAAACAATTAGAGAGTTTTCTTTTCATGAACCAATTGTCATCATTTTTCATTAAACCACAGTTATCCATCTTGTGTCCACGTTCACCACAATAGTGACACGAAAAATTTCTTTTCATGGACCACTCATCATCACTTTTCTCAGTGAAGCAATTTTCAAAAACATGGCCATTTAAACCACAGTAGAAGCAATGCATGTTGTGGTTCCTCTCTATGAATTTGTCATGATTTTTGGGACCATCAACGTTTTTCAATCTTGACTTTAATACTTCATCATCATCAAGTTTCATCAAAAAGTAATCGTACATGTCATGACCATAGTTCCCGCAGTAAAAGCATGAAACCTTTCTTTATTTTCTTGATGCATGAGCATGTTTAACAGATGAATATTTTTCATGCAAACAAGAATGAACAACAACAATTTCTTCTTTTGAATTTTCATTGTCATACAGGCACACGGACTCATTCAAATTCTTGATCTCATCTTCCAATGATGAGATATGCAAGTTAGATTCTGCACATTCTTTTTCACACAGTGCAAGCTTCTCATTTAACAGAGAATTGACAGTTTTAAAGCAAGCAATTTCTTGTTCCAAAACATGAAGACTTTCACAATCATCAACAACAACTTATTTTCCCTTTTCAAAAGTGTTGAGTCTTTCAATCAGTACATTGTTTTGATTCTTTAATTCCTCAATTTCTTCAGCAAGTCTTGCATTTTGCACAAGTTCATCAAGTAAAAATTGATCACTTTCTGAACAATTCAGTTTACCTCTTGGTTCTTTTTCAATGTTTTCAAGTTCTGAAAGTTTAGCCATGAGGGTTTTATTTTCAGTTTTCAGAATCGAGATTATTTCTTTATGTATATCGACTTTAAGCAACAGGCTTTTAGTCAACTTCCTAAGCTCAGAACATTCAGTACATGGTGAGTTAACATCACAAGTATTTTCAATTTCAAAGCACTTTGTACATGAAGAATTAACATGTGAAACATTGTCAAGTTTCTTTTTCATTTTTCTGTTTTCAGATTTTAGTGCTTCGTATCTATCAGCTAGTTCATCGTAAGCATCCAGTAACTCATCATAGCTAAGTTCATCCACTTCCTCGGAATCAGAGTTAGAATTTACCCTGGAATTTTTCTTGCTTTGGCACTCATTTTCTTTGTTTGCCACGAGGCAGTCACCGTTGTTGTAGCTTTCTTTTTGGGCTTCGATCAGCCCGTCCCAAATTTCTTTGGCTGTCCTACAAGACAAAATAAATAGAAATTGATTAGTGTCCAAGGCAGCCTTAAGAGCATTCAAAACAAACAAATTACCCGAATTCTTTTTCTTATGTTCATCAGTCCACCTTAATTCATTTTTGGGTAACTCATGTGGACCATGAGAGATTAATTTCATGAGTTTTGGATCAAAGCTAGTAATCCAAACACAAAATTTTCCTATCCAAGAAGCATAATCAAAACCATTGTAAACAGGAATAGAATTCAAGCTAGCCATCATGAAGATGATCTTTACTCCTAGATCGTGAGGTCCGCTAAAAAATCAGAGACTGGGCTCTGATACCAATTGTTGCCCCAAAGAGATGGTGGACAAGAAGGGGGGTTGAATTGTCCCCTTATCGAGATGGCGGAATTTAAAAATTTTCTTAACAGATTGCAATGGATATAGAATTAACTACGTTGATTAACTGAACCTCAAGTGAGATTACAGTGTTCTCTTAATCTTTCCAATCTCACTTGAATCAACAATGCAGCCAATCAAGCAAATCACACTCAACACAAATAAATTTATGCTTAACACGGATAGCGGAGGTTGCGGTGTGTGACAGTGTAGTGAATTAAAAATCTGTATAGTGGACCTGTGAATGGAGATAGAAGAAATGACAATCACACAGCCAATCACATACGACACAAGGATTTAAGGTGGTTCGGGACCACGACGGGCTCCCTACGTCCACCCCTCACCCAACCGGGTGAGGCTTCACTCCACGCTACGAAACGTAGCAACACGGGGACGAGCCCCAACCACACACGCTGCTTCCGCATCAATATCCACACGGGGACAAGCCCCCAACACGCTGCCACTACAGCACACACACACACAACGTCCGGGAACTCACCCGGCATATAAATGCCACACGGAGACCCAGCTCCATACACATACAGCAATATTTCATGTTTGACAAACAAAAGGATATACAATAACCGCCCACAACAGTATGTAGATGATGATAGACTATGAAGCACTCATAGAAATAAACATAGAGAGGATGTAGAAATATCTCCTTGAATGCGTGACGGCCTGTAGACAAATCTTCCGTGAAGCTTTCAACAGTGGAGGGATCGATCTTCAAGAGGTACAAAGACGAGTGAACTTCTCCTTGGAGATTCAGCCTCGTCGAAGCTTAAGCGCTTAAGGACCGAAGTAGATCTTCAAGATTCCAAACAACATCGTCCCTACAAGACAAGAAAACATGAACCACATAAGAGGAACTCTCTTTCTCTCCCACCTACGACCGAACTCCTCCTTTCCTGCAACCAGATAGAAAATGTTAACGCAAGCCCTCTTCCTTGTTTTTCCGATCTGAAATTCGCAAGGATAAATAGGCAGATAATAGATGAACAAAAGACCACTATTATATTCCAAGTTTGACGAAATACGAGGATAAGCAATGAACACCTGAGATATCGATCAATGCTCAAATAAAAGGTAGAAATGAGAGCAGAGTAAATCCCCCTCAGATCTGCAGTATTTCCCGTAGATAGCAATGGTAGGGTGCATTTGGAGTATGATTCTCGGAGTAGGAAGAGCTCAACATTGTAAAGACCGCCCAAGATAGGAACTCGGTGATGAAAAGCAAGACGAGCTTCAGATCAGAGTGGCAGCTCATGGATGGCATCTTCAGCGGTGTTATCCTTCCTCCAGTGATGGAGCAACCCTCCAGCTAATCCTCCTTCACCTGCAAGAACAGATAGAACACTATTAGCCCAAGAGGATCATTTTCTCCGATGGATATCGTGAGTTACATATACAAGAGGGAAAAGCACAACAAAAGACCACAAGGCCCCTTGATAAAACCCTTCTAAACCACACCTAAGACAAGGGAGAAACCCTAAGACTATAGGTGTAAAAACCCCAAGCAATCGGATCTACAAAAGTGGGTTTCGAAACCCATCCGGAAAACCCGTTCCAGATGAACCAGAAAAAGTGTCGACTCATGGGGTCGACTCTTTTTCCGGAATGTTCTGCCACAACATATATAAAAATAAAATCGAGATCAAGAGTTCTGGCCTGTGAAGAGTCATAACATTCGTGGTGAAAAGTGTCGACTCCTGAGTGTTGATTTATTTTGCTTCCTTCTTTTTGTGGGTTTGTGATGTATGATAGAGATGATAAGCAAAAATCAATGATCTCAATCAACCCAAGGACATGTGAACCATGAACCTAGGCAATCCGAACAAGCTCTAGCATGGGCATGCTATCTCAACCAAACTAATCTAAAGAAAGTAAAGAAAAAAACACATGCCGGGACGTGGAGCAAAAGCAAATAAAACACACCGCGTGGGTGGAACAAGCAAAGGAATATGAAGATATGAGAGAAATCAATGCCCAATACTAAGGAAAGAACGTGATCGCCACCAAAGTAAACACAAGCCAAAGACTTGAAAATACCTTGGAAATAGGTGGATGAAGCACCCGCCCACGGGAGAGAGAAACCAGTGAAATCTGCAGATCAACTTTGAATGTAACGGTCCAGACCCTATGTGTCACAGTAGTGTGACGGTCGCACGATGCACCGTTATATGAACCTGACGCGTCTTCTCAAGACCGTCAGAAAACCTACAAAATAGCTTATGAATTCTTTGAACTCCAAATCTTCCAGCCGGCCAGAAGACTTGGGCCTCGTTTGATGAACCTGTAAACCTGCCAAGGAACGTGAAACACAAGAAAACAAACCCAGATCAGCCCTTTAAACAAGCATAGTATCAATTCTTAAAGAAATTAAGATCATTCAAAAGGAAAGGGAAGTACCGAGAAAGTTTTGGTTTTTTAACCCCTCTGGGCGTTTTAAAAGATAGGAAGATGTTTAGATGATGAAAACAGATGCAGAACGTGGAATAAGAAGAGGGACAATGCTTTGAGAAGGAGGAAGAGAACACAAGTGTGACAACGATGGAAACTCAAACACAATGAAACGAATACTCCCTTCACCGTGAAGCAGATGGACTTGAGGAACAATTCTCCTTGGTTGGATGTGGCTCCAGATGCGGCAGCACTTCGACGTAAACTCCAGATCTTCCTCCTTTGGGCCATGAAGTTAAGGGTGCTATTTATAGGCCCTCAAAATCTCTGGTCGAGCAGAGGATAATCCAGCAAGAAAAGAGGATAACTCTTAGCAAAATCTCGAAGATAATATCACCAAGAGTCCATAGAAATAATCAGAAGGTTCTGAGGATCAGATTTGGAAGAGAAATCACCAGATCAAACTCTTATCTCGACCACAGAGTAGCAGAGAAAAGGCCTGAACTACCAGGACTCTCTGTTGGATGTAACGGCTGTACGACAGACCGTCAGAGGGAAATAACGCGTTAGAGGGATACCGTCACATTCAGCCTTATCTCAAAAGAGATAAGATCAACGGACGAAGATCAAAACAATAGGACTCTTGAATGAAAGTAACGGCCAAGGATGAACGCGTTAGAGAAAAGTAACAGTTGTACGACAGACCGTTAGACTTAATGGATAGGCAAAAGATAAGGATTGGAACAAAGCCCTTAAGTCGTAGGACTCTTCAAGATGTAACGGCCATGGACACATGCGTTATAAGGGAAGTAACGCCCATGGTGTGGACCGTTAGAAACAATGAGGATCCAAATGATAAGATCGTGCTAAGCTTCATCCAATCAAGAAATTGCGGAACCATACTCAACCAAAGAGAAGACCCATGAAATAAACTTTAAACTGATGAAGGAGACTCAACAAAGGAATGAATAACTTGGAGCATCACATAGAGTGAACAAGGAGATGACCCGACTTATCGGTCATAAAATGGGTGTCAACAGATGCCCCTCCTTAACGTCCTCTTTGCAGGGGAGCGAGCGGAGGTGAAGCGAAAGTGAAATGGAACATGGAGATGAAGCGGAAATGAAGCAGAGCGGACTAAAAAGTGGGCGTTAAGGTAAACGACACCTGTTCTTTACCAACAAGCGATAGGAATCTTCTGGGAAACTTCAAACTGATCACAAGAAAATAGCCAACCAAAGGATGCAAGTCTGGAGAAACTAACAATTAAGGAAAGGAAACATGGCTAGCCGCCGGAGGCAATGAAAAGGAAAGAGAACTGACTAAACTCCAGATAGGAATCTTCAGCCAACCAAATCAAGCAAAAGGATCGAAGGAAACCTTCCAACTCAGAGTGGAATGCCTCTCCTTATTCGAGATCAAGAACACATCTATTCACCATCATTGAGACACCTTGAACAGATGAAGATCATGAATGCTCAAATATGCCGTATGATGCATGCTGGGCTAAAGAAAAAGAAATCGTTAAAACGAATGCAAAGAAAGATAAAATAACAAGATACTCGAGAATAGTATTGCTAGACCGGAGAAATTAGGGTCAGGACACCATCTGCAACCACGGCGTGCAAGACAGAACCATCATCCCCAAAATTTTCCAACCTAATGGCCTATCCAACGATTAAACATGTGTACTTAGATCATCATCATTTTTGTTTAAGGGGAACATCAGATCCCAGAACACATGAATGACCAGCCGGTTCTCGAGGTAATATATCATAGATAACATATAGTAATGCATTAAAAGGGATAAGGAATCGAGATACAATACCTGACTTACCTTTCTGGCGAATGTCAAAGCATGATGCTGTTCAGAACTTCATTCATGAATAAAGAGGTTAGCCAACAATGGATATGAGCATGAAACAGGGCATAACCATTTGTACGCATGAGAAGCATCAATAATATACATCATGGCAGAAAATGTGATCATTCAAGCATTAAATAGACCAATTTATTCATCAAGAAACTTGCAAGCTGTAACGGTCTGTGGAGAGGGCGTTACATAAAGTAACGGACCAGGGAAGGGCCGTTAGAGACTGGGCGGTTCACATTCTTCAATAAAACAGTTCAAATCCATGTAACGGTCTCAATAGTACGCGTGAGAGACTGTAACGGTCGGACGACAGACCGTCATATTTCCTGAGCGTTCAAAAAAAACAAACCGAACGGTCACAATCTTCATTCATCCATACAACACTCAACCTAAACCCTCAAAACCTCAACCGAGAGCAATGACCAGCGACCTCCATCATCCACCCAAGATGGCCAGCGACGAGTCCCCACAGCCACTGAAGAAGAGGGAGAGAGGGACGAAGAAGAAGGCGATTCATCGCCTTCACCGCCGGATAGAGCGAGAGACCATCCCGCCGGCCGAAGAAGGAGAAACAGCGAGGAGAGCTCCAACGACGGAGGAGGAAGTTCCAACGGCCGAGGAAGACCAAGGGGAAGCTCCTCTGGACGAGGGAGAACCCAAGGAACAAGAGAAGAAGAGGAAGAGGGGCCAAGACCGAGAGGTAAGCTCTCGCCCTAATTTTTCAATTTTCAATTTTTTTTGTGTTTTTATGTGCATGCATGTGTGAATGGGGGGTAGAAAATGGGTCTATGAACCCATCAGGATCCATTGTAGGCCTTTTGGCCAAAGTGGGAAAGCCACGGAATGCAAGGGAAAAACGCCCTCTAGCAGAGAATGTGACGGTCCTTCCAGGAACCGTCACAAGCCTAACGCGCCACGCTTGGTGCGTTAGAGACAAGTAACGCCCCATCCCAGGGCCGTTATAACCACCAGAGGCCAGAACTTATTTTTTATGTTTTCAATTATTCAGTTTTTGTTTTGTTTTTCATTTATGCAATGATTTTATGATGCAATTGACTAACTTATGCTCTAAAATGAATGCAGGGAAAGAGACAGACGAGGATCTCTTGGCTTCAGATCCGGGCGGTGTACCAGGCACTGCCCGATTACCAGAGAGAGAGGTTGGCCGGCATGGGGTTCGCCGAGGTGCTGAGCATCGAGGTGATCCGGATGGATACGCCACTGCTATACGCTTTACACGAGCGATGGGATCCAGTCAGCAGGGCATTCATCTTCCCGTGGGGTCACATGATCCCGACGTTGGAAGACATGGCGAGGATTGCCGGACTGCGGGTACAAGAGCCGCAGTGACAGGATGGACTTACCAAGACTACCGAGAGATGGCCCAGGAGCTGCTAGGGCTGGACTTGATCAGACCGGGGCAGACGTCATCCCAGCTCTCGAGATCAGCGCTGCAGGAGAGCCTAGGATTGAGAGGAGCAGCGATAGCCGTGGGAGAGCTACCAGAGGAGCATCTGGGCAGAGTGATTGACTAGGTGCGCCCACGAGTGGCGGCAGAGGCGGGACCGGAGGGAGATCGAGTCCTGAGGCGATTCCTGATGCTACTGTTCGGGAAGCTCCTATTCGCGACTCGGGCAGATGTCATCAGCTGTAGGCTGCTGCCGATGATCAGACATTTGGGCAAAGTTGGAAAATATGCCTGGGGAGCGGCGGTACTAGCCTTCCTATTCGAGTCCCTCAGCACGACGGACCGACAGACGATGCTGGGTGGCTTCTCGCCTTTCCTACAGGTAAATGCAATTTAAATGCTTTCTATATGATTATGCAAATGTCGATGCAAATTGACTGACTCGACTTCAAAATGTAGATCTAGAGCTATATGTACCTCCCGGGCATCGGGAGAGGCACACTACTCCACGCCGGCCGCATCCCGATCGCGAGGCGATGGGTGGTCGCGAGGGACCCAGGGTCGATCATCAGATTGACCCGGGTTATCCAGGACGACTTGGATTCCTTCCTACACACGGCGGTAAGACCAAACTCACAAATGCTTTCTAAATGCTTTAAATGCTTTTATATGCTTCTAAATGTTGATTTGATGAATGGACTAATATGCTTTCACGTGAGATGGACCCCGTACAGAGGTGAGAGTTACGAGGGACAGCCATGGGTGGAAGCAGCCCTTTCGTACCGGGGACGAGACATATGGTTGCACTACATCCATATCATCGAGCCAGTCCACTACCGGTTGATTCGGAGGACTCGGGGACTACACCAGCCCGAGGTGACCTTTCCACGCCGCAGTGACGAGCGCCCGGGCAAGTCAGCGAAGGAATTAGCGGCGATATAGATTGGTGCGCCCGGAAGGCGAAGTTCGTCCACGACTGGAACAAGTGGGGTAGAGCAGTAAAGAGCGGGACGAGAGCGATGAGGCGTACTTGAAAGCCTTCGCTCGACTGTACGGGGACCGGGTGTACCGAGGTACCCGACAACTGGTATGCAACTTCTAAACCCTAAACTCTTTCTATATGATCCAATGCTATATACTATATGCAATGACTCATGCTTCTAAATGCAGCTAGACCCCGAGGGAAGGATAGCCGAGCTCGAGGGGCTTCTTCACGCCACCGTTAGCAGCGGGACGAGCACCGGACCGCTTTGGAGCTTCTGGTAAGATTCCCAAAACCTTTAAAATGATTGTGCTTTATGATGCAAATGATGCAAATGCGATTGACTAATCATGATTTCTAAATGCAGCGGGCCGAGGGAGCCCAAAGAGCGGGACCGGATGCTCCGTCGTCATCCTCACAGTCTGCGGGAGGCAGGGCCGAGCGAGACGCTGAGTTTGCCCGAGCGATTGCCCGGGCCGAGGAGGCGGAGGCCACCCTCGCGGAGCGGGTAAGATGCTAAATGTGTTGATTTAAAATGATTATGTTTATGCGAATTAAAATGCTTATGCAACTAACTATATGAAATGCAATCTATAGGCGAGAGAGCTAGCCACAGCAGCGGCGGAGGTGAAATCGGCTCGGACGGAGGCAGAGCGACTCCGGACAGAGTTGACTCGGTCACAAGCCGAGGTGGAGCGACTCCGGACTGGGACCGCGGACTTGGATCGCTACCGGACCGAGGCCCAGGACACGCGGCGTCAGATCTTCGAGCTAAAGATCGAGCTACGGACGATGGAGCGCACGGTCAGGATGATGGGCCGGGGATCGGAGCGGAGTGCCTCCCAGGGTGGGGCACGGAGGAGCGTTGCCCCGAGCGGCTCGATAGGGGACTTCCTCGCTAGCTCCTCTGGCCAGCGGAGGAATGAGAGGGCGGAGAGAGGATAGCAGGAGGAGAGCGCCTCCATAGCGCCACCCGCGCGGAGACCCGAGGGCGGAGATGATGATGGCGGCCCGGTGGATAAACCGGCTGAGTGATGCACTTTTTTTTTGGTTATTACTTGTACATGACTTATATGGAAATGGAATAAATAAAATAAAATTTCTTTGGTCTTTTGTTTGTTTTTTCTCTTTTTATGTGAATGAATGGATGTGTGACTGAATGCAAACATATGAGCATGAATGAAGGCAGGAATGAATGTGAGAATGCGTGATTTGTAGGAAATGCATATGGTTTGATGGGAATGAACGCATGTGAAGGAATGGATGATTGCATGGAGATGAAATGTGCATGATGTGGATGAGATAATGTGTGGATGGTCAGGATGAAGGGAATGAAAAGCATGTAAGACCGCCAGGTCTAAACAGAGGCAGATAGGAATAGCTCGAATCACAGCAGCAGACAATGTAACGGTCTAGGTCAAGACCGTCAGGATTAAGTAACGCATGAGACGGAGGCCGTCAGAGAGGACAGAGCCCAATTTTGTAGAACTGAGCAGCAGGAAGAGTAACAGCTCAGAGCTGGTGCGTCATATATAAGTAACGGCCAAATGCTAGACTGTTAGAGATGGCAGAGCAGGATTGAACTATGAACGCACTGACTATACTCATGAGTGTATAGACCTTGCCAAAGTGATGTATAGACTTCGAGTGCAGACGACCAAACGAGGTATAGACTTCTTTTTTAGCAAAGGACGCTCAGACTTGAAGAGTGTATGGACTTTGGACGAGGAATGTACAGACTTTGGGTTGTGCACACCTGGGCAATGTATGGACTTGGATCAAGAATGTACAGACTTGGAGAAGGTATGGACTTTGGATCAAGAATGTACAGACTTGGAGAACGTATGGACTTCGGATCAAGAATGTACAGACTTGGAGAATGTATGGACTTCGGATCAAGAATGTACAGACTTGGAGAATGTATGGACTTGAGGCTGTGGAATGTACAGACTTGGAGAATGTATAGACTTTAACATGATGTGTAGACTTCAAAATGATGTTCAGACTTCAAAATGCTGTACAGGCTTAAAAATGATAGACTTCAACATGCTGTATAGACTTCAACAGTGATGTGTAGACTTCAACATGAAGAATGAATGTGCAGACTTTAAAATGCTGTACAAGCTTCAAAATGATGTATAGACTTCATCAATGATGTTCAAACTTCAAAATGTTGTACAGACTAGGATGATGAATGGGATGTATAGACTTAACAAAATGTGCAGGAAATGTGACGGTTCAAGCATAGTGCGTCGGAGATAGACAACGGTCATGAGCAAGACCGTTGAGAATGATTGACCAAGAAGAAGCCAAAACTGATCAGCAGAGAATGTAACGGCTCAGAGAGAACGCGTCATAAGAATATAACGGTCTGATGCTAGACCGTTAAGCTTGACAGAACAAGGTTGGACCAAATTAAACCCACAGGAAATGTGACAGCCCAGAGCTGGCGCGTCAGAGGAAAGTGACGGTCCGACGATAGACCGTTAGAGCATGAATTGTACTCCGAGACGGATTGAGCCGCAAGGGGAAAAATCCGAGATAAGAAGCCTCCAATCCATTCTAGACTTCTCCCAAACTTAAGATAAAGACTTCCAATCCAAATCTTATCTCTTTAAAGCCAAAATCAAGACTTTTAAAACTTGGAAACTTAGCCAAAATCGTATCTTTCTGAATTCTCTGCTAGAAGGGCTGAAAAACCTCTCCTAAAGGGCAAGAAACAAGATGAAGAGAAGCTTCGAGGCGATGGCTATGGAGGAGAAGATCTATACCGGACCCAAAGCTATAAGAAAGGAGTATGGAGAGCTACAAAGGCTGACCTCATTCCCCAAGCACCTAAGCTCTAATGCTCAAAGGGTGGTAAGCTTCCATGACCTAATCAAGTTCAGAAATTTCCTGCACTTCATCTCTTTCTCATGATCTTCTTCTTTTCTTAGCCTCTTCCTGGTCCAAGATGCTATTCTAATCTGAAGTGGGTGGCTCCCATGGTAAAGGCACTCCCTTTAGAGGTTACATCAATTCTTAAAGCATGGCACCTTCAACCTTTCTTGGTTTTAGGCAAGAATTTCCAGAAATTGTCACTAGATTGGCCTAGTATTTCAGCCCTCATAGAATTGTGGCATCCGCAAACGCATACCTTCATCTTCCCTTCCTTTGAAGCAACAGTCCTATTAGAGGAGGTAGAAACCTACCTAGCCCTTCCTAAGACTAAGGCGGGAGATGAAGACCTAGTTTGCTACACGGTTGAGCCTATTGACCCATCCTTGATCTTGAGTGATTTCATCCATAATCCAAAGGACGCGAGGACCATGATCATCCCACACCACATTCACTTGATATCATTGGCACAATGGATAGTCTCTCATTGCAAGAACAAGTGGGAGAGACACGAAGCAATAGCCAAGGCGGTGGCGGTTTACTTATGCGGAGTTTTCCTTTTCACTACAACCGACCACCTCTTAGATGCCCAAAATCTCAGCATCATTAGTGGGTTGTGGCGGGGAATGTCATCTCTCAAGCGATCCTTTCATACCTCTATGAAGGACTAAGCTCGGCTTGCCTAGGAGGACCTCTGTTCGGCTCCATGATACTCCTTGAGTGTTGGATGGGAGTGAGAATCAAATTCCAACCAAAGGAGGATATTACTTCTTCTAGCCGTATCTTTGGTAGCCACCCTCTCTTCGTCATTGGAGGGGTATTCGGATTTTCTTCACAGGTTGAATGCATGACGGCGGACAAGAAAACTCGGGATGAATGGCGCCTCTTCTTCAATACTTTACCAATGGAGAAATTCATCATGCGACCAAGAATCCTTCGGAGCACTCTTCTTAGAATACCGCGACGTCAAGGCCTGGACCTCCAGCTAGTGGGAAATACTACCATGGCGATCTACAACCCGCACCGGTGCCATCTTCAGATCGGACTACATCGGACTGAAGTTGCTGCACTATCACACTACCCTCCCCTTCTACCTAGGAAGATGGGGACCGAGGAAGATGAAAGAACAGTTCGGAACGCACTGACCATGTGGGAGATCAGTAAGGTGCGCCCGTGGCAAGAGGTAGTGGAAGAGAACGACGAAGCGCGCCGTGGCTACCTCAAAGAGTTGAGGAAGATCCGCCCTCTTTCGGATAAGAAATTGAATGTAGCTTGATTTTGCTTTTATGAAAGATGTATTTGACAATCAGAGTTGGAATCTTATTAATCTTTTGTTTCATTAAGTTTAATTGAATGAGACGGGATTGCCTTAATTGAATGAGCATGAGTTGTGGCTTGACTTGGATTAGAACGGCCTGGAAAACAGAGCCTCTGGAGAGTGTAACGGATCTGAGAAGGGCCGTTAGAAGGATATAACGGGTAGGAGATAGGCCGTCGGGGTGAAAGACCTGAGGGTTTGGGTTTCTGGATGAAGTAACGGTCCAACGATAGATCAGTTAGGAAGAATAACGGTCGCGTCCCAGGCCGTTAGAGAGAGAGCTGCTGAGAGAATCGAAGCAAAGGTCTAAAGAGATGTAACAGTCTAGCATGGACCGTTAGATCAGTGTGACGGCCTGTACCTGGCGCATCACAGTCTTGAACCTGCATAGTTGTGAGATTTGAGCTTTGGTCTTGATCCTGCATTCTGCACATACTTAGACATGGAACAAGTTAGATCTGTTCTTAGACTCAACCCCTTGCCTTGAAGCAAGTTAGATAACGACCGTTTCTTGATATTTGGTCAAGGGGTGGAGCCTTATTAAATAGGCAGGAAACATAATAGAAATAATGCGATGCATGCGATGCACATGATGGCATTTTTAGATTTTGGAAAATATATTTGAATTTTTGTGAGATTTTGGAAAATAGTTGATGTTTTTGGGTTTCGAAATATGTGATTTTTTTTGTTTTGATTTTAGATTTTTGATGTTTTTGGTGTTTTAAATATGTGTTGTTTTTGGATTTTGAAATATATGATGTTTTTGGATTTTAAAATATATGTTGTTTTTGGATTTTGAAAATATATGTTATTTTTGGATTTTGAAAATATATGTTGTCTTTGGATTTTGAAATATATGTTGTTTTGGATTTTGAAAATATATGTTGTTTTTGGATTTTGAAATATATGTTGTTTTTGGGTTTTGAAAATATATGTTGTTTTTGGATTTTGAAATATATGTTGTTTTTGGATTTTGAAAATATATGTTGTTTTTGGATTTTGAAAATCAGTGCTTTCCCCTAGCAACGTGAGCCCTCCGTATCGTATTGAGAGTCCCGAGGTTGCGTGCAATGAGGTGACAAACCCTGACCAAGGCCCAGATTTTCATGACGGTGTTTCTACCAGGGCCATACCCGGGGTACTAGTCTCAATCCTGAAAAGGAAACTAGAACGCGGGGGTATGCTTAGGCCAGATCTAGAAGCTCTTAGGACTTGGGTTCCTCTCTAGACAACCCATTAGAAATTTGGTCTGTTGCGCCGGGGCTTTGTGTCCGTCATCGAACCTTAGTCCACTCTAGGCATGCGTGCGACCGGGCTCATTCGTCCCGCGGGGAACTGTACTGCCACTCTTGTCATGCCTAGATTCTTTTTCTTGCCTTTCTGGAGCTTTGGAATCATATTCAATAGACTTCTGAGATAATGCTTTTGATTTTGTGTCATAGAGATTACTCCCTTTCTTTCTTTTTCTTTCTTTTTCTTGTGGCGTCAGGTCATAACAGACTGCCCCTATTTGAGACCTCCTCTTGTTAGGGTGCCTGGATTGGTCATCGCCTCCTTTATTCACCTCTTGCCCCTGGATTCAGCCAAAGGAAGAAACGAACAGGGACTTCGACTTTCCCCCAAGCATGGCCAAGGAGAAATGATGTCTTTTAAAGCGGAAAACCTGACCAGGGACATTGTGTAGTGTGTGATTGCCTCACTCGGGACCTCTTTATCGTAAAAGGGAGGAACATCTTGCTGCCGGGGTGGCACGGATTTAGACTCTAAGGAAAGAAATGCTTAAGATACAACCCATTCCAAACGTGAGAGAGCTCCTCACCTTCTGCGTTCACTAAGCGATAAGCATTCCCTGGATAAGCCTCTTTTACAACAAACGGCTCTTCCCAGTTAGGTTGTAATTTAGACCTAGGACCTACAGACCGAATGAATTTGCATTTCAAAAACATATCACGTTTTTGAAATTTCCGTTCGATTACCTTCTTTTGAAAATAACGCGAAACTCTCTTTTGATAAACGGATACGTGATCGGCCGCGTTCATCCTCTTCTCATCTAAGAGTTCCAACTAGACGAGCAACGCCTCTCGACATTCATCGAGATTAAGTTCCTTATCGAGTTGCACTCTAAGGGAAGGGATCAAGATCTCGTATGGGAGCACCGCCTCCATCCCGTAGGTAAGAGTATAGGGAGTTTGTCCCGTAGGGGTACGGACGGAGGTGCGGTATGCCCACAGAGCTTCCACTAATCTCTCTGGCCAATCGGAAAATTATGAGATTCGCATGTTTTCTTGATGATTTTAAGAAGGGTTTTATTAGTGGCCTCTGCTTGACCGTTGCCTTGAGGATAATATGGAGATGAATGATGCAATGCAATATTGAACTTCTTACATAGGTCCTTGAGCTCTTGAGATACAAACTTGGGTCCGTTGTCGGTGATGATGCTGCTTGGCACTCCGAACTGCGAGATGATATTCTTCATGATAAAGCGGCACACCGTTGAAGCTTTAATCTCTGCGTACGCCTCCGCTTCGGCCCATTTGGTGAAGTACTCAGTGGCGGTAAGAATAAAGAATTTTTGCTTGATCTGAGAATTAGGATTGGAGAGGGGGGTTTCTGCAGCCCACTCAAAGAGCAGCCCAACAAGACCCAACAGGGTCCAACGAGGCAAGCTCACCTGAGTGGCAGCCCACAGGGCCCACTTAGGAAAGAAAAGCCCAATTAACAAACACTCGAGAAACCAACTCTCCCAGGCGGCCCCTAGGCTCAGAGGGCCCGAGTAATGGTCAGGTCATAAGGAGGGTCCGGCCCAAGCCGTTTCCCCGCCCGGGAGAGACAGGCATTCGCCGACCTATCCGACCCCTCTTTCGCCGAGCTATGCTCATCGCCCGGACAGGGCTGGCGTTTCAGAAGCTCGGCCAGACCGGATATTATCCATTCGTGCTGCCGTTAAGAGTCCCCAACAGGCAGGGGAATCAAGAAGCCGCCGGACTTCCAGGCGATAACGTTCCCACGATAAGGCCATGAAAGCCCACGTTGAGGACGTAACTCCCGCCCGAAACCCCTCAGCTTGCAGGACTCCTGAAGGCGGCGTACTATTTAAACCAGGGATACCCTCCGGTGGAAGGTAAAAGGGCCATTACGGCACTCATACACCCAAACTCCTGAGCACAATCCGCTTCACCCCTCTGGTGGAGAGGAATCTCGCGCACTAGTTTTTCTCCTCCCATTATTGCTTCCACCACAGCTCTACTGACTTAATCATCGGAGGGTTTTTCTCCAGGGAAACCCCCTGGGCCCTCTGATACGTTTCCCTATCTTGCAGTTCATCTTCTGGTGATCCACAACCCGCTCAGGACACAGCACGAGATTTCGCCTCTTCATCTGGCGCCGTCTGTGGGAAACGCACGAAGAGCCAAGATGGTGAGAAGAAGCTCAGGGAGGAGGTCCGCCGGCGAGAGGGGTAAGGCCATGGTGGCGGCAGGAGATGGCCCCTCTAGGGCCTCACAGAACCCTCCCTCCAACGCCAGCGTCCCCACCAACGGGCCGCCGCCCCCTCCGACGGCGACAGGGGTACCCCCCAACGGTGGCGACGAGGTCTTCCAGGCCCTCAATAAGAAGCTTGACGTCCTCGTGGAGCTCATGAGGGCCCAGGCGGCAAGGGATGCCAGGTCCTGCGCCCCGTCCGGGAGCCCCCCCCGTCGAAGTGCTTCCCAGCATACCGCCGGGGACCGCTTCACCCTCCGCGGTCAGCAGCTCATCCGCAACAACGTTGGAGGACCCTCGCAAGCTCCGCCCCCGGAGCAAGAGGCTTCCTCCACGCCCAGAAAAGGGAAACAAGGGGCGATGCCTCCGCGCCCGGGCGCTGACGTCCCTGAGGATCGCCACGACGCTCCCCCCAGTCCCACGGCACGACCGCAGCCGGAACTATCCCTCCGACTGCAGGATTTCGAAAGACGTTTTGCAGAGCAAGAGCGCGCCCTCCGCGCCCTACAGAAAACCTCTTTCCCGGAGGACGAAGAGAAATCCCCTTTCTCCGAATACATCTTGAAGGTAGAGGTGTCTCCCAGAACCTCCATTCCGACATTCAAGCTCTATGATGGCTAGGGCGACCTAGCCGACCACTACGACAGCTTCGACACCCTGGTAACTCTGCATGGAACGGCGGATCCTATCAAGTGCCGAGCCTTTGCGGCCACCCTGGTCCAAGGCGCTCAGGCATGGTTCCGAGCCCTCGCCCCTGGGTCCATCCGGGACTTCAGGCAATTCGGGCGAGTCTTCAAGGAAAGCTTCGCCGGGAGCGCCCCCCCAAGGTCAGTAGCGGGGCTCCTGGCCCTCAAACAGGCGCAAGGGGAAAGGCTCCGGGCTTATGTCCACCGATTTAAATCGGAAGCCCTCAGAATTCCCCGCCTGGATGTGGCCTCGGCCACGACCGCTCTGACCGGGGGCACCCGGGACGAGAATCTCCGCCGCGAACTGGTCCTCCACCCTCCCTCGACCCTTGCCGAGCTAGTGACTCTGGCACTGCGCCACGCCGAGTGCGAAGAAGTACTCAGCGCTTGCCGAGACACAACAGGCTCGGGTCGGGAGGGGGACAAGAAGCGGGCCTCCGAGCCAAATCCTGGCTCGGACAAGAAGCGCGATCGGGATGGAGAGCGCAAACGGAAGTATGAGCAATACACCCCGTTGACCGCGCCAGTCTACGAGATCTATGAAGACATCAAAGACTCGGGACTCCTCCGCCAGCCCGAACCAATGAGATCGAAGAATCGCAAGTGCGACAGACATTGCTTGTTCCACGGCGACCACGGACACCACACCGGCGACTGTCACCAGCTCCAAGACGAGATCGAGCGTCTCATCCGTCAGGGGCACCTGGCCCGGTTTGCAGCCGAGTGCAAAGAAGACCGAGACGCCGCCGAGGAGATCGACAACGCCCCCCGAGGGGTCCGCATCAACGTCATCTCCGGAGGAACGGCATCGGGCGGCGACACCAGCCGAGGAAGGAAGCGTCATGCCGAGCGGGCCAGCCAGGCCTTAGAGCCCTCCAGGGGCCCGCCGAGGGAGCCCCAGGTCATAGTCTTCTCCGACCAAGACTTGGAAGGGCTGAACACCCCGCATGATGATGCCCTCGTTATCTCGGCCACAATAAACCATTGTAACGTAGATAGAATTCTGGTTGACAATGGGAGCGCCCCCGATGTATTATCTTATGACTGTTTCCTCAAGATGGGGGAAGACCCATCCAAGCTCCGCCCGATCCGAACACCCCTTTGCGGGTTTAACGGCCTGGCCACCTACCCCGAGGGAGCCCTAAGCCTGTCGGTCACCATCGGCACCCCACCCAAAACCGTTACGGTCATGGTGGACTTCATAGTGATCAAGGGTATGATAGCGTACAACGCCATCTTCGGCCGGAAAATCCTCAGCCGAATAAAGGCCGTACCATATACCTATCACCAGAAAATGAAGTTTCCCACCAAAAATGGGTTGGGGGAAGTCCGAGGTAACCAGGCCACGGCTAGAAGGTGCTACAACATCTCGGTGGAAGCCTCAAGGCCGGACGGGAAGGATAAGGGCCCCAAGGGAGTCGAAGGAAGACCGTAACCACCGAGCCCGGTGGCGAATTGCTAACGGTATTCCTAAACGATGACCCGGCCCTCGGAGTAAGGATCGGAGCCGACCTACCACCTAAGGAACAGCAGCAATACAAGACATTTCTTTCTGAGTACATTCAGGTCTTTGCTTGGTCCGATGATCAACTCCCTGGCATACCAGAGAAGACCGTGATGCACAAGCTCAACCTCGACCCCACCGTGAGGCCCGTACAGCAACGGAGAAGGAAGCATGCGCCCGAGAAGCCGGCGATCATTAAGGTGCAGGTCACCAAGGGACAAGAGACTGGCCTCTTCAGACCAGTCCGGTATCCAACGTGGCTAGCCAACGTCGTCCTGGTGCCAAAAACCACAGGCAAATGGCGAATGTGCGTGGACTTCACCGATCTGAATAAGGCTACCCCCAAGGACTGTTATCCGCTACCGAGCATCGACCAATTGGTTGATTCAACCTCGGGCAACGAGATACTCAGCTTCCTAGATGCCTATTCGGGTTATCACCAGATCAGAATGAACCCAGAAGACGTCGAGAAGACCGCCTTCATCACCGACTGCGGCGTGTATTGCTACACCCGGATGCCCTTCGGGTTGAAGAACGCTGGAGCCACATATCAGCGACTGGTAAATCACATGTTCGAGGGACAGCTAGGTCAGAACGTCGAGGCTTACATCGATGACATGCTCGTCAAGACCCCCAAGGCCCAAGACCACTTCACCGACCTTGCCGAAACCTTCGGCACCCTCCTGAAGTACAACATGAAGCTCAACCCCGCCAAGTGCGCCTTTGGAGTAAAATCCAGGAAGTTCCTGGGTTTCCTGGTCACTCAGCGCGGGATCGAAGCCAACCCCAACAAAGTCCAGGCCATCCTGGACATGCACCCGCCCACGTGCGTTAAAGACGTCCAGCGTCTGACAGGGCGTGTCGCCGCTCTCAGCCGTTTCCTGTCCCGTGCGGCCGAACGATGCTTGCCCTTCTTCAAACTGATGAGGGGACCCAAGCTAGCATCTGCTACGTTCGCATGGGATGAGGAATGCCAGACAGCATTCACTGAGCTTAAGAAGTTCCTGGCTTCGCCACCGGTGCTCTCCAAGCCCGTCCCAGGCGAAGTCTTGCTGCTCTACCTCTCGACGACGCCATCCACGGTCAGCTCGGTCCTAGTCAGAAATGACTCGGGAATCGAAAGACCGGTCTACTACACCAGCAAGGTGCTCAATGAGGCCGAACGGAGGTACCCCGCAACCGAGAAACTCATGCTAGCATTGGTTACCTCCGCAAGGCGCCTCCGACCCTACTTCCAGGGGCACCCCATCACCGTGCTAACTGGCGAGCCGTTGAAGAAGATTCTGGCCCACCCCGAGGCCTCAGGGTGACTCGTCAAATGGGCCATTATGCTCGGGGCCTACGACATCTCGTACCAGCCACGATTAGCAATCAAAGGCCAAGCGCTCGCCGACTTCATCGTCGAAAGCACCATCCCGGCCGAAGACAGGCCTCCGACCACGACCGGGCCGACCTGGGAACTGTTCGTCGATGGATCGTCCAATTCGGCAGGCAGCGGTGCGGGGATCCTCCTGAGGTCCCCCGAAGGGATAGAGCTACAGTACGCCTTGAAATTCAACTTTCAGGCATCCAATAATGCTTCCGAGTATGAGGCCCTTATCTCGGGAGCACGCATGGCCCGACGGTTGGGGGTCGAGCGAGTCAGGATCCACACCGACTCTCAGCTGGTCGCAGGTCAGGTCAACGGTGAGTATGAAGCTCGGGAGGCACCCATGATCAAATACCTTCAGTTGGTCCAGAGCCTGGCCCGACAGTTCGAGAAATTTGGGGTAGTCCGGATAGCTCGGGAGCAAAACTCTCGGGCGGACGCCCTCTCTCGATTGGCCTCCTCCCTAGACCCTGAAGGTACACGATCGGTCCTCCTAGAAGAGCTAGAGCGCCTGAGCATCGACACGGAGCTCCTCGCTGTTGACTCGGCCACTCCAAGTGACTGGCACTCCCCCTACCTGTCCTGGCTACAGGACTCCCAAGAGCCCTCCGACCCTCGGGAAGCCCGCCGAATGAAGTATCAAGCTCGGCGCTTCGTCGTCCTCGACAACACTCTCTATCAAAGTTCATTCTCCGGTCCCCTCCTGAAGTGCCTCGGTCCCGACGAAGCAAGCCGAGCCATCCAAGAGATTCACCAAGGCCTGTGTGGAGCGCATGCAGGAGGTCGGCCGCTAGCCAGGATCCTGCTACGGCAGGGGTACTGGTGGCCCACCCTGCAGCGCGACTGCACGGCTCACGCACGGCAGTGCGACCGTTGCCAGCGGTTCGACCATTTGGTCCATCAGCCAGCTCCGGAACTTGTCACCCTAGCCGAGCCTTACCCTTTCGCTCGGTGGGGAATCGATATTGTTGGGCCATTCCCGACGGCCCAGTCCCAGAAGAAGTTCATCATCGTCGCCATCGACTACTTCACCAAGTGGATCGAGGCCGAGGCTACGGCAAGGATCACCGAGACAGTCGCTTGGGGCTTTGTTTGAAAATAGATCATTTGTCGCTTTGGCATCCCCCGAGTGATAGTAAGCGATAACGGTCGGCAATTTGACTCTCGGTATTTCCGAGACAGATGCGCCGACCTAAATATCCGCAACCACTTCACTTCGGTCGCCCACCCTCAGGCCAACGGGCTGGTTGAAAATACCAACAAGACTATCTTAAAAGGCATAAAAACTAGACTCGGCAAGGCTAAGGGTAGCTGGCTCGAGGAATTGCCTAGCGTACTATGGTCGCACCGAACGACCCCCAGGACGGCAACCGGTGAAAGCCCCTTTCAGTTGGTATATGGCACCGAAGCCGTCGTTCCATTAGAGATCGCCAATCCGTGTCTCCGAGTGATCAGCTTCTCACCCGAGGCAAACGGGCAAAAGTTGCTCGAGAACCTCGACCTGGTAGACGAACTCCGAGAGATCGCGAACGTCCGAGCAACGGAGTACCAGCGCCGCCTCACTCGATACTACAACGCCAAGGTCCGAGACAGACGTTTCCAACCGGGAGACTTCGTCCTCAGGAAGGCCGAAGCCTCTCGACCACTGGAGGCGGCGGGCAAGCTATCCCCCAACTGGGAAGGCCCCTACCGAGTGATCAAGACGCTCGGAAAAGGTGCGTACAGGCTAGCTACAATGGAAGGGGAACCCATTCCCCAGACATGGAATGCGACCACACTACGCAGATTCTATTTCTAAAGTTGTATAGCAAGATTGAATGAAATAAAATTCCCTCTCCATTCATTCAAATAATTGTTGGTACATCAGATAGGCAAATGCCAGTACATCACATAGCAAAAAGCAAAAATCTGCCTAACACCGCTTCAAGAGGCTATCGCTCGGTTGACTCGGTCTTGATCTCCTCGCGTCTAGCCACTGACTCTGCCTCGTGTGGAAACTGGCTCGGACAAGAGGTGGTCGAGCCAGTTGGCTCGGGTGGCCCGGGACAAAGGTGACAGAGGGACTACAGAAGGAAGGCCACCTTTAAACGTTGAGGAAGGCTACCTCCCAAGTTGGCAACAACCAGGAAAAAGGAGCACCGTGAAGGCCTCCCCTCTTCCAATCTGCTAACTCCTTGGAAGGAAGGAGAGAGCAAGCAGCCCTCGAAGAGTGAAAGAAATGAAGAACAGAAGAGGGAAAAAGAGGCTGCTGGGAGAGGTTAGGAGGGAACTTGAGTCGCCTCCTCCCCTCACACGGAGGGGAGTGGCGGCAGGCACCCCTAATGCCCCCATCCACCCTCCACCTCGGCGTCCACCCGGAAGCCTCGCCGGAGCTAAGAAGAGGCAAACGGCGTGCTTCCACACGCCGAAGCCCTCCCCAGATCCGCGCGGCGACCGTCGGACCCGTCTCGTGCACGCGCGGCGACCGTGGGATCCGTTCAACATTCCAGGACGGCGGGAGCCCGCCACTCCCCGTCGTCGGCAGCGTCACCCTCCGCGGGACCCTCCATGCTTAGATTGCAGCGGCGTAACGCAGAGTGAAGAAGAAGGAGTAAGGACAGATCGTCGACGAGAATCCTTAGCGTTAAGGAGGAAGGAGCGCCCTTCGGTCTCTCTTATAGGCCAAGGGAGGCCGCACGCCTTAAATGACTCCCCCCTTTAAAACACGCCAAGGGATCCCCCTGAATGGTCACCCCCAACTCCTCGATCCCCGCCTAGCGGGATTCACGAAGCGGCCTGGCATTCAAAGCGTGAAGGAACGAAAGGACGCCCCGTCAGAAGTCTACCAAATCAGCATGCGAAAATCGCGCAGAACATATCGGCACCTCCCAACTACTCCAGATACGCCAACCAAATCACGGCAAAGATGGTACTCAAACAGAGTAAGTCGTTCATTATTACACAAAAAGGAAACTCTCTAAAAAGAGGAAAGAGAGACAAAAAGGGAAAGAGGCGAAACAAGACAAAATACATTAGGTCTCGGGCCCACTTTAAAACGCTCGAGAACGGCGGAAGGGGACGCGTCATCCCCGGCACCTTCGGTGACGGCCGGCTCGGACACTGACCTCGCCTGTGCGAGAACTGTCTCGGTCGTGAGCCCTCCCGAAACGCCCGGAGCCGGTGACCCCGATGGAGGCAACCCCTCCGAACCTTCCCCGACCGACGATGAGGAGCTAGAAACTGACTCATCCGAGTCATAACGCTGGCCAAAGGGGAAATCGATCTCGGAGTTCTGCTCATCGGCGTAGTTTATCGCCCGGCGATAGCCCTGCTTGAACCCCTTTCGAGCGCCCCGACGAAGTGCTACCTTATAATAGGGTAGGGCGGCTTCCACCAGGTCGGCCGAGTAAGCATCCGAGCTCCTATAGCGCTCGATCGCCTCCGCCTCGATCTGCCCCGCCCTTCCGACGAGCTCGACCCGAGCCCGCTCCGCCTCGACCGCACGCTCCTCCGCCCGGGCCCGGTCCACCTCAGCTTCAGAGCGGAGGCGCTCCGCCACCTCCGCCCGATCTAGCAGCTCGGCGCGTTCGAGCTCCCAGCGATTGTCTAGCTCGAGGCGACGCAGACGCTCCTCCTCCAGGGATCGGCTTGTCCTCTCAAGAGACTCTCGGGTCTTGGTGAGCTGTTCAGTCAGCACCCCGGCTTCCAGTCGGCTCGCCCGTGCCACCTCCCGGAACGTGGAAAACTCCTGCCGGAGCCCCTCATGCTCCCCCTTGAGTCGGGCCAGTTTCCTCTCGCATCCCCCAAGGGCCCAGGCGAGGTTCGACCGCTCCGCCTCCGTCCGGGCGTGCACCTCCGACATCAAAGCCGCTGACCGAGCTATGACCAGGCCGCCCTCCATCAGAACATCAAGGATCCCGGGGGGGGGGGGGAGGGTAGTGCGCCTTTCTCCCCCCTTCGTCCTTGCGGCGATCGACCGGCAGACCCGATACAGGTCGCCCGTAATACCGAGCCTTTCCAAGGGCTCCGGCAGAGGGAACCGCTCCGCCTTGGGCACCCCGCCAGAAGGCTCTGCTCGAGCGACGGAGCTGACCGCCTTGCGCACCACGGTCGGTTGGGGTTGCGACGCCTCCTCAGGCGAACCCCCAACCTCGACCGGCGCCGCGGGATCGACAACACCGGGAACTTCAAGCACTTGGGGCTGCAACGCCCTCGCGGGCGAACCCCCAGCCCTGCCTATCTCAGCCCGCACCTCGCCGACCGAGACATCACCGACTCCGACCGATCCCCCGGTCTCAGAGTCAACTACTTCAACATCGGCCCCCTCTACCCCCGTGGGGGGGAGAGCCGACCCATCGCCACCCTCTGAAGGGCCGCCGGTCTCCTCGGCCCCCTCTCGCCTGGCAGGTGGGGGAGCTGGCCTCGAGGGGTCGGCCCCATCTTGCCCCCGAGAGGGGAGCGCCGCCGAGCCGGAGTCACCCCCGGCGGTAGTAGGAAGACCGGCCTTCTTGGCTCGCTTCCTAGCCTTCGCGGCCTCCCGCAACTTTCCCGCCGTGGGATCCTTGCACTTCGTACCAGTTGGTCGTGAAGATCCCTCGGGGGCCACCCCCTTGCCCTTATCTCGGGCTTGGGCGCGACCCGCAGAAGCATCTGGTTCGTCGGCCGCTGAGTCATCTCCCAGATCAATGACCTCAGCAGCTTCCTCCAGAGGTTCCCGCCTCACGTCTGCAACAAAGGAAGAAGACCCGGTCAGGAGAAAGAAAGTAACTACCACCCCAGGAGAAGAACCTCGAGAGCGGTACCTGTCGACGTCAACCGCGTAAGAAAACACCATTCGATGTTCTCCGGCGTCACCAGCTCCTCGGTCGACTGGCGGTTATCCAGCAGACGAGCGGCCTGCCGCTCCACGTGGGGAGGGAACTCCTCCTGGCGAGGGGGAAGATTCGGATGAAAATTGGGCGAGACCAGACATCTCCAAGACTCATCCGTCGCCTCCGCCTTCACCCAGAAGAATTGGGTCTTCCACCCCTTGTGCGAGGAGTCCTTCGCTGCGAGTGAGATGCAACTCCTGTTCCTCCTCGCCTGGATAAAGTAGAAGCCCTTCCCCCCCGACGGGTGCGCTTTCAACTCGAAAAAATAGTGAAAGAGGTCCAAGGAAGGAAAAATGTCGTGCTGACGACAGAGAATCCGAAAGGCGGAAAGAAGGAGATACGAGTTGGCCACCAACTGAATAGGCGCCAACCGAAAAAACTCAAGAAGCTTAAGTATAAAAGGCTCGAAGGGAAGGCGGAACCCACTCTTCCAAGCCAGAAGGAAAGTGCAAATGTGCCCCATGCGGCTGTCCAGACTCGTCTCATATGGGGCGGCGGCAGCAAAGCTGTACCTGAGAGGCAAGCGAAAATGATGCTCCAGCTTCCTCACCTCGGCTTCCCCCAACTCACTGCAATTGGGGACAGGCTCCCGCCTCACCTGCTCAATTTCCAATGGCAGATCCGCCATCGAGCTGGAAGATGATCCCTCGCGCGAGCTCGAAGATTCCGGGGGGGAAGGAAGTTGTCGGACCGCCTCCGCGGTTATCCTCGCCAACTCCTCAAACGCCGCCGCAAGACTTTGCGTCTCCACTGTGCTCTCACGGCGCATCAAGGAGCCCCAGAAGCAAAGAAACTAAGGAAAGCCTAAAACCCTGAGAAGCCTAGAACGACGAACAGTGCCCAACGCCTATAAAACCCTGGAAGAAGGCGGCGCGTCGTTCCGTGCTCCGAGAAAAGGGGGGCCCCTTCTTTTCAAATCCGTCAGGATCATCATTACGGGCCTAGGCGACCACTACACGTGGCTCCATAACGCCAACAGAATTCCACCCACCTGAGCCATGCCGGTCCAAAGCCTCAAAAACTACTCGACCGAGCCTCCATGGCTCGGGAGTAGGAGGGGGACAAGTGGAGAGGGGGATTTCTGCAGCCCACTCAAACAGCAGCCCAACAAGACCCAACAGGGTCCAACGAGGCAAGCTCACCTGAGTGACAGCCCACAGGGCCCACTTAGGAAAGAAAAGCCCAATTAACAAACACTCGAGGAACCAACTCTCCCCGGCGGCCCCTAGGCTCGGAGGGCCCGAGTAATGGTCAGGTCATAAGGAGGGTCCGGCCCAAGCCGTTTCCCCGCCCGGGAGAGACAGGCATTTGCCGACCTATCCGACCCCTCTTTCGCCGAGCTATGCTCATCGCCCGGATAGGGCTGGCGTTTCAGAAGCTCGGCCAGACTGGATATTATCCGTTCGTGCTGCCGTTAAGAGTCCCCAACGGGCAGGGGAATCAAGAAGCCGCCGGACTTCGAGACGATAACGTTCCCACGATAAGGCCATGAAAGCCCACGTTGAGGACGTAACTCCCGCCCGAAACCCCTCAGCTTGCAGGACTCCTGAAGGCGGCGTACTATTTAAACCAGGGATACCCTCCGGTGGAAGGTAAAAGGGCCATTACGGCACTCATACACCCAAACTCCTGAGCACAATCCGCTTCACCCCTCTGGTGGAGAGGAATCTCGCGCACTAGTTTTTCTCCTCCTATTATTGCTTCCACCACAGCTCTACTGACTTAACCATCGGAGGGTTTTTCCCCAGGGAAACCCCCTGGGCCCTCTGATACGTTTCCCTGTCTTGCAGTTCATCTTCTGGTGATCCACAGTCCGCTCAGGACACAGCGCGAGATTTCGCCTCTTCAAGATCCGATCTGAGAATTAGGATCACCGAGCGGGCCGACAACGTCGAAAGCCCACATAGAGAATGGCCAAGGAGCAGAAAGAGGATGGAGAGATGAAGCTGGAGCATGGATTTTATCAGCGTGGAGTTGGCATTTAAGACACCTCCGGACATAGAGGGAGCAATCTTCCTCTAGAGTGGGCCAATAGTAGCCCCGCCTAAGGATTTTCTTCGCTAGAGCCTGGCCATTGACATGACCTCCACACTCACTAGAATGGGCTGCTTCAGCCACCTTCCAAGCTTCATTATCATCCAAGCATCTCATGAGCATTCCATTGGTAGCGCGCCTGTATAATTCTCCTGCAACAACAGTATACCATGAGGCGGCTCTCCTTATTGACTTACGCTGCTCGACGTTTGCCCCTTCTGGGAATGATCCTTCTTTGCAAAACAACTCAATTTCATGATACCAAGGCAATTCTTCTACTTCTAGGATTTCTTCTAGCTTCATCAGAGATACTTCCTTGAGATCTTCCTTCTCAGCCCTCGCCTCTATAGTTTTCCTAAGGTTGATGAACCAAGGATCCTGAAGAGAGGGTGCGTCCAATCTCAGAACGACGATAGTCTCAGTGCTCCGACTGAGAGGAAAAGATAGAGAGGAAGCAAGTGATGCTAGAGCATCAGCTTGAATGTTCTGAGAACGGGGGGTATGGATATAGATCAGCTTACGGAATTGCCTAGCAAGGAGCGTGACCAGATCTTGATATGGCTTGAGTTTGGGGTCACGAGTGCGGTAAGTGGACAGAACTTGCCGCAGGACGAGCTGAGAGTCTCCTATGATATTCAAATAGCGCGCACCTAGGAGATAGGCATGCTTCAATCCAGCCAGGAGTGCTTCATACTCAGCGATGTTGTTGGTAGCAGGGAATCGAAGTTGATAAACAAAGGGGATAGTCACTCCCTCTGGAGTGGGCAGAACAACGCCGATCCCTCGGCCTTGAGAATTGAGTGCACTATCGAAGTGCAGAGACCAAAAGGGATGATGAGAGACAGCAGAGAGATGCTCATCAGGGAAATCGTCCTGAATAGAGTCGGTGTGAGGAATAGGAAGATGGGCAAGATGCTCAGCCATGGCGTACCCTTTGACCACCTTCTGAACGATAAAAGTGATATCGAATTGGGAGAGGAAGCTCTGCCAGCGAGCTAACCTACTAGAGAGGACATGCTTTTCTAAGAGATAGCGAATCGGGTCCATTCTAGAGATCAACCTAACTAGGTGAGCAAGGAAGTAATGTTTAAGCTTCTGAGCTACCCACACTAAGGCGGCACAAGTCTTTTCCATAGCGATGTATCTGGACTCAGCTGGGTTAAACAACTGAGAGAGGTAATAAGCAGCCCGCTCTTTCCCTTCATCGTCTACTTGTGCTAAGACTGCCCCTAGGGAGTCCTCAATGACCGAGATATATAGGATTAGGGGTTTCCCAGGGACAGGAGGTTGCAAAACCGGGGGGTTGGATAGATATTCCTTTAAGTCCTCGTAGGCCTTCTGACAGTCTTGATTCCATTCAAACTTGACCCCCGCCTTAAGCAATTCATAAAACGGACGGCACCTTTGAGAATGTTGGGATATGAATCTTCTGATAAATTGCAACCGACCAATCAACCCTCAAAGTTTCGTGATGTTCTTTGGCGGAGGCATGTCCATGACGGCCTGTGCTTTGTTAGGATCAATCTGGATCTCCCGTTTGCTCACTATGAAACCTAACAGCTTCCTCGAAGGGACTCCGAATACACACTTCTTTGGATTCATCTTAAGCTTGTACTCCCTGGCTCTTTGCAGCACCTTAGCCAGAATAGCGGGGTGTTCTTCTTTAGTCCTTGACTTCACCAGAATGTCATCCACGTAAGCTTCCATATAGATATGCATCATGTCATGGAAGATGGCCATCATCGCCCTTTGATAGGTGGCACCCGCGTTCTTCAGACCGAACGGCATAACCACATAACAGTACGTACCCCAGGGCGTGGTGAAGGAAGTTTTCTCTTGGTCTTCCGGAGCGAGATGGATCTGATTGTATCCTGAGTAACCGTCCATGAATGACAACAATTCGTACCCAGCGGTGCTATCGACCAAGACGTCTATATGAGGCAGCGGGAAATCATCCTTGGGACATGCTTTGTTGAGATCTCTGAAATCGATGCAGATACGCACCTTTCCATCCTTCTTGATGACATGGACTATGTTTGCCACCCACTGAGGATATAGAACAACTCTAATGAATCTGGCCTTGTATAATTTGTCGACCTCTTCCTTAATCCTCAAGGCCATGTGGGGGTGAAATCTCTTGACCGTTGTTTCACAGGTGTTGCCCCTGGTTTAAGCACAAGTCGATGTTCCACCAAAGAGGGGTCAAGACCTGGCATGTCCTCATAAGACCAGGAGAAAGAATCGCTATACTCCCTTAGAACCTTAATTAAATCTTCTTCTACTTGCGAAGGGAGATTAGCGGCAATAATGATGGGCCTTGGGTCTTCTTCAGTTCCCAAATTAATTTCCTTCGTAGGTTCATCCACTGCCGACGATGGCTCGTCGAATTTCTTAGGTCCTTGTGCATACAAATCGACAGTGTCATCTACGTCATTGTCCTCATTAATCAGATCTTTCTCATCCAGGATTTCGTAGACACCGAGTCCATCGTCGCTCCACACCTCCTCTATTTCCTTTTCATCTTCAATCATGATTGCCGTAGCAACAAATTCTGGACACTTTCACAAGAGCATGACAACGCTGAGCTAGATCTTACAGGAACCTATCAGGAACGGATTTGGAGGGACGCGCAAGCAAGTGCGACTCAGAGGAGGAAGGGCTGGACGAACTAGAACAGGACCCTACTTCTCTAGACCTAACCGACTCCACTTCCCTAGACTCGATGGACACTAATCCTAACCTAGGAGAAAGAAGACCTAGTGGAAGGGAAGGAGCAGGGGACTCGTGCCCCTGGGAGGAGGATGGAGACAGGGTAGCGTAATCTTCCACTGAAATCTCCGTTTCGAATTTGACATTTTTTTTTTTGGAGATCAGTGGAGACTACACAACAAAATGGAGGAGGCGGGAGCTGCATGGGGAACAGCTCGGGGAAGATGCAATCGAAGAATGGATCGGAGGAAGAGAACCACATCTCGTGTAGTTGGGCATTGGGAGGAGGAGGAGTGAATAGAGTGGATAGATCAATGGGCAGGCAATGCCCGCAAGCACAAGGAACAAATAGAATTTCAGGTGGATCAATGAAGGATGGATTTACCATGATAGGAGGAAGACAGGGTAAGAATTCCCATTACTGGAGGAGAGATTGAAAGCGGGAGGGAGACCAAGAAAAGACAATCGGTGAACTCCCCTTCTCCTGTAGATGCCGGTCTGGCTGCTTCTTCGGCCTCCACTGAACAAGCCAAACCTCTTGCTGTTTCTTGCAGTCTTCTTCATGAAATAGACCCTGAAGGGCTGGACCATAGTCAATCACATCATCAACTGGCCCCCTTAGCACTAGGGGTGGACTGGCAATCGGATAGACTGTATCTTCCATTGGCGGAGCTGGCTGCGAAGCTAATGTGCCGGGTTGGAGAGGCCCTTGAACAAAGTGTTGACGGTAGTCCCAGGTGAGTGGCCCGGAATCACCCATCATGGACAATGCAGTCTCTCGGTAGCCGAGACCTCTTCTGTTCATTTTCCTGCCCTTGGGGATGGGCTTGGTTCTTCCCTGTAATTGAGCACCGAGGCCTCTCCTCGGTTGGTAGCCTAGCTTCAGTATAATGTCCCAGCCCTTGGAATCTCGGATCTGGGGCTTCACCTTGATGTCAACTACTGCAGTGACGGGCTTGCGAGGTGCGTAAGCCCAAGGAAAGTCAAGATCTAGCACTGACATAACATGCCGACTGCTTGGCCACAATGTAGGAAGAACTTTCTCTGAGATAGCCTTCACTGATTGGACCGTGGATAAGCTTTTGACTTTAACGACCCTCCCTTGGAAAGGGAATTTAATGCATTGATGTGCAGTGGAGGGTACGACACTGAGGGTATCGATCCACGGATGACCCAAGATAGCCCTGAACATAGGGTCAATATCCAGCACGTAAAACTCAATGGGCATAGTAAGAGGCCCAAGCTCAGCTTGAATGGTGACAATCCCGTGACATGCCCGCCGAGAGTTGTCATAAGCAGCTATGGTAGTGGGAGTTGGGCGTAGAAGTTCCTCTGAGAGATTGCAAGCCCTTAGAGTGATGAGCGGGCATACGTTGATAGATGCCCCTGTGTCAACCAATGCCGCGTCAATGCTGACTTTGTTTAGAATGATAGTAATGCACAACGGCATTTGCCGAGCTTCTGGTGGTGCTAGCTCAGTTTCAGAGAAAGTAATGGCTGGCCCCTTGGAGATTGTTGCCAGTGCGGTAGGTAAGCTATCAACTGCCATGTCTTCACTAACCATCACCTTTTGAAGAAAGTCTCTTAATGCATCTTGGTGAAGGGTAGATCTCTTAATCAGTTCCAGTACAGATATCTTGGCGGGCACCCTATCCAAATGATGTAACAGATCATATTGGGTCCCGGGTAGTGGCTCGGCCTCTTCTTGTTCAGCTGCCGGTTGTGAGGACTGGGGATTGGAAGTGGAAGGATAGTTTCGGTGGAACATGCGCCCACTCCGTAGGGCAAATTATAAGCTGCCGCGGCCTCAGATGGGCTCAGGATAGTGATTTAGTAGGCCCAGTGGGATGGATAAGCGGTGCGGAAGAGGGTGTGGTGGAAAGGATAATAGGCGAGGGGTTAGTGGCAGTGGGCGCGAGCGGAAGTGGGGATATAAAAGTGGACGGAGGCGTGATGAGTGGAGGGTTAGATGGAGGTATGGCGATAGTGGGTGCAAGCGCGAGCGGGGAGGGGGTAATGGTAGCGGATGTGAGCAATGGTGAGTGCGACGGAGGAGCGGGTGATGGTGCGTGTGATAGAATAGGGGTAAATGGGAGGACGAGTAGAGGAGGGGTTTGGTGTGTAGGTATGAGGATGGGGGAAGCAGGAGGATTATGGTAGTTGTGGTGAAGGGTCATGACCTGCGGCGTGGAGTTATCGTCATCGAAGGACCACTCGGGGCTAGGAGCCGGGGGTTGGACGACATTGACCTTGAGCTGGTGCCGGAGGCGGAGGCTGTGGAGCAGGAGGATGGTTTGGCATTGGGTTTTGATGAATACCCAGGTCTTGAACTGGTTGCTGTTGCTGCTGCGGCTACTGCTGTGGCTGCGGTACCTGTTGCTGCTGTACTTGCTGCCTCGGCGGCTGCCTTCTCTTCTCTTTGATTTCTGTGATGGCCCTGTGCATCTCGGCCCAATCAATTCTTTGCCCTTCGTGGAGGTCATAGACTAGGTCCCGAATTGAAAACACCCTTCAATGGTATGCCCCGGCTGCCTGTGGAACATACAATACTTCGTCTGATCAACGGCCAGATTCCAGTTGGGCCGTTCCGGAGGAAGCTGTATGGCATTCACCGACATAAGAGCTGAGAAGATGTCTGTGAGTGTTTCTGGCAAGGGTGGGTACTGAGCTCTTTTAGGAGCCGGGCGCCTGTTGTTAGGGTTGTTGTTGTAGCCGTTGGGTGGAGGGACGTTGTGGTATTGCGGAGGTGGTGGTGGTTGTTGCGGTGCGGTGAAGGTGTTTTGTGGAATGGCGAAGGTGGGCGGAGGGTTTTGCGGAGTGGCCTGGTAGTTTTGGGGAGCGGGATTCTGTGGAGTGCGGGGATTTTGAGGGAAGCGGAAGGTGCGGCTTGGAATGGGAAAGCAACGGCTTGAACCTGCTCGTTCTTTTGGACCCCCTCGGTGACCGGCCCTTGAGGTTTCTTGTGGTACTTGGGCTTTTGGTTTTCAAATAGCGAGTGAATGGGGGAGTCCTTGAACTGCGTCTGGATGAACCGCACCTGGCTGTAGAGTTGGTGCATGTTGGCTATGTCATTCATGGCCAGAATGTTTCGAAGGTCGGAGTAGCATTGGAAATAAGTAACTTGACCTTCTCTCCTCGGGATATGGCCGGGCACTCTAGCGGCCATTTGCCTCCATCTATCTGCATAAGTAGAAAACTCCTCATCTGGTTTCATCTTTTCGGCCACCAAATCTGTAAATGAGTACTCCGGGCCGACCCTGTCTTGAAACCGCTGGATAAACTTATCTTTCACTACCTTGAAGCTTTCGGCATCTTCCAGTGGCAGAGAGTAGAACCATTCCAACGCAACGCCGTCCAATGATCGGCGGAATAAGTACGCCATGAGGCGATCATCATATTGGAATTGGGCCGATTCATATAAGAAGTCCCTCACGTGAATAAAGGGATTGCCGTTCCCATCGTACTTTCTATAATTGGGGAGCTCGGACTGCGGAGGGAACTAGATGTTCTGAAAGCTAGGAACCGGAACATCTGCCAAGGACTGTGGGCCCACCCGCTTCTGGAGGAAGTCGAGTTGCTGTTGCATGGTGGCCCATTTATCGAGTAATTCTACTCTCTGGACGGAGCAGGGGTAGTGAGAGGTGATGATTGAAGTTGAGGAGCGGAAGGGTGAACCGCGGCAGAAGGTGGGAGCCCATAAGAAGGAGCAGAAGGATAAACGGCCAAAGTAGGGGGCCCATAAGAAGGATATTGGGTCAGAGACTGACCCAGATTAGAGTGGGCTTGGACAACCCCTGGCTGAGGGCGCGAGAAATCTGAAGGGCCCATAAGGACTTGTGGAACCATAGGGCTGGACCTATGATGATCCAACTGAATGAAAGAAGGGACTGCAGACTTCCCTTTGTCAAAAGATTGCTGGGCCGAAGTAGAAGATTGGCCCGTCTCCATGCCAGCAAAGGTGATGGTCCGGGGTTGGACCGGAGTAAGATCGATCGGAGTGGGCTGGATGGAAGGATTAGGTTGACCATGCATAATCGTGGTAGGGGAGATATTAGATCCTTGCATGGCCTGATAGACAGCTTGGAGTTGGGCCGGATCCAATTGGGCCATCATTTGGAGGATGGAGCCCGCAGAAGGAGAAGAGAAAGAAGAGGTGGCCTGATCACCCTCCACGGGGGTGGAGGACGGAAGAGGGGCTGTCCCCTCTCCAGAAGAGAACGAAGTAACCCTAGCAGGGTTTCAAGAAGTCCTTGAGGAAGGGAATCCTCTTGGGAACGGGGAGGGTTGAAAGAAGCCATGGTGGATTCGAAAAGCGGATTTGAGTAGAACTTGGAGAAGGATTGACTCTAGGAGGTGCTTCCAACGGACGAAAACAACTCCACATGCAACGACAACCTTGACAAGATGCAAACAACACAAACAACCACACAATGAGCAACCAAACTTAGATGATTCTAAGAAAGATGTAAGTGACAAGAGATGAAAACACTCCAAGTCAACCAAGTTGTTTAATATGATGCTTCAAGATTCTTATGATTTCTCCTTTGGAACTTTAGTGATTGATTGATGTGAGCTCTCAACAATAGGTTCCTGATAGGAGAGGGTGTAAAGCTTGATTTGACTCTAAGTGTGATCACTCCTTCACTTATGCAACCCTAGACACGGGGTGGGAAAGGTACAACCGGCCCGGCGTCCGTGTGGGAATCCACGGCTCGCGGGGACTTATGGAGGTCCCTGGTGCGATTTCCTAGTCTGCCCCAAGGAATATGGAGACGGGAGGTCGCACCCCAAGGTAGGAAAATGCAATCTAATGTATGATAATATGCATGAACCTATGTGCACCGGGGTGCATGCAAATTCTAATCTAGAATCTAGCAAACAATTATGCACACAATGATGTAGATATGTAAACCAACCAAGGAGGAAGTCAGATAGCACCCAAGCAAGAATATCACAGCAGAAACAGTGGAAAGAAAATGCACCTCAGGATGCGTACCTATCTGGAGTATATAACGGTCTATGAGACCCGCGTCAGAAGTATGTAACGGTCGAAGACCAGACCGCCAGAATCAATGTAACGCAGGGAGCCAGGACCATCGGATGAGCCAGAGAACCAAAAACAGCCGGAAAATAGAAGGGAAATCCATGGAAAACCAACCAAGGAGATGATGGCAGGTTTAACAGAGATCAAAAAGCACGATTGGCACAAGCTGTCCCACCGTGATCGCCAAAAAATTATCTGTTGATTTATTTGCTTCCTTCTTTTTGTGGGTTTGTGATGTATGATAGAGATGATAAGCAAAAATCAATGATCTCAATCAACCCAAGGACATGTGAACCATGAACCTAGGCAATCCGAACAAGCTCTAGCATGGCATGCTATCTCAACCAAACTAATCTAAAGAAAGTAAAGAAAAAACACACGCCGGGGCGTGGAGCAAAAGCAAATAAAACACACCGCGTGGGTGGAACAAGCAAAGGAATATGAAGTTGGAAGAGAAAGCTAATGCCCAATACTAAGAAAGAACGTGATCGCCACCAAAGTAAACACAAGTCAAAGACTTGAGAATACCTTGGAATAGGTGGATGAAGCACCCGCCCACGAGAGAGAGAAACCAGTGAAATCTGCAGATCAGCTTGAATGTAACGGTCCAGACCCTGTGCGTCACAGGATTGTGACGGTCACCCGATGCACCGTTATATGAACCTGACGCGTCTTCTCAAGACCGTCAGAAAACCTGCAGAAATAGCTTATGAATTCTTTAAACTCCAAATCTTCCAGCCGGCCAGAAGACTTGGGCCTCGTTTGATAACCTGTAAACCTGCCAAGGAACGTGAAACACAAGAAAACAAACCCAGATCAGCCCTTTAAACAAGCGTAGTATCAATTCTTAAAGAAATTAAGATCATTCAAGAGGAAAGGGAAGTACCGGGAAAGTTTTAGTTTTTTAACCCCTCTGGGCGTTTTAAAAGATAGGAAGATGTTTAGATGATGAAAATAGATGCAGAACGTGGAATAAGAAGAGGGACAATGCTTTGAGAAGGAGGAAGAACACAAGTGTGACAACGATGGAAACTCAAACACAATGAAACAAATACTCCCTTCACCGTGAAGCAGATGGACGTGAGGAACAATTCTCCTTGGTTGGATGTGGCTCCAGATGCGGCAGCACTTCGACGTAAACTCCAGATCTTCCTCCTTTGGGCCATGAAGTTAAGGGTGCTATTTATAGGCCCTCAAAATCTCTGGTCGAGCAAGGGATAATCCAGCAAGAAAAGAGGATAACTCTTAGCAAAATCTAAAGATAATATCACCAATAGTCCATAGAAACAAACAGAAGGTTCTGAGGATCAGATTTGGAAGAGAAATCACCAGATCAAACTCTTATCTCGACCACAGAGTAGCAGAGAAAAGGCCTGAACTGCCAGGACTCTCTGTTGGATGTAACGGCTGCACGACAGACCGTCAGAGGGAAATAGCGCGTTAGAGGGATACCGTCACATTCAACCTTATCTCAAAAGAGATAAGATCAACGGACGAAGATCAAAACAATAGGACTCTTGAATGAAAGTAACGGCCAAGGATGAACGCGTTAGAGAAAAGTAACGGCTGTACGACAGACCGTTAGACTTAATGGATAGGCAAAAGATAAGGATTGGAACAAAGCCCTTAAGTCGTAGGACTCTTCATGATGAGGGCATCCCTTGCCCCTCCACATTTTCTCCGGACTCGGATTGTTCGTCGGCAAGCGCCATTATGTTCCTCAAGTGTTTGTGAGTCGAGTCATGTATTTTTCTTTGAGTCTTAATCATGTAATTTTCCCTTTATTTGAGTCATGTACCTAGGTTAGTAGGTTATCTATCAATGTCCTAAGTCATTGTGTTATTTAGATAGGCTATTGGGCCCATCTCATTGGGCTAGGCCCATGGACACCCCCCCTTCCCTTCGGTTATTAGTCATTGTCTCTTTTGTTAGGGTCCTTTGTGAAAAAGTCATGTGCCTATAAATAGGCCACCCCACTCCTCATATGTAACAACTTATGCATGAATATTGAATTCCAGATATACTCCAAATCCCTCTAGCCTTCTCTCTCAATATCTCTCTCTCTCTCATTATCTCTCTCTCTCTCTCTCTCCCTCCACACCAATTTTCAGAATTTTTTCTCTCCTCCCCATTTACCTCTCATTAACTCCCCTCCCCTCATTCAATCACCTTCCCAACCACCCCATCTCCCACCTACCCCATTTAAACCTCTCCCCTTCCCCATAACCCTCTTTATTCCACCCCCTAGTCCCAAGAGAGCTCCACCCAATCCCCACTCCACCTTCCAACCCCCAACTACCCATTCCCTTCCCCAAACCTCACTCCACCTTCCCAAGACACCTCTTCCCATCCCCAAGACCACCATTGATCACTCCCCATCAAAGAAAATTCAAACTCACATTCCCTCCACCCACTTGTGCCTCCCTCACAGCCCAAATTCGTAGCTCCTCTCTCACCCTATGAAAACACCCCATTCCAGACCCCATTCTCCCTCTCCCACACCTTAGAACACCCCCTCCTAGGCCCCCTCACAACTGGGGTCACTCGCACACCTATTCACCCCCATTTCCACTTCCATTTACCCCATTTCTCCCACCACCTTTCACCTACAGTTCGCAGGTTGCAGGTGGCAGAAGTCCAGCGACTTGCAGAAGGTGTCACATCGTCATCCTGAGGCTTATGAAGGCGCTTCATACATTGTTGGAATCGTCTTTGAGTCCTCTTTCCAACAGAGGTGGTCTCGCCGGCTTCCGAGTTCGGAGCTGTCCAGAGGAGCGTCATCTTCAACGACTGCGCAATCTGTCCCAGACTGAAGACCAGAGCGATCTTGGAAGCTGTTCTGCGGTCAACCTTGGAGGAATTCGAGCACACTTCCTTCTACAAAATTCTTCTTAGTCGAGTCATTGATCAGTAGCAGAAAGAACGACGCCAATCGCCTGCCCGAGCTATTTGTTCTGAATTATTTCGTCGGAGTGTGCAGTCTACCACCAGTGGACTCAGGTTTGACATGTCTTCATTTATCTGGCCACCATTCTCATCTCCGACCTCGGATTGTGGCCCCGTCAACTTCTGCTCGAAGCTACTCCGACCACGATCACGTCACCGCTAGCTTCGTTCAATTTGAAGTTCGGGAGCGACCGTAGCGCCTTCTGCAATCCACTGCATCAGTTCTACATCAGTCTGAAGCAGAGTGTTGCTGTCCTGCTCCAGTCGCCGGTCCGATCACCCCCGAGGTCCAAAGCTTCCCAAAAAATTCAGGCATCATCCTCTGTCAGTTGGGAAACTTTTGCGTAGGTTTAGTCAAGATCTGAGCTCTGTGGAGTTTGTGGCAGTGACATCACCGGCCCTCTGTCCAACAATTCTGAAGGTTGGCAGAACCGGCGGGGATCGGCAAATCGGGTTTCCTTAGCATAAATCCCCACCCCGCTTGGCCGACTGAAGGCCCCTCCCTGTGTGGAGGTAGTATTGGATGTAATAAGATTAATCCCCACCACAAGATCATTCCTCCTACGAGAGGTGTAGTGGTGTAATCTTTCCATTTCAGGTTGAAGCGACACCGACGCGGCGTGCGGGTGCATACCCTCGCCTCCTCGCTCGCCCCCGTCTCCGGCCGGAGTCGGCGTCTTCACGCCGGCTAGGTGAGCTCCTGAACATCTCTCATTACTGTAATGGACTTGCTTAGCTTAGTATTGCTATAGTTACTCCGTCGGCGGTAAGAGAGTGTCCGATTTTAAATTGCTACCCAAATTGAGTGACCACCGCGGGCGAGTTGTGAGAGCATCCACTTAACCCACACCCTTGGTGTGTTGGCCGCCCATGATTTGGGCATCCTAGGCCCATTTGGGGTTTTTCCCAAGCTAGCCAACCATTGGAGCCTCAAGGTCCCGCCTCGGACCCTCTCCAACATCGCCTAGTCGCCATCGGGCACTAGTGTGCGCCATACGGGTGAGCTCGCTAGTGTGAGTCCGCTGCTCAAACTTGAATGCTTGCAAAATAGGTCCATAGGTGGTGTCACATCAAGTGGTATCAGAGCAAGTTCACAACTTGTCTCTATCAAGTTGGTCCTAGGGCATGTCTATGCATTTAGAGTCTTCAAATGCATCACTCTTGTCCCCTAGTATGGCCACCTCATATCGACCTTACCAATCGGCCCACTCCATAAGTCCAAGCCACCAAGAGATGCCTACCACTAACACCCATAACTTCTCTGGCCATGTCAACTACTTCATGAAAGCCTTGACCTATGCCAATGAGCGGCTTGATAACATATCAGGCCAACTCAACCAACTTGGAGAAAATAGGCCCGCCCCAAGGACGGACGATAGGATGGTCCCTTTCCCACTTCCCACCTTTGATGGAACCTCTCCTAGAGAATATTTAGATTGGGAAGCTACAATGGATCAATACTTCACTTTGTATCCTATGTCCGAGGATGAAAAGGCATGGGTTGCCAAAATGTAACTTACCAAACGGGCCGAAACTTATTGGATGCAAATTGAAGGCTTAAGGATAATTAGAAGGGAAGCTCCCCTCACAACATGGGGGGACATGAAGGAACAACTTAGGGCTAGGTATGTTTTCCCCTCATACTCAAATCACCAAGACCTAAGGAGCACTTCAACTCCTTCATCCCCACCTAGCCAACCCATGACCCTAATTCCCCATTCCACATCACTTCCCACCTATCCTACCCCAACCACCACACCAGCACCCTACCTACAAACTCCCACCACAACCATATGTCCACAAACCCAATTGGACCCCGTGTCCACCCATCCACCGAGGCCCATAATAGCCACCACCCCCAAACCCAAAACCCCTCACCAAACCCGTACCCCACAAGCCCCCTTGACCACCACCACAAACCCACCATCATCCCCAAAAAGGGACACATCTCCCAAAATAAATCAACCCAAAATCTCTCACCCAACCCACCTCCCGCTTCCTACACCAATCTTTCCCCAACCTAGGCCTCCTCTACTTCCCCTTCCTATCCCAACCCAAGCCCATGCTTGTTCACCACCCCAAGTGTGTCATGCGCTAGCTATCACCAAACCACCCACCATAGATCCCCCTACTCCATTAGCAATAGAAGTTGCAACCCACACACCCACCCAAGTGGAGAAGGATGCCCATCCGAATACACCTCCCAACATAGAGGAAATCCAAAGGCCAAACAACCCACGCACCTTTAGCCTAGCTCCTCTAGAGACACCCAACCTCACCATAGATAAGTCCATACTCCAATGGCTCAAGAAAGGTCTCACCATTCCTAGTTCACAACCATGCCACCTACCCATGGGATATCAATCCCAACTCATTCCCATTCAGCCACATGTCACTTATCAAACTTCCTATTGTGTGGAAGATTTAGGAAACTTAGTGAACTACCTACATTGGCAAATTCACTTGACCAATATGCTAGCCATGAGGCCGTTCATGACTAACACCATTAGCCTAGCATATCCAACCATTGGCTCCATCACTTCCATCTACACTAATGGCCAAGTTACTAGTGAGATCATCCTCCTTCTTCCCATGGAGGAAGAACCTATCCTAGTCCACTCCCCAACCATTGAGATCCCAAGTGCTTTGATCGGCCAACCCATTAGCAACCTTGGCCCACTTATTGAGGAGAATGACTCACCATTCGAGGATCTTGAGGACATGGAGTACCCCTATCTAGGTGACCCTTACCATGATCCCTTCGACCCTTTCCTATGGGAACCTAGATCTCCATGTGACCCACTTACCTTATTCCCCACCCACCTTACCCTACCCTTACCACCCATGTTGAATCAAACCCCTCCCCTCCTAGACTCGGGTTACATCATGGGAACCTTGACCTTCGGCAACATACACCTTGGGATTGATGAGTTGCCCCACTCCATGATTTTCCCCTTCTTAGATCCATTTGATCCATACGACTGGAAGCTCAAGGGCCACCCCATACCCATGCACATAGAAGTCATCTCTAGGATAGGAGTGCATAAGTCTTGGCACCACACACCACTTGGCATGATTAGAAAGACGGGTCCATTCATTCACATCACCCACATGTCAAGTAGGAAGCATGAGTGGTCCCTATTTGGGTGTAACGGTCCTGCCCAATTCACCATTGGTCTTATGTATGCTAGGAGCCTACATGGGTGTCCGGGTCCCCCAACATTCATCACACTCACTTGTAAGAGGGACACCTATGGATGCCCCGGTCCTCCCAAATCCTTCAAAATCTTCATAACATCAATGCATGATAGGTCTATATATGGTTGTCCTGGACCACCTTTTCATACCATACATTGTCAACTCACATTGCATCATAGTGCATGGCATATGCATTCAAGCAAGTATCAAGCAACAAGCGGTGGGACTCACAAGAAGCGAGCACAAACTCCTAAGCACCACTTTGAATTCCAAGTTGATAACTTGGCGATGATGGCTTTGGAGTGGCTCTACTTTAGGGTCACCTCCAAATTGAGGGCACGAGGACTTGGACCTTGCCAAGTTCCGAGTGGCTTTGGCAACCCGGCTTATGGGTTAAACTTTCAAAAGGGTTTTGGGATTCTCCCCATTTCTCATGTGGCGGATCCAGCACCCTCTTAGGGCACCGCGGTGGATCCTAGTGAGTGCCTCGAGCTTACGCCTACCCTTGTGAGAGACACCCTCAGAGTGCCACCACAAATAGCCTGAGAGCCCGACGTGAGCACACAGCGGCAATACTAGGCAAGCAAGATCCCATCGCCTGCATGAGGGTATGACCGAGCCACTTTGTCGAGCTGAAGCGCCGTTCCCCGACTATGGTCGCGGGTTGAGTATGGAGATCGTGGATCGCCCAGAGCCGCAGTTCCATATACTACTTCCCTAGTGGACCCATACTCGACGGGGTCGAGTTTTCCCCACCCCGGGGGTATGATGAGGGCATCCCTTGCCCCTCCACATTTTCTCGGACTCGGATTGTTCGTCGGCAAGCGCCATTATGTTCCTCAAGTGTTTGTGAGTCGAGTCATGTATTTTTCTTTGAGTCTTAATCATGTAATTTTCCCTTTATTTGAGTCATGTACCTAGGTTAGTAGGTTATCTACCAATGTCCTAAGTCATTGTGTTGTTTAGATAGGCTATTGGGCCCATCTCATTGGGCTAGGCCCATGGACACCCCCCTTCCCTTCGGTTATTAGTCATTGTGTCTTTTGTTAGGGTCCTTTGTGAAAAAGTCATGTGCCTATAAATAGGCCACCCCACTCCTCATATGTAACAACTTATGCATGAATATTGAATTCCAGATATACTCCAAATCCCTCTAGCCTTCTCTCTCAATATCTCTCTCTCTCACTATCTCTCTCTCTCTCTCTCCCTCCACCCAAATTTTCAGAATTTTCTCTCTCCTCCGCATTTACCTCTCATTAACTCCCCTCCCCTCATTCAATCACCTTCCCAACCACCCCATCTCCCACCTACCCCATTTAAACCTCTCCCCTTCCCCATAACCCTCTTTATTCCACCCCCTAGTCCCAAGAGAGCTCCACCCAATCCCCACTCCACCTTCCAACCCCCAACTACCCATTCCCTTCCCCAAACCTCACTCCACCTTCCCAAGACATCTCTTCCCATCCCCAAGACCACCATTGATCACTCCCCATCAAAGAAAATTCAAACTCACATTCCCTCCACCCACTTGTGCCTCCCTCACAGCCCAAATTCGTAGCTCCTCTCTCACCCTCTGAAAACACCCCATTCCAGACCCCATTCTCCCTCTCCCACACCTTAGAACACCCCCTCCTAGGCCCCCTCACAACTAGGGGTCACTCCCACACCTATTCACCCCCATTTCCACTTCCATTTATCCCATTTCTCCCACCACCTTCCACCTACAGTTCGCAGGTTGCAGGTGGCAGAAGTCCAGCGACTTGCAGAAGGTGTCACATCGTCATCCTGAGGCTTCTGAAGGCGCTTCATACATCGTTGGAATCGTCTTTGAGTCCTCTTTCCAACAGAGGTGGTCTCGCCGGCTTCCGAGTTCGGAGCCGTCCGGAGGAGCGTCATCTTCAACGACTGCGCAATCTGTCCCAGACTGAAGACCAGAGCGATCTTGGAAGCTGTTCTGCGGTCAACCTTGGAGGAATTCGAGCACACTTCCTTCTACAAAATTCTTCTTCGTCTAGTCCTCCATCAGTAGCAGAAGGAACGACGCCAATCGCCTGCACGCGCTATTTGTTCTGAATTATTTCGTCGGAGTGTGCAGTCTGCCACCAGTGGACTCAGGTTTGACCTGTCTTCATTTATCTGGCCACCATTCTCATCTCCGACCTCGGATTGTGGCCCCGTCAATTTCTGCTCGAAGCTACTCCGACCACGATCACGTCACCACCAGTTTCGTTCAATTTCAAGTTCGGGAGCGACCGCAGCACCTTTTGCAATCCACTGCATCAGTTCTGCATCAGTCCGAAGCAGAGTGTTGCTGTCCTGCTCCAGTCGCCGGTCCGATCAGCCCCGTGGTCCAAAGCTTCCCAAAAAATTCAGACATCATCCTCTGTCAGTTGGGAAACTTTTGGCGTAGGTTTAGTCAAGATCTGAGCTCTGTGGAATTTGTGGCAGTGACATCACCGGCCCCCTGTCCAACAATTCTGAAGGTTGGCAGAACCGGCGGGGATCGGCAAATCGGGTTTCCTTAGCATAAATCCCCACCCCGCTTGGCCGGCTGAAGGCCCCTCCCTGCGTGGAGGTAGTATTGGATGTAATAAGATTAATCCCCACCCCAAGATCACCCCTCCTGCGAGAGGTGTAGTGGTGTAATCTTTCCATTTCAGGTTGAAGCGACACCGACGCGGCGTGCGGGTGCATACCCTCGCCTCCCCGCTCGCCCCCGTCTCCGGCCGGAGTCGGCGTCTTCACGCCGGCTAGGTGAGCTCCTGAACATCTCTCATTACTGTAATGGACTTGCTTAGCTTAGTATTGCTATAGTTACTCCGTCAGCGGTAAGAGAGTGTCCGATTTTAAATTGCTACCCAAATTGAGTGACCACCGCGGGCGAGTTGTGAGAGCATCCACTTAACCCACACCCTTGGTGTGTTGGCCGCCCATGATTTGGGCATCCTAGGCCCATTTGGGGTTCTCCCCAAGCTAGCCAACCATTGGAGCCTCAAGGTCCCGCCTCGGACCCTCTCCAACATCGCCTAGTCGCCATCGGGCACTAGTGTGCGCCATACGGGTGAGCTCGCTAGTGTGAGTCCGCTGCTCAAACTTGAATGCTTGCAAAATAGGTCCATAGGTGGTGTCACATCACTTCAAGATGTAACAGCCATGGGCACATGCGTTATAAGGGAAGTAACGCCCATGGTGTGGACCGTTAGAAACAATGAGGATCCAAATGATAAGATCATGCTAAGCTTCATCCAATCAAGAAATCGCGGAACCATACTCAACCAAAGAGATGACCCATGAAATAAACTTTAAACTGATGAAGGAGACTCAACAAAGGAATGAATAACTTGGAGCATCACATAGAGTGAACAAGGAGATGACCCGACTTATCGGTCATAAAACGGGTGTCAACACTGAGGTCGACATTTTTTCACGAACATTCTGTTTTCACAGAAAAGAAGAGACTTACCTGAAAGTGTCGACCTATGGGGTCGACACTTTTACTAATAGCAGTAAAACTTCAGTAAACGCAATTGAAAGCTCCATAAATCATAAATATGTATCAAGATTGAACAGAATAGCTCATAAAACTCAGATTAGCTTGACAAATCATGATTTCTACCCAGAACATACCATTCATACTTAGATCCAAATAATCTTGTATTCATACCTTGGCCTTGAGAGTTTAAATGAAGAACTTCACAAATAACCTGCATTTAATGTGAACAAATCACTTAAGTCAGTCTATCAAAATCAAGCAACTGAACTTCCATATAGAACCTGTTGAACTATAACCATGTGTGAGGATGGGTTTTCACATGGCCAACCATGAAACCGTAGGCTTTCATTTCAGTTAAGGTTGAGGCATGACAAGCCCAACTTAAACACAACCACACACAAACTCCATCTATGTATGAAGCCATACATCAATTTCATAACAAGATGCACTCATACCACAAACTGCAAAGGAATGATCATAGCCATAACTGAAACAACGATAGCACTTACCAAATGATCAAATGAGTCTTCCAAGGCATGGGAAAGCCATTTTCAATTAACACAAGGATCACAGTTGCAGTCCAAGGAAAACTGAACTTGCACAGTCTAATGCAAGCTAACACAGCAAAACTAAAGCTTCCATATCAACTTTCCACATGATCAAACAGGCATGAAGGACACTTGTAAAACCATATTTAAGGTTACCAAAACTGTCAAATTCAAGGACAAAAAATTCAGTCCGAAATTTCCACGTTCAGTCCAAGAATTTAGGTTCAGTTTATTGACAGCTATTCATATCGTCAATCATGCTTGTCAGCACATATCAAAATATGATTTAACCAAGCTTCACATAGAATTCCATCTCAGATCAAAACAATCAAGTTCTGTCCTATTAAGTCAAGCACAATCAAAACCAATTTGAACTTAACTTATCCACGCCCAGTATGAGTAGACACAAGTTCATATGATATTACGAGAACAAGAAGACTGCCTTAGCAGTCTAATGTACATCAGTTCAATCCAATCAAATGAACTAGTCAACAGAATAGCATACAAGAGGATAGATCAGTGCATGTGAGATATAGAAGGTGTCGACACTCAGCAACCCAGTGTCGGCACTTTGTTAAAGCACTGAACCTGGCCATCCAAATGCAAGTATATACATGGAGAACTGTTAAGACCAGTCAACCCAAGAGCATCCTAACCTGTAAAGCCGAATATCAACATGTGAGCTCGTTTATCATTAAAATGCCATTAAGCATAAAACACATAATATATTAGAATCATCAAAACCATTGTCAAAGACAACGAGGGGGCGCATAGAACCCAACATTATCAAAGCGAAATATCATGGAAATCAAACAATGTTTCAATCAAAATAATTTGCAAAGATATCAAACAAGTTGGATGTTTACGCTTGATTTTCTTAGTTTGAACCTTGATGAATTAATTGCGAATTAATTAGTAGGAAGGCTGCCTGCCCATGGGAGATACTTCCTTTTGTCAGAGAAATTTGGAGCTGCTTTCCACTTTCTTTGAATATTTCCCACATTTACAGGGAAGCAAACACTACTGTCGATTCTTTAGCCAATTTTGCTTGCATTTCTAAATGTAATAATTTTTTCAATTTGCAGCATGAACTTCCCTATTTGGCTAAGGTTGCTGCTAGGTTAGATAAGCTAGGCATGCGTAGCATCAGATTGATGTAATTTTTTCCTTATCTCAGTTATTAGTAAAATACCCCCTAGGAGTGACATGGAAAGTGTCTTCCGAATTGGTAGCACTTTGTTAATCACCACTAGGCAGGGATTTTTATGAAAAAAAAACCTTGATGAATTAAATGATTTTAGCAAAGTTTGTATAGTTCACTCAAGGTAAGAACCTAGTTTCAATATGGTTTGCTTCAATGCCAACTAGGTTGATGTATCTCACCACGTATAGGCCAACTAAACCTGAGGAGCTTCAAAGGTACAACCGGCCTAGCTTCCATGAGGGAATCCACGGTGTGAGGACTTATGGAGGCTTAGTTTAGAAGATTTCGGTCCAATGAGACGGAGTGCTCAATTGGAGGGTCCTTCTTTCACCAAGAGGGGGTAGGAGATCCTAAGAGTGTAAGGAGAGGAGGTCTCCCAAACCAAGATGCCCTATATGCAAAACTAATGAAAAAGGATAGAAAAGATATGTATGAATGATGATATGAACAACAACCAATAGAAAACAAGGTGAACTCTCACATAGTCATGAAAACATGGCAATCAACATAACATGAAGCATGGCATCCAATTTTTTTAGAAAGAAGAATTTTCTAAAATCTAACAAATTAACAATCACATGGGGAGGAGGTTTGTGCACGTGGTGCACAAAGGATAAAACAATAAAATGGGAAGTGCTACATGGAGCACAAGGGGAGATGCACCGTGGGTGTAAAAGGGAAAGGACACACGCGAGTGCCAAAAAGGAAGGGTAATCAAAGAAAAACAAAAGGTGGTCCCACCGTGATCGCCAATTTGTAGATTATTTAAAATCTACTAAGGAAAATAAAATAAAAAAAATATGTATGAAAAGAAAAGAATGGGAAAGAGGAGGGAAAGGGAGAGCATGCGTGGATGCTAAGGGGGAAAGGTGATCGCCAGAGACACGCGAGCCTCAAATGAATATAACAATAAAAGAACATGGAGATATCACGATATAAATATCTTTAAAAGGAGTAGGAGAGATGTGAGTGTCACCTTCTCTTCCTATCGGCCGGCCGATGAAGAGAGTTTCTCTTAACTTGATTCCCTTGCAAAAATAATAAACCAACAAAGAAGAGATTGATTAGAAATCAAGTGAGTGTAGTATCAAATCCCAAATATGAAATAAGTGTGAAAGAACATGTGTAAGAACACACCTTGTTGGTGTTGGCTTTAAACCCCTATGCAAAGGGTAAGGAAGATTATGATGATATGATACGAGGGAGGGTGCAAGTGTTGCACATAGGAGATGTGCTAGAGTGCACAAGAGGAGGATCTCAACATTGAGATGATAAAAATAAGAAAATGAGATGAAGAGGATGATGCATGCAATGCAAATTAAAATAACAAAATAATGAAGAAATGGGGATAAGAAAAGCTTATTGGTTTCTCCAATTGGGGGACTTCAAAGGATGAAGGAGATCTCCAAAGGATGAAGCTTTGAGCACATGGAGCCTCCTCCTTGAGCCTTCAAACCAGTAGCACCTCCCCTTGAATTGATTGAGTAGCCTTAAATCAAAGGGAGAGAGGGGTCCTATTTATAGGATAGAAATTCAGAGTTTAATTCAATAGAAAATAGGAAAGCTAATTTTATTAGAATTTGGAAGAGAATATTCATTGGACATGTGTCCCCTCAACCTTAGAAACCTTTAGTACTCTTTCCCACTTGGAAAAGGAGCTCAAAACAAAAAAAGAATGGGGTTCTGCTAGGGTTCAGAATTCTGTCAGAAATGGCGTCAGACCTAGAAGTCGCCATTTAATTACCGTCAGTTCAAAGAGGCGCCCATTTGGAGTTAAATATGGAAGGTTCAAAATTTCTAAAATTAGAAACGAATTGGCGTCTGGGGGGCTGGATGTCAATTAGGAATTAATACGAATTTTGGATGGAGTTAAAAGCTTAAAATATGGAAATAGAAATGGCGACCAGGGGTCCGGACACCAATTCATGAATTAGCGGCCTTCCATACGGTCGTAGATTCAAAAATAATCCAAATTTGTCCCAAAAAAAGAAGAAAAGAATTCGCGTCCACCTGACCGGACGCCATTTAAAGAATTGACGGCCATTCAAAATGACGCAGATTCAAAAGCTCACAAATTCAGCTTAAAATGTGCCCAAAAATCAAAAATAAAGAATTAGCGTCCATATAGGTGGATGCCATTTAAAAATGGCAGTAAAAAATCATTTTTTGAAGGGAATGGGCGTCCGCGCTCTCGGGCGCCCAATCTTTAGAATGTGGTCGCCTAGGCGACCGCGACCAGGCGCGGAAAACATTTTTCTTATTTTTATTCTTTTTAAGACGTGGTCGCCTAGGCGACCGCGACCAGGTCAACCAAAATTTTTTGATTTTATTTTTATATTTTTAATTATTTTTGAAAGTGGCGTCCATATACCTGACGTTAATTAAAAATGGCGTCCATAGGGTTGACACCAATTCAAAAAGGCCCCAAAAAATTATAAAAAAATTTAAAAAAATATGAAAAATGAGAAAAAAAATATGGGAAAGTTGGGAAAAGTTGAATAATCAAGAAAAATGAGAAAAATCACTCAAATGAGTTGATTTGAGGGTCAAATTGGGGCATCGTAATGCGATCATAGATGTGCTCAAAGTGATGTCAATTTTACCGTGTCTACACACAGGTGGCTAGTCGTTCTTCCCCATCCCAATAAATCCTAAAAGTGTGCTACGAGGTTGGGGAGACCACTTTTTCACCTTTATACTTTTTGGCACCATATGTGGGAATGATACGAAAAGTCATGGCACCCCGTGGGAGCTATCGTAACACCAGCAATAGTGGCCAAGGATCCCACCAGGCCACCAGTTCCCGTCGGGGGTCACAGAAGGTATCTACATCCACGCAGCCATAACACGACGCCATCGCCGACCAATTGGCGGAGGTGCGTCGCCAGCTCTATGTTGTGCCCCTAGGTTTTGATGATGATTTTTTGATAATGATGAACTATGAGTCATTAATGTGACGTTTGAAGGATGACACACTATGATTCATTAGTGAGTCTACATGCTTATTGATGATGTCAAGTAAATACCTTTGCATTGTGTGAAAAGCAAATATTGTCTCAGGTGCAGCCAACCAAGTCTTAACAGCTCAACTATATCGATCTCTACAGACTCAGTCATCAAAAGATCAACCTGGTATGTCTTTCATGCATACCTCAAGTCAACTGAGTCTGGTGCAAATCCACAAGCTACTAGCATTCAGTCCAGCTTCTGCATTCAACCAAGTTAGAATTCCCTGCAGAACTCATGTTGTCAGAGTTTCAGAGTTTAGCTTGATACATGAATAGCAAGTTGCAATGCCTTCAGTTCAGCAGAATTGCAAAGCCTAAGTTCAGTCCAGAAGGTGATAAGTCTAGACCAGTTCAGCTGCAAACTGAACAATGTGATAAGTCCACACCAGTTCAACTGCAAGCTGAACAATGTGCAAAGTATGGAAAAATCAATTGAAGTCTCTGCCAATAGAAGTGTCACACAAGTCGACAGACTTGTCTCTGTTGAAGCCTCGGCATTCATGTAACAGAACCTCATTAGGCTTAAATCCTTTTGTTATGCTATGAAAAGGATGGAGATAAATGGTGCAGAACACCCAAGAAGGTATGCTGAAAAAGAGGGAGATTGTTGAGGTGATTCTGCTGATAACAAGCCCCGAACTTGTTAACTGTCTCGTGCCGTGTATACTTGATGAAGAGCGCCGTGTATGCTTGATGAAGAGTGAACACAAGGATGAAAATAAGGCTTATTTCCGTCATGGGAAATGCAAATAATGATCAAGCTTCCAAGATGCCCAGAATAAGTCCAATGAACTCAAAATGAATGAACCAAGATGGACATACACTGCCTATGTCATATGGATATGTTTGATTGGGCTAACAAATTTGTTTGGCAGAGAAAACAGAGTTCGGTCGACCAAAGAAGCTGGATCGATCGACCAGATATGCTGGCACTCAGAACTCCGGAAGGTTACAGAGTTCGGTCGACCGATGGGTCTAGTTCGGTCGACCGAATTAACCAGAGCTGAACGTTCTGAGAATTCTTAGAGATTGGTCGACGACCGAATATTTCGGTCGACCGAACCCTTCGAGGTAGCCATTGTTGACTTGCATTTTCACAACGTGGGCAGGCATCTCTTTTGGACTTTTAAGTCCTAAAGCCCCCTAATCTGGCAGGAAACGTGGATCTCTGTCTTGGCATGTCTCTTGAGCAACCCAAGTGTTATAAAAACACATCTTTAGGGCAAGAAACCCTAATCATCCATGGGATAAAAGAGAGGCTATCAAGGGAGAAAGAAGGCTGCTGCAAACACTCTGTAAACAGTACTTTGTCTAGCAAATCTTCATCAAGCTCCAAGCATTTGAAGATCTTTCTGAAGCCAATCTAGTGAAATCAAGTGGAGAAGCAAACCTTGCCACAAATCTGCAACTTTCATCAAAGGGGGAACCTAGATCTAAGCTCTTCAATCTTATATTCTTCTTCAATTTTGTCTTGAGCTTCAAGTGTGTTCTTGTTCTAAATTTATGAACATCAGTGTGTGTGTGGATCTCTCCAGATCCGTGTGTTTGTGTGTGGTCGGATTGTGCAGTGTGTACATTCGAGTCTGTTAAGTTTGTTGTGAATTGCAGCGTGTGTGTCTATGAGCTGCGTGTCTAGCAGTGCGTTCTGGGGTTCATCCCCGTGTGTGTGTGTGTGGATTTCAGATCCACGTTTGTGTGTGTGTGTGTGTGTGTGTGTGTGTGGATTTCAGATCCACGTGTGTGTGTGGATTTATCCAGATTCGTGTGTTTGTGTGTGGGGATCTTTTCAAATCCACAGTTTGTGCGCGTGAGCTGGTAGATTTCAGATCCACAGTGTGTGCGTGTGTGTGCTGCTGGATTTAGGATCCATAGTGTGTGGGGTTCATTCCCGTTGTTGCTGTTGTAGATGGATTAATGTACCCCCGCCCCTTTTAAACTAACATGCTAATGCATGTATATGAAGCAATCATGGAAGTATGAACAAGGGGGTAATGAATAGATGAACAAACCATGATCGCCACCAAGGATTTAACAACGCTGAAAGGATGAAGAGATCAAAGGATGGCGCCGTGTACCTTGGAAAAAAGACTTGACCGTGCTCAAGAGACGGGTGCGGGAAACTTGTGGAATCAAACCTCCTCGTTCTCCCAGTCGGCTAGGAGAAGAGGGCTTCACGTTGTGTTCATTCTCTCCTGCAAAACAAAGCCACAAGACAAGAGAAAACCTATTAGAAAACCAAAGTGCAGTATCAATCCCGCAGTGATAAAATAGGGGTAGAAATTGAGGGAAAACTCACCGGGGGGAGGTTTTTAACCCTTGTGGAAGGGTGGAAAAGATAGGTGTGTGTGTTGTGCATGCATAAGATTTGAAATCACAGAATTTGATTGAGAAAATAGAGAGAAAACGATGATGCCAAATGGGGGAAAACGCGTATGTAGTAGAAAGTGCATAAAACTATGATGATTTATGATGTTGAGAGGAAGAGAACTAAGAGAATTGACCATGAAATCAAGTCCAAAAGGATGCAATGGAAAGCCAATACTTCCTTCTTCAAGCCAGGGTCGAAGGATTGAGTCGGCGGTGCAGCATGGCTTCGCCCCTATCAAAGAAAGAAGCCCCCCGTCGCCACTGCAAACTGGGCAATTTATATAGAGTTTGTAGAGAAAAGCCCCCAACTTCCTCTCACGATTCTCGAAGATATAGTCCAAGATAAATTGAGTTCTATAGATAAAACTCGAGATAATACTAAGGACAAGAGATAGAAACAAATGGGACTCGATTCGGAGGAGTATTCTAGAAGATATGCTCATTGCAAGGAGGCCACGTCACTCAAAAAATAGAGTTTGAGTTGAACCAGGACACCTAAATCACAATCTTTCGACCAAGATTTTGAGAGATATAGTCAATAAAAATACGAGTTCTATGGATCAAACTCTAGATAATCTAAAGGACAAGAGATAGAAACAAACGGGGATCAATTTGGATGAGAATTCTAGAAGATATGGCCGCCGCAAGATAGGCCCATCGAGCAGTTCGGGGCAGAGTCCAGCACAGGCTGGACCCTTAGTGGTTTGATCAGAGGTCGGTCGACTGACCGCTAAGGAACAAACGGTCGGTCGATCGACCATTTTCAATAAGAAACAATCGTTTGGATGATCGTTTGCAGTCCGTTTGCGTGACTTTGGAAATCAGATCATATCTCCCAAACGTTGTAGAACTAGCGAAAGTGGTAGAAGAAGAAATTGTAGCTAACGGAAAGATGAACAAGTTTTATGAAGAGAGAAATATGAAAAGATGATCAGAAGGGAGAGAAAAGGGGGTGAGAATAGAGAGAGAAAATTCTAGGACGCAGGTGAATAGAACGGCGGAAAAATGCAAATAACTTGACATCGGTGCAGAACTAGCCAACGACATAGAAGAAGAAATTGCAGGTCTTTGAAAGGCGAACAAGTTTTATGAAGTGCATGTTTTGAATAGAAGAACATAAGGGGAAGAAAAGGGGCCACGTTCAGGACTACGGAGTGAAAGGGGCCGAATGCTTGATGGAAAGTCGACCTATCTGGCATGTAAGCTGACTTGGAAGGCCGGAAGTTGATAAGATAAGCTCTAGAGCTCAATGAAATCATGATCTCCGAAGTTCAGAGGCTGTGGAACAATGAAATGGGCTCAAAATCTATCCAAGGAAGACTCCAAAATAATGGATAATTCGGGACATCAAAATGACGAATAAGAGAAATAACGTGGCTTGCGGGCCAAAAACGGGTGTCAACAGATGCCCCTTCTTTATGTCCGCTTTGCAAGGGAATAAGCGAAAGCGACACGGAGGTGAAATGGAAAGGAGATGGAGTGAAAGCGATAGCGACATGAAATGGAGATGAAGCGGAGAGAACTGATAAGCGGACATCAAGGCAAAAGACACTCATCGCAACCAACAAGCGACAGGAATTCTCTCGAAAATGCCGAACTAACCATACTGAATGGATGATGCGAATGAGACATGTCTGGAGAGTTAAACTAAGGGAGAAAAGGAAAGCCGACCAGTCTCATTGGGGACACAATCCATGGACAATGAGTGGGTCGGAAGGAACACATCGTAAAAGCTAGAAAAGGAAAGATAAAACTGAGATAAAATCCAGACAGGAATCACGCTAGCCAACCGGACCAAGCGGGTAAATCAGAGAGAACGATCAAATTCGGAGTGGAATGAGAAATCTCTTATCAAGAGAATTGAAGTGCAATCAACCATTGCTGAGGAGAAACTCTGAACGGATCACGAGGCGTGAATGCTCAAAAAAATAACATGATGCATGCTGGGCTAAAATAAAGAAATCAACAAAACGAATGCAAATAAAGATAAAATAGAAAGTACTCAAGGATAATATTGCTAAACTGAACCAGACGGGGTCAAGAGTCTTCCTACAACCACAGTGTGTGAGACAGAGTCCATCGTCCCCCACCCGGCTCAAACTAATGGCCTATCCAACGATTAACTGTATGCTCTTAGATCATCATCGTTTTTGTTAAAGGGGAACATCAGATCCTAGAACACACGGCCAACTAGCCGGTCCTTGAGAGGCAATAATAATGTACAGATACCATATAGTAATGCAATATTGAGCAGGGATAGAGAGCCATACCTGACTTACATGTCAAGCGAAATGGCATTTTTCTTTTTTTGATTTTCTGATATAAGACAGCCAACAACATGAACAAACAAGTATGAACATAATGATGATAACATAACAACCATCAACTGAACGACAGACAACACAACATAACATAAGGATCAAACGAATGGTAAACAAGACAAACAAGCACATATGCAATGGCATGAACAAACCACATGTATGCACGATGAACATGGTCGGACAAGATAACAACGCGGTGGGACAACACACGCTTGGGACAAGAATATGAGGGATGACCACACGATTGGGACAACACACGGGACATAGAGGGACGACTAACAACATATCCAAGACAACTAACAACACGCGGTGAGGGATAAAATAACATGCGTGGGATGACACGGAGGGACATAAACACGTGACAAGGACATGGCGGGACAAAAGACATGACAAATACGCCCTTCAATCAACGCCCAAGATCAGAATGAAGCAGAACCGCCAGGTTCATAGTCGTGAGGCAAAGTCCTCTCATGGAGATATGATCATTGCAAACAAAAGTTGAGAAGGACACAAGCTTCAGAATAGATTGAGAGATATGATTGAAGAAGGAGAGAACATATCCGAAAGATGTGAATAGGAACCAGATAGAACAAAATATGTAGTAAAGAAAGCTTGAGTAACTGCAACCTGCATACTTAACAAAATAGATCACGTATCTGCTCTCAGACAAATAGATAGAAAGGAACAAATAGACAAATATTTCTAGAATTTTAATTTTCCTGATTTTTTTTGGATTTTAAACAATATTTAATTTTTTTATTTTCAAAGTATTTGATTTTTTTTGGATTTTGACATATGTAACTTTTTTAGATTTTTGACAATATCTCATTTTTTAGATTTTTGACAATATCTCATTTTTTTAGAATTTTTGAAATAGCAATCCGCAGCACCCAAGACGGGCTCGAACTACTGGCCAGGGATCGTCGTTCCTACCCCTTTCATTAAAGATTTTCCTTAACCAGGGCGTGCATACGAGGGTGGCTTACCACAACCAACCACCTCTAAAGAACGATGCCCCTACTAAGGCTATACCTGGGATACAATCCAGCCTAAGAGAGAGAAGCAGAAGAAAAATGGGGATAAACTTTATGCAAGATGGGAGATATCAAGACTCGAATTCTTTCCAGGGCACTACCCCTCAAAGATACAGTCTGTTACGCCGGGACTTTTTATCTTTGATTTCGAGACCCATATTTATTAGGCACGCATGCGACCGGGCTCATGACGTCCCGCGGGGAACTGTACTGCCACTCTTGCCAAGCCTTTGATTCATAATTTTGCATATTCATTCTTATTGATTTTGAGAGCCCTTCTCGGCCAGATATTGCATAAAAGCTCACTTTCGAGGGTTAAGACTGCCCCTATTTGAGACCTCTCTCGTATTAGGGAGCGCCTAGGTTGGTCATCATATCCATCCATCTCTTGCCCTTGCATTTGGCCAAGCAGAGAAAAGAAAAGGCCTTCGTGCATACCCATGATATGGCCAAAGCAGCAACGGTGTGCCTCAGAAGAATCAACTATGGCTCGCCGTGTAGTGTGTGAAAAACCCATGCGAAAAGGTCACCCTCAACAATCGGGGAAAGAAACTAGACTCCCAACGCGGAGCTATCACCAGCCTAAGAATGCTGCAGAAGCGAACTCATTTTGATCTAAACTTAACTCTGTAAATTTCTAAAAGCCACTTAACAATGTTGAGGAACCAACATTATAACAATACGCAGGCATAATAATAGAATAATGAAAATGAAAGCATATTCTTGCACAAAATAAAGATACCTTACAAATCTATAGTGTGAAAAATAGTATCCTGAAGCGATCTTGACCGTCGATCCTTGAACAGCACGAGATTTGCATTCCTTGCTTGACAGGACAAAGTGGGAGAGGACAGTAAAGGATCGATGATTCCTCTACACGGAGGAGTGGCAGACACCAAACTCGACAAAGAAGGATTAAAAAGGAAGAGAGACGAGGGCTAGAACTCCCTCATTAAGGCACAGAGACCCTGATAACAAGGAACCAGATACAGAATAAACAAAGATTAGCTGGGATCAAGGCGGACTAAAGCCTCGAAAATAGCATGAAAAAGGACAATGACCCTGAAAGGGTGAAGAAGAGTGAATAGGAAGATGAGAAGGAAAATCATCCGACGTGGTCGGAGAAAAGGAACGAGAATCATCCGACAGGGTCGGAGAAGGAGAATGAGAATCACCCGACATGGTCGGGGAAAGAGAATAGGAGACACCCGACAAGGTCAGAAAATAAGAAGGAGAATCACCTGATAGAGTCGAGGAAGGAAAGTGGAAATCACCCGACGGAGTCGGGGAAGGAGAATTAGAGACGGAACCCGGAGATACCGGAGGAGAAGGATCAAAAGAAAAAATCCCTAGATCGGGACGAAATGATGACATGGGCCAAAGCCTAAGACAGTAATAATAAGGAGAATTCAAAGAAACCGGATGAGAAGAGTGGGGGTTTGCGGACCCGAGAAGAGAGGAGAAGATCATGGACGTGGGATTGGAATAAGGAAGGTACACCACCCAAGGGTGGGAGCTGAGCAGAAGGAAAGATGAATGAATAGACAGGGAAGAGGGAGTGGACCCCTGAGTGCACAATCAATGGCCCTTGAACCGGCGTCGCTGCCTCTTCTTAGCTAAAATTTCCTTGAAATGAATCCGCCTAGTGCGGACTCGGGCCTTCGGGCTTCTTGATTTGCAGTGTCTCCTCAAATAACGGGCCCATCTGACAGACGGCCTGGCCCGACTATGGACATGCAGCTTCATCGAGGCGGTTGCCCCTAGACACCCGGCGCTAATAATATGTGGACATTCTTGAATAGTGAACTCCTTAGATGGATGAACATCAAAAAACCATGGAGTTTTGTCACTTTACACTAGTAGCATGAGATTTGGCATTTCCACTCGGTAATCGGGCATGAAGCACAACTCCCTTAATAGAAGCAAAGGACGGAACTGAGGGAGATCAATGCGCGGCGTTGACGTGGCCGGCTTGCTAATGAACCAAGGGAGATTGCATAAGATGTGCAGAATGTCCTCGGAGAATATAGAAGATACGGCCAATTGCCCCTTGAACATAGAGTGCACAATCTGCTTGGCGGCCGTATGAGTTAGAACAATCTGGGTAGAGGACCCTTCCTGACCAGTAATCTGAATGGTGGCGGAGCGAGGAGAAATAACAGCGTCAATAATCGAACCTCCGGCAAGCAATGAGATTGCCACCGGCCTCACTTGTGAAGAAAATGGCACTAGTGCATGAGAGCTTTTCTTGGCAACCATCTTCAAAAGTGTAGGCTCAACATCCCCAAAATAGCCAGAAATTGAGACGCGGACCGACATGCGGCAAATATAATCTTGAATTTGGAAACGCATAACCGGTACTGACTCATCCTGACTCGGGTCATCGTCTCCCTGGGGACTAGACCCAAGAGGCACCGTAGGTAGCACACACCCGCTCCGAGGGGTGGAAATGGATGGAGAAGTGGAGGTAATAGGTTTAGAGGGCGGAGGCGAAGGTTTAGAAGGTGTAAGTGGGGGTAAAGGCAATGCGAGTGGTGGAGGGATAGCGACAATGGCAGGCTTAGGTGGAGGCAAAGGCAAAGGTGGAGGTGTAGGAGATGATAAAGGTGTAGGCGTGGGGGTAGCTTGCTCAGGTTCAAGGGACGACAAAGGAGGTAGAGATGGAGGCGAGGGAAGAGATGGAGGCGGTGACAGAGGCAAAGGGGAAGGTAAAGGGGAAGATCGTGGCGCCCATCGTTGGCGTATCGATACAATACGTTGCGCGACATTGGGAGTGGAAGTAGTGGAAGTGGCGGCGGATGTGGAGGTATCACTAGCCTGAGCGAAGGCTTGGGTTTATAGAGGTTACGGAGATTGGATAGGAGATGGCGAAGGGAATGGGATAGGTGACGGAGCGAGTGCAGCACTAGACGAGGAATCTCAGCTATGCCCCTGGCCTTGAAACGACTGCTTAGGCGGTGCTTCTTGTTGCTGCTGCTTGCTGTGAAGATGTAGAATGACTTTGTGAATAGCGACTCAATCAATCCTTTTCTTGGCTTCCAAGTCATAAACATAATCCCAGAACTCGGGGCAATCCTCAACCAAATGCCCCTGCTGGCAGTGAAATTCACAGAATCGAAGCATATTCCCGACCGCGGGTCGGCAAGGCACAACCGGAGGGACCGACAACGCGTGAGTGGCCATCAAAGCCCTGAAAATGTCGGTAAAACACCCCGGCAATGGAGAGCGAGGAGGAGCTTGCTTCGGGCTGGGGGGATGTCGAGGGGTATGAGGTGGTGGAGAAGGTTGTGGAGACAGAAGTGAAGGTTGCGTAGGCAATAGTGCTTGGCTAGTGGTGGAGAGATTTGGTGAAGGCATATGTGGAGCGGGATGAGGGGGTATATAGACGGCATCCACTTGCTCGGGGTGTGGTGTTCCCTTGACAGGGGGTGGCGGCGGATATGGGTATGAGGAGATGGGAGGCTGACTCATGGAGGGCTGACTTGCGAAAGTGTACGGGTATGTAGAAGCAGAAGGTAGACTCGTGGAAGGATGACTCGTAGAGATTTGATATGTGGAGGTGTGATATGCAGAGGGTGAAGGTTGATATGTGGAGGTGGAAGTAGATGTAGATGGCGGGGTGTATGGAGATGCAGATGGCGGAGAAGACTCAGGGTCAAGGGAATCTTAGATTTATTGGCGGATGAAGTGGGCTCTACTATAGAGTTGCTGCTAGGAGGTAATGTCATTGAGGGCTAAGATGAAGTGATATTCTGGCGTTGCATTAGAAATTAGCATCTTGATTTGATCTCCCTCCGGAATGTGCCCCGGAACTTGCACGGCAAGGCGACGCTAGCGGTCGACAAAGGTGCAGAAATCCACGTCGAGCTTCATCTTCTCGTGGGCCACATCAACAACAGAATACTTGGGCCCAACCTGATCATGAAATTGCTAAATGAACTTCTCTTGCACGACTTGGAAATTCACAATCTGCTCTTGCGGAAGAGAGAAGAACCAATCCCGAGTCGGGCCCTCCAAAGACAGACCGAATAGATGGGCCATCAAACATTGGTCATGTCAAAATTGGGCCGACTCATAAAGAAACTCCTTTAAGTGCACATAAGGGTCACCGACTCCACCATAATGGCGATATGCGGGAATTTGCGAAGGAGACGGAAGCCGAGGATTTTGAAATACAAGCGGGACACTCAAGGAGGTTTTGGGATCAATTCGGCGTTGGAGTTCATCAAGTTGACACTGGGTTTGGGCAATCATCTCTTGGGTAGGGAGAGATCGAGAAGAATATGGGTCAACTTGAGCAAGAGGATGTGAATATGGACCAGAATGATGATATTGGGCCGAAAAAGAGGATCCGGGCTGAGAAGAAGAAGGGCCCATTCCAGGAGTGGAAGAATGTGTGGGCCTGGAAGAGACGTTGGCATATGGACTAATTGGGCCGGCAGCATAAGCAGAAGAAGAATGAGGCCCATTAAAAAATAAGGCCCATTAGGAGAATGGGGCACGTTAACATGATGAGGCCCATTAATGAGAGAAGAAGGCCCATTAAGAGAAGGAGGCCCATGAAGATGAGATGCAATAAGACGTTGGGCTTGGGTCAGGTCCATTTGACGAACAATGCTTGATAAGTGGGCCATGAGATTACCCTGTTCCTTAGAAGGATCAGAAGTACCACGGGAAGATGGGCCCGCGTGGGAAGAGGATTCCACGCGGGAATAGGAAGAAGATTGAGAAGAAGAATGATACAAGGGGTTAGAATGATGCTCCATGAGGGTAAATGGAGACTTAATACAAGGATATCAAGGATAATACAGGTGGGGAAGCAATGGCTTAATGGGATTGAGAACAAGAGGGGACTGACCCACTAATGCAAAGACCAAGGGACAATGGACTAGACAATGGACACACAAAATGGGTTAACCTAAGTGGGCCGAACAACAACAAAATATGTGGATGATGAAAGAATGCTACACAAAATCACTAATGGGCTTGGACAAGCCCAAACAACACAAACAATGCAATGTGAGAGTTTTCACCCAAGTCAAACAAGTTGATATGATGGAAAATATTTTAGAAGTTTTAATGTACCTTTTAATGATTTGAGTTAATAAAAATTCCCTGAAGATAGAAATCCTATGGGAATAAGGTCCAAACTTTGGGTTGACTAAGGTTAATACTCTCATACGTATGCAAAATGCAAGCCTAAGGGGTGGAAATGTACAACCGGCCCGACGTCCGTGTGGGAATCCACGGCTCACGGGGACTTATGGAGGTCCCGTATAAGATCACCTAGTCGACCCCAAGGAATACGGAGGCGAGAGGATTACTTACCAAGGTAGGAATGCAACTATGATATGCAATGCATGGTCTTATGTGCACCGGAGTGCATGCAAAAATCTAGCATAAAAGTGAAAAATGAGGACAATATTTAATAATGCAAACATGATAAAATGCATGAAAATCATATATGAAAATGAAGACAATACAAAGGACATTAATGTAGGATCAGAAACAAGCACAAACAGAACCCGGGAGGTAAAGAAATCACCAATGCAAAGCGTACCTGTGAGTCTGCCCCCGAACCTGCATGCAGATTTTATGCACAAAATGCTAAAATGATGACAAGATTTGACTATGCAAACGTGACCCAAATGATACAAATGAGATATGGATGGAAAGACAATACAAAGGTCTGCACAATGAGCCCAAGAACAGCGCAATCGGACCCCGGGAGGTCAATTAAATCACTGAGCAAAGTTGCCGCCGTGAACCTGTGCGCAGACTGTATGCAGATTTCATGTACAAAATGCTAAAATGATGACAAGATTTGACTATGCAAACGTGACCCAAATGATGCAAATAAGCTATGGATGGAAAGGTAATACAAAGGACTATCCAATGGAATAAAAATCAGTGCAATCAGACGTCGGAAAGGTAATCAAATCATTGAGTAAAGATGTACCTGTGAACCTGTCCCTGCACCTGCCTGCAGAACTTATGTAGAAAACTCAAAAGGTTGGACAATATTAGACTATGCAAATGTAACCCAAATAAAGTAAATAATATATGGATGGAAAGACAATACAAAGGGCTATCCAACGGAATCAAAATCAGCTCAATCGGACACCAAGATCAAACGTTATGCCACGACGAACAGGGCCACGTGAGCATGCGTGCAGAACTACCAGAATCCCCTTGCGTTCTACCAAATGATCATTTTTGAACCCCTTGCGGCCTACCAAACGACCGCTAGGCAACCAGAGGCCTTAAAACACCTAAAACAGTGAGAGAATGGAGGAAATACTACCCAAACATGAATATACACACACCCAACCTACAAAAAAGCATCAAAACAAGCGTGATGGGCATTGTAGTCCCACCGTGATCGCCAAAAAATAAGGCTGTAGATGGATTAATGTGCCCCCGCCCCTTTTAAACTAACATGCTAATGCATGTATATGAAGCAATCATGGAAATATGAACAAGGGGGTAATGAATAGATGAATTAACCGTGATCGCCACCAAGGATTTAACAACGCCGAAAGGATGAAGAGATCAAAGGATGGCGCCGTGTACCTTGGAAAGAAGACTTGACCGCGCTCAAGAGACGGGTGCGGAGAACTTATGGAATCAAATCTCCTCTTTCTCCCTGCTGGCTAGGAGAAGAGGACCTCACGTTGTGTTCATGCTCTCCTACAAAACAAAGCCACAAGACAAGAGAAAACCCATTAGAAAACCGAAGTGCAGTATCAATCCCGTAGTGATAAAATAGGGGTAGCAATTGAGGGCAAACTCACCGGGGGGAGGTTTTTAACCCCTGTGGAAGGGTTAAAAACATAGGTGTGTGTGTTGTGCATGCATAGGATTTAAAATCATGAAATTTGATTGAGAGAATAGAGAGAAAACGATGATGCCAAACGGGGAAAAATGCGTACGTAGCAGAAAGTGCAGAAAACTATGATGATTTATGATTTTGAGAGGAAGAGAACTAAGAGAATAGACTATGAAATCAAGCCCAAAAGGATGCAATGGAAAGCCAATACTTCCCTCTTCAAGCCAGGGTCGAAGGATTGAGTCGGTGATGCAGTATGGCTTCGCCCTGAACCAAGAAAGAGCCCCTCGTTACCACTGCGAACTGGGCAATTTATATATAGTTTGCAGAGAAAATCCCCCAACTTCCTCTCACGATTCTTAGAGATATAGTCCAAGATAAATCGAGTTCTATGGATAAAACTCGAGATAATACTAAGGACAAGAGATAAAAACAAACGGGACTCGATTCGGAGGAGTATTCTAGAAGATATGCTCGCCGCAAGGAGGCCACGTCGCTCAAAAAAAAGAGTTTGAGTTGAACCAGGACACCTAAATCCTAATTTTTTGACCAAGATTCCGAGAGATATAGTCAATTAAAATCTGAGTTCTATGGATCAAACTCGAGATAATCCAAAGGACAAGAGATAGAAACAAACGGGGATCAATTTGGATGAAAATTCTAGAAGATATGGCCACCGCATGATAGGCCCATCGAGTAGTTCGGGGCAGAGTCCAGCGTAGGCTGGACTCTTAGCGGTTTGCTCAGCGGTCTGTTGACTGACCGCTAAGGAACAAACGGTCGGTTGACCGACCGTTTTCAATAAGAAACGATTGTTTGCACGACCGTTTGTAATCCATTTGTCCGACTTTAGAAATCGGATCATATATCCCAAACGGGGTCGAACCAGCGAAAGTGGTAGAAGAAGAAATTGTAGATAACTGAAAGATGAACAACTTTTACGAAGAGAGTAAGATAAAAAGATGATCAGAAGAGAAAGAAAATGGGGTGAGAACAGAGATAGAAAATTCTGGGACGCAGGTGAACAGCACGTCGGAAAAATGTAAATAACTTGAAATAGGTGCAGAACTAGCCAACGGCATAGAAGAAAAAATTGTAGGTCTTTAAAAGTCGAACAACTTTTGTAAAGGGTAATTTTCGAATATAAGAACAGAAGGGGATGAAAAGGTGTCAGGTTCAGGACTACGCAGTGAAAGGGGCCGAATGCTTGATGGAAAGTCGACATGTATGGGCCGTAAGCTGACTTGGAAGGCCGAAAGTTGATAAGATAAGCTCTAGGGCTCTATGAAATCATGATCTCCGAAGTTCAGAGGTTGTCGAACAGTGAAATGGGCTCGAAATCTATCCAAGGAAGACTCCAAAACAATGGGTAATTCGGAACATCAAAATGACGAATAAGAGAAATAACGCGACTTGCGGGCCAAAAACGTGTGTCAACAGCTGTGTTTATAGCATGAGGAGAGTTCTCCTCGTGGGGAGGTTGTCACGCCCCGAGCGCGGAAGATTATTCAAGGCGCGATGAGCTTTTATATAGAACAAACTCAATCGAGATATTAAGAGATTTTTTTTTCTTTTTAACAAATAACAGAGTGCACAAAATAACTAAGATCTAGATTTTGAAATAATACCAATAGTACGAGACGACGATTATTACAACCAACCGACTGACGAATACATACATGACCCAACTACTAGGCCTCAAGCCTTAACAAGTTCCAATCAAGTGGATTAATACAACTGGCATAATAGAAAATTACAATTTAGACACCAATGACATCACAAATTGATAGCTCATGAGGTGGAGATTCTAGCACTCATCACTCAGTCTCATTCCCCTCCGAGTGTTGGTTGCTATCCAAATTTCCTGAAAATATTAGCAATCAACCATGTGAGCAAATTGCTCATCAAGATTTACATCTTAAGTTCTAATATGCTTTAAGTGGTTTACAAGTTCATTTAGTGTAGGTAAAGCTATGCATGTAGACAAATAGATATCAAGGACTGTATAAAATGACAAGAGCAGTATAGAGAGGAAATAATAAGAGAGAGAGTATATAGATTTCAAATTTCAATAAAGCACTAGCAAGTGATAACAATATCTTCCAAGAAAGTAAGAACTCATGTCAAGTAAGCAATATTAAGCAAATGTAATTTCAAGCATGTATAACTGGAATTGGCTATTTATCAATTTCATTCAAGCAAGTACGTACGTTTGCCCTTCTGCGGGCCTCAACTCAAGTCAATCAAGTAATATCACGTGAATGAGTGGAATGTCTAAAGTCTAGCAAAGAAGTACTCAAGTGCAATGTCAGACACCGTGGTCAATAAACTCCCATGGGCACAAGTACCTTCGGGTGCTCCTCCTAGGATCAGACTGGGCCCTATACGCACAGCATTGGTCATGTTTGTCGACACCCACTCTCATTTATAGCCAATATCGAATTTTTAAGATTTGGCCATGTAGGATATATAAGGTGGATTTTGTGGAATGGAATTCAAGGACGTATTGTTGTGTAGGGACTAACTAACAGTAAAACCAGCAACGTTTGATAGACGGGAAAACTAGGTGAGATTGGTGCCTTGATGGCTACGAGACGTGTTCAGAAATGGCACCCTCACAGAGGGGTGCCCCTTTCCGTGGACTGTACAGGGGTTGGGGAGGTTAGTCAGGGTGTGAATGGCGCCTCCCTGGCTGCCATGTTTCAGTGAATGACGCCTGGATACAGGGCGCACCATTCAGGGATTTTAAGGTTTCGGGAAAATCAGAAATCATCACTTTTGTGAATAGCGACTAAGCAGTGGTCGCTATTTCTTTTAATAGTGACCAAATAGTGGTCGCTATTTCCTTTTTCACGTATAGCAACGATTTGATTGGTCGCTGTTTCTTATGAATAGCGACCAAATAGTGGTCGCTATTTCTTTTTCATGTATAGCGACCATTTAATTGGTCGCTATTTCTTTGAATAGCGACCAGCCTGTGGTCGCTATTTCTTTTTCTTTTTTTTCTCATGTATGTAGCTGTTTGTTGAGGGAAATAGCGCCCATTTTTGGGATCATGTTTCAAGTGAATGGCGCCCTGGTCGGTGGCGCCCTTCACTCAGGGTTATATATGCACCGGGCAGGTGCGTTCATAGACTCAAGTTACTGTTCATAATTTCAAGGTTTCTCAGAATCTAGAAGGAATAACATGGACAGGTAGAGAAAATTATCAGGATCATGGGATTGTGCTCATGCATTAGTTTATGTTTTGGTTTCTCAGATATTAAATTTTATAACATGGTGGTTATATTTTAGAGAAAATGAAATAATGACTGCGTATGCAGTCTTCATTTAAATGGTGCCCCTACTTGGGGCGCCCCATCATGAAATGGTGCCCAGGTGGGGGTCGCCTTATTCTTGAAGGTTGAATTGTTTAATTTTTGTAAAATACGTTATATCTATTTGCTAAACATGCTATATATTTTATGAGAAATATGTTGTATATACGTTATATCTATTTGCTAAACGTGCTATCACTACAAGAAAAATCGCGGATAGCGACCGACCTAGCGGTCGCTATTCAGTCGTAGATCGGTCGCAAATCTGCATTGCGACCGAACAGAGACTATCTAGCGACCGAACATGTCGGTCGCTATATACTAGTCGCTATATAGCGACCGACGTAATTCGGTCGCAGTATCAGTCGTTACCAGAGACCGATTATAATCGGTCGCCTGATCGGTCGCTAATTAAGTCGGTCTCAATTCGGTCGCTATTCGGTCTCTAATTATGTTGTATTTTTAAAAATAAAATTAACCTATTGGATTTATTCGGTCTCAATTCGGTCGCTAGTCGGTCGCCAAGTATAATTATTTAATAAAAGAAATATAACGTATAGTCGCTATTCGGTCGCAATTCAGTCTCCATGCGGTCGCTAATTTTGCATTATTTTTTTTTTAAAAATTTATTTAAACTGATAAATAAATTACCTGATAAATAACAAATTCATAACATAAATATAAAATCAACTACACAGACAACAATATCGACAAATCTCAAATTCATCACATACAAGCACCTGATAAATAACAATTTCATAAAACAATAATAAATCAACTACACGGATCACAATCTCCACGAACCTCAAATTACACACAATTAAAATAAAATCACAAATTAATCATACATCCATAATAATAAAATGACAACATACACAACTAAAATAAAATCACAAATCCTCCACATATGTCTCATCCTGGTCGTCGTCTCGTCCAACATCATCCTGGTCGTCGTCTCGTCCAACATCTCGCGACGGATGATCCTGTATATCATTTAAAAAAATTATAATCAAATCCTTAATAAAGAAATCAAGCATTAACAAGACTTAATAAAGAAATCAAGCATTAACAAGAGTATGCCAATAGTTTAAGCCAGCTCATTTTCATATATATAAATACACACACACAATATAAGTTCAAATTTCATCTTGTATTTTAAAAATGAAGTTTGAGCGCCGAGCTCAAACCGGGCATCCGATTTGGATTCCGTCAGTTCTGACAAGTCACTTTCATCTCCCCGGTCGTATTGGAATGATCGGCACGGCCATCCGACCGGTATTTCGAATTTTAGACCCCCGGACCCGTCCTAACAGTTCATTTGAACTAAGTGTATTTTAAAAATGAAGTTTGAGCGCCGAGCTCAAACCGGGCCTGGAAAATGTGCTTGAATTGTCTTTGTAATAAATTGTGATGCTTGGGCTGGCTCTATTTTATTCCTGAAATTAAAAATATTAATACCACAATGACGAATAAATAACAAAAATAATGCATTACGTACCCTTCATTTATCCACACTGCCCGCATCGTCTCATTACAACAGCCCTCCCCCTCATGATGACTCGCCTCGTCATCAGCACGTACTATACGAATTAAATAGTATAAATAAAACAAACTATCAAAAAAACATAAATATGCAAATGAACATACCTGACTCAGCTGGGGGAGGTGTAGATCCACTCGCCATGTGTGATGGCGGTGCATAGGCCGTCAATGTACCCGTTGTCAGTGGTAACGGTGCAGAGGCCGTGGGTCCTGTAAGGATAAGAATCAGATAACACAAAAACATAAAGAATTATTTTAAACAAATACTCAAATGAATTATACATGAAAGTATACATACCTACTACCGGTGGTAGCGGTGCATCCCTCGGTGGTAACGGTGCAGAGGTCGTGGGTCCTGTGAAAATAAGAATCAGATAACACAAAAACATAAAGAATTATTTTCAACAAATACTACAATGCATTATACATGAAAGTATACATACCTACTACCGGTGGTAGCGGTGCAGAGGTCGGTCGTAACGGTGTAGAGGTCGTGGGTCCTGTGAAAATAATAATCAGATAACACAAATACATAATGAATTATTTTCAACAAATACTACAATGCATTATGAAGGGAAAGTATACATACCTACTACCGGTGGTAGCGGTGCAGAGGTCGGTGGTATATGTGCAGAGGTCGTGGGTCCTGTGAAAATAAGAATCAGATAACACAAAAACATAAAGAATTATTTTCAACAAATACTACAATGCATTATACATGAAAGTATACATACCTACTACCGGTGGTAGCGGTGCAGAGGTCGGTCGTAACGGTGTAGAGGTCGTGGGTCCTGTGAAAATAATAATTTCTCATCTTGTGGCAACATATCCAAGCCCTAAGTCAGTGACCATCTTCTTTGCACGATAAAAATTTTCAGGTAATTTCTCATCTTGTGGCAACATACTTTTGATAATCAGTAACAAACGATCAAAACAAATCTCACTGATGTGAAATTCAGATTTCAAGTTCAATAATTGTGACACCGCAGACAGTCGAGAGTGATTTTGACATCCAGTCCACAATGGCTCATCAGCATCTTTGAGTAGCTGATAAAATCTTTCAGCTGTCTTGTTTGGCGGTTCTTCATTATGTACATGCTCCTCGTGAACATTGAATCCTGGACCAGCAGCATCTATGACCATATCAACATATGAACTTCCACTTCCAACATTGGCAGGCTCGTAGGTCGACCACAATGTTTCACCATGACATATCCAGTTTGTATAATCTTTAACAAACCCCTTTCTGTATAAATGACGTTGTACATCCCATGTTGTCAGCCACTTCAAATTCTTACAGACTACACAAGGACATCGGATACGACCCTCACAATCTACAGCTTCAATAGAATTTCTCAAAGCAAACTGAATGAATCTCTCAACTCCATTTTTAAATTCTATAGACACCACCTGATCAACTACTCTACGGTACATCCATGAACGATCTTCAGACATTTTCCCTATGCGAATGAAATGTAAACACACAAAACTTTAACATGTTTAACAAAATAAAAAGTACAACCCTTACCTCACATCGTCCATGTCTGCCATTTTAAATAGGACGGAAATATCATTTAGATCTTCACTTTTTAACCCATCTGTGAAGGTTTGATCGCACGATTAATTACTATATGTGTTGTGTTGTTTGCTAAAAATTTCGGCAGCATCTCCCCACACCTCTCCGATATACCACAAAATATTTATTGATTAAGAAATTTTCTTAAACACTTACTAATAAGTGGTTAAGAAAATAATCAAAATCAATAAAGGTATATCAGAGAGGAGTGAGAAGACGCAGCCAAAATTTTTAACAAACAACACAAACACATATAGTAATTAACCACCTAAGTGCGATCAAACATTCACAGACTGTCCAAACGGGACAATTCAAGACTTTGAGTTAGATATACACATTCTCATCATTCAAAATGAGAACGTGCATATCAATCCCAAAGTCTTGAACGGGTAGGTTGATTGGCACGGGCTTAACACGCTCTCCTAAGATGCGTGCAATGTTAGGTTGCACCCACGCATCTCAGCTCACATACAACACCCAACTAATTAAATATTGACAAGATAATAACACAATCTAAAAACATAGCAGTAACATGTGAAATTGGCAATACATGTACACAATGAAAACATGAATTTTATTTTAACATCCAACATAAAGACAACACTTTCACTAGCTATTTAGCAGAAATAAAATATAGCATGATACTTTTTAGCTTAAAGACAACACTGTCACTAGCTATGCAGAAATCAAGTAAAGAAATTGATAGTATCGTCACTGAATAAGACAATAATAAAACACACTTTACTTTTCATCCAACACTATCCAAACAGTACTCTTAGCTAATGACATGTTTTAGATATTCTAAAATTAAGAAACTGAGCTACAATTCTAAAATGTCAATGTTTCTCTAATACTCATGTCATGTAAATTTAAACATATCAATAATTTATGAGGTTGTCAACCACGACTGCTAATCTTTTTTTTTTTTTGAAAATCTACAAGATGACTAGTAGCTTCCATTGACAGATTCCCCATTTTAAAAAGGCGCGGGTTTACATGATTTGCAACGTCTCGACAGTCCTCAACTATTGTGCCTAGAAGATATTATCTCGTAGGGGTATGTCTAAAATTATTGCAAATTCTGATGAAATGGCCCACATCTGGGTATTATGGAAAGACCATCTGCATGTTTCTCTGGTTACTAGAGATGATCAGCAAATTACTCTTCTCATGGGTCTTAATGGTCAAGTCCCTTTTCACTTAACTGCAGTATATGCAAAATGCAATGTGATTGAGAGAAAGGGTCTTTGGACTTCTTTAATTAACGTCCACTCTAACATTTCTGGTCCTTGGATGGTGGCAGGAGACTTCAACTACATTACTGATACAAAGGAAAAAATTGGTGGTAATGATCCTAATTCGATTGCAATGACTGATTTTAAGGACTGTATATCAAATTGTGCACTTTTGGATACTGGTTTCAAAGGATCTTCCTACACTTGGCATAACAATCAATCAGGAAGCAGGGGTATTTGGGCCAGACTGGATAGAATTCTAACCAATTCTGATTGGATGGCTCATTATGCCTTCTCCGTTGAACATCTTTCCAGGGAAGTCTCAGATCATGCCCCTCTACTTGTGTTGCAGACTCCCCAGATTAAAAGGAAAACCAGATTCTGTTTCCAAAAAATGTGGACTTATCATGACCATCTTCTTGCTGATGTTAAAAAGTGTTGGGATACTAGTCCTTTAGCTTCTTCACCTACCTTAACCCTTTATCTTAAGCTCAAGAGTCTCAGGCAAATGCTTAAAGTTTGGAATTATCAAGTCTTTGGTAATATTCATAATAATGTGGCAAAAGCGGAGGATGATGTTATTAAGGCAGAACACGCTTATGACACCCAGCCTTCCACTACAAATCAGACTGCCCTGGATGAGGCTAAACTTGTTCTGTCCAAAATGTTGCTTCAGGAGGAATGCTTTTGGAGACAGAAATCTAGAGTCCGATGGCTCACTGAAGGGGATAGAAATACCAGATTCTTTCACTCTACCACTTTAGCTAAGAGGAAAAAAATGTGCATATCTCAACTTCAAAACTCTGCAGGCCTTCTCACTTCGGACCCTGGGGAAATGACTTCAATTGCTGTGACACATTTTCAGGAAGCCTTCTCTTCCCAACATCATTTAGCAGATAGTACTGTTCTTGACTGTATTCCCTCTCTGGTTGATCAGTTAGACACTGACACCCTCTGCTCAATCCCTACTGCCGCAGAAATCCAAGACTTATGTCTTCAGGCTATCCCAAGATAGTGCACCGGGCCCTGACGGATTCACAGGTGCATTTTACCAATTTGCTTGGGGGATAATTGCCTCCACTGTGATAAGAGCTGTGCAGGAATTCTTTACTTCCCATGAAGACTTACCCAGATCTGTCACTGCTACCCTGGTTGCTCTCATTCCAAAACAAACAAATGCTACCAGAATTTCTGAGTTTAGACCTATTAGCCTGTGCAACTTCTTTTACAAAATTATTGCCTCTATCATTAATACTAGGCTTGCCAGCATTCTTCCTAAGATCATATCTCCTGAACAATCTGCATTTGTCAAAGGCAGAAATATTATTGAGAATATTGCTTTGGCCCAGGAACTTACCAATGAAATTGGCATGAAAATAAGGGGCTCTAATGTGATGATAAAGATTGATATGGCTAAGGCTTATGATAGGCTTGAATGGGATTTTCTCTTCAATGTTCTTAACAGGTTTGGATTTAATGACCAGTTCATCAGGCTTATTAGAAAAATGGTGCACAATAACTGGTTTTCTATTCTTATAAATGGTACCCCTGCTGGATTCTTCAAATCTTCAAGAGGGGTGCGTCAAGGTGATCCAATTGCTCCCTCACTATTTATCATTGCAGAAGAGGTACTCAGTAGATCTCTGACAAAAGCCTTCCAATGTGGCCTCATAGAATGGTATGCTAGTCCTAGACATTGCCCGAATATTTCACATCTTTTGTTTGCGGATGATACCATCATTTTTTGCAATGGCAATCTTATTTCAATAAGGAATCTCCTTAAGATACTACAAGATTATGAAAGAGCTTCAGGGCAGTCAATAAACACAGGTAAAAGTGGTTTTTTCATACACTCCAGGAATAATAACTCTACTGCCAGGAAAATTCAGGATGTCACTGGTTTTGTTAAACACTCCTTCCCTCATAAGTATCTTGGTTTTCCCCTGATCAAAGGAAGATGCAAGAAAATTCACTACACTGGTATTCTACACAATATTCAGAGGAGGATTTCAGGTTGGAAATGTGGGATGCTCTCCTAGGGAGCAAAACTAGTCCTTATCAAGCATGTCCTGATCTCATTGCCCATATACTTTCTTACATCTTCTTCACTGCATATTGGAACTCACCAAGCTATTGAAAAATCACTTGCCAATTTCTTCTGGGGTTCATCTGATCATGGTCACAGGAAGCACTGGAGAAAATGGAACAAAATCTGCACTCCTATCTCTTAAGGTGGACTGGGTATTATATCACTAAGGAATATGGAAACTCCCTTAAGTGTTAAAATGTTGTGGCAAGCTCTTCATTCAAATTCATTATGGGCCGAGTATTTCAGAGCCAAATATATTAGGAACTGTCCTCTCATCCAGGTTCAGTTTACAAATATGAAGGGTTTTGAAAGGAGAAGGTGGATCACTGCAAAAAATTTAATTATTCAGCATAAGAGGGTCATTATTGGAGATGGCAGCAGGACAAGCTTCTGGTATGACAGATGGATAGGCCAACACACCCTTGCTGATTTTGCATTGGCTGATAACACCATCAACCCTATGCTCTCTGTTCGGGACTTTATTGTACAGATGAATTCAGAAGACACAAATTGGCCTAACAGGTTTTTTACTGAAGAAATTAGCACTGCTTTGAAGCATGTTAAACTCAATCAGGAACATGACCTACCTGCTTGGAGCCTTTCTTCTTCGGGGAACTGTTCAGTCTCATCCACCCAAAAGGCTATTAGCAGGAACCAAGAGACTCAGACTTTCAATCAGTGGACTAGCATTTGGTCACCATGGCTGCCTTCCAAGATCTCCATTCATCTGTGGAAAATTATCAACAAGTGTCTTCCTCTGGATTGCAACATTCAGAAGATAGGGATTCCAATTTGTTCAAAATGCTGCTGCTGCAAGACCCCACAGACTGAAAATTATAACCACTTATTTATTTTCGGTGATTGGGCTTCTTACATATGGACATATTTCAGATCTAAGGGGTTGCAAATTGAAGAAAATTCAGCTACCTCAATGATACTCAACAATTTATGCTCCACTCAGAAAAAATCAATGTTTGGCCTATTTGGTCTAGCTGCTGTCGGAGTTAGTATGTGGGAGATTTGGTGTGCTAGAAATTCAGACAAATATGATGACTCCAAAACTTCCTGCCAGGGTCTCCTCCACAAAATCAGATACAAAGTCAAAGAAATATGTCAGATTTCCTCACTACCCGAAGCCAATCAGGAACATATCAGAATTCTGGATGCTCTAGGAATTCAATTTGCTAAACCAAAGCAGCTTAGAGCTATAGCCATTAAATGGTTTTGCCCTCCTTGGCCTTCTTTAAAACTAAATACTGATGGAGCATCTAAAGCCAATGGTGAATCTGGTGGAGGTGGGGTCATAAGAGATCACCTTGGAAATGTCATCCTAGCTTTCAGCCACTACTATGGATTCTCAAATAGCATCATTGCTGAGGCCCCTGCCCTATTAGATGGAATGAAGTATATCAAAATCACTGGTTCCACAGCAGCAATAATTGAATGTGACTCTCAAACTATTGTCAATATTATCAAAAGGAAAGCCACCTGCCCTTGGTCGATATTGTCCTATGTCAGGGAGATATGGAGCCTCCTTAATCCTGCAGATACCATTAATCACATCTTTAGAGAAGGGAACACTGTGGCTGATTCCTTAGCTTCTTTAGCTTGTAAGTTGAAATGTAATGCATCCTATTCCTCCTCTGAGCTTCCTACTCTCATTAGAGGTGCTGTTAGGCTTGATAAACTGGGTATGCCCAGTGTCCGCTTGATGTAATTTATCTTTACAATTGCTTTTACTCAATAAAATACCCACTGGTGGTTAGGTGGTAGAGTTCTTCTCTCAACCTTTCCACTAGGCAGGGCTTTCACATAAAAAAAAAAGAAGATAGTGAAACCCTTCAGTTTCAGAATGCTATAGGCAGTCTCCATGCATGCATGTGGAAATGACAATGTCTATAAAGCAAATTAAACCTTAAGTCAAAGTTTTGAATTCTTCAGCTAAAATCAATATGTAACTTCTACAGTCCACTGATAGTTTGCAGAGAGTTGAGTTGTTTGAACAAAGATTTATTGTTTTATGAATTTGGCACGTAAACTGTCGGGAGACATGTAATCACCTCTGCACGTGGATTGTGCTAGCTTTCACAGAAAAATTCCACACCTAAGTACATAACCATGCATGACTATGCATAAATCTTTGAAGTCGATTCTGCTGGTTCGGGTGCCGGAGGGGGTGACACAGAGAGAGAGGGATCAGAGAGAGAGAGGGTGCCAGGTGGAACCTTTAATGTTGTAGTCGGCGAGGGTGCGGCCGTCCTCCAGATGCTTCCCGGCGAAGATGAGATGCTGCTGGTTCGGGGAAATGCCCTCCTTGCCCTGGATCTTAGCCTTCACGTTGTCGATCGTGTCCGAGGAGTCGACCTCCAAGGTGAACTGTGCTTTGACCGCAGGGGGAGGGGGGGCTCCGGCGGAGGGGGGCTCGGGCGGGAGGCCGCAGGGGGAGGGGGGCTCGGGCGGAGGTTGGCTCGGGCGGGAGGCCGCAGGGGGAGGGGGGGCTCCGGCGGAGGGGGGCTCGGGCGGGAGGCCGCAGGGGGAGGGGGGCTCGGGCGGGAGGCCGCAGGGGGAGGGGGGGCTCCGGCGGAGGGGGGCGGAGGCCGCAGGGGGAGGGGGGCTCGGGCGGGAGGCCGCAGGGGGAGGGGGGCTCCGGCGGAGGGGGGCGGAGGCCGCAGGGGGAGGGGGGGCTCCGGCGGAAGGGGGCTCGGGCGGGAGGCCGCAGGGGGAGGGGGGCTCTGGCGGGAGGCCGCAGGGGGAGGGGGGGCTCCGCGGAGGGGGGCTCGGGCGGGAGGGGCGTGGGGGGGCTAGGGCGGAGAGGGGGCCGCAGGGGGAGGGGGCTCGGGCGGGGGCTCGGGCGGGAGGGGGGGGCTCGGGCGGAGAGGGGCTCGGGCGGGCGGGGGCCGCAGTGGGGAGTATAACGGGATCAGCGACTGATTGGAGACCGAAGTAAATTCGGTCGCAAGAACAGCGACCGATTGGAGACCGAACTAAATTCGGTCGCCAAAACGGTCTCACATATGCGACCGATTATTTCGGTCGCCGAATTGGTCTCTATTTGGGACCGACTAGCGACCGATTTAATCGGTCTCTAAGTCGGTCGCTATAGCCACTTTTTCTTGTAGTGTATATATTTTATGAGAAACATGATGTATATACGTTATATCTATTTGCTAAACATACTATATATTTTATGAGAAGCATGCTGTACAATTATGTAAGGTAGGCTTTTGTAAAAATAGGTGATGGCTAATTCTTTGTAACGGGATAGGTATTTAGATCATGGAAACTATCTGGTGGCATAACTGATCTACGTGAAACATGATGTAATCATGCTATAACATGCTATATATATTCTATGAAAACATACTGTGTATAACAGGATATGTGATTAGATCAGGGGAAACTATCAGGTTGTATTTGATCTACGATGATATATATATATTCTATGAAAATATGTTGTTATGTAAAATTATGGAAGCTAATAGGTTTACATAAAACATGGTAAAACTAGGTGGTATTTGATCTATATATATTCTATGAAAAACATGATGTATAATTATGTAAGGTAGGCTTTTTGTAAAAACATGTGATTGGTTAATTCTGTGTAACAGGATGTATTTAGATCATTTTAGATCATATAAGCTAACTGGTAAGCTAACAGGTTATGTTCAGAGACTCATGTTACTGTTCAAAATTTATAGGGTTCTCAGAATCTAGAAGTATTAGCATTGATAGGTAAGGGAAATTGTCAGGATCACAGATTCATGGTCATGCATTGGTTTCAAGTTTTAGTTTCTCTGATATAAAACTTTTAACATGGTGGTTGAATTATTACAGAAAAGGAAGTAACCTGTCGTTGTTTAAATGGCACACTACATGATTTTGAAACATGATCTGTATTAGATCTGGTGCATCTTTTCAGCGTAAAAGAGCTCGGTAAAATAGGTAACAAGGAGATTTAGCTTAACATGTAATTAGATTTTGGTAGGCTAACAGATTAACTAACAAATTACGTTTATTTCTGTAAAAACATGATAAAACTTGTTGTAAACATGGTATATCACATGGAGATGAGGCTAATACTAATTGTGCATGCTAATTTATCCTAGATTAGCTACTAATTTGGTTAAAGCTTGAGAAGACCTACTAGGTAGGTTAACAGATTAACTAGGTAGGCTAACAGATTAGCTAACAGATTTCGTTGATCTATGAAGAAAGAAATAAAAACATGATAAAATATGTTGTAAACATGGTATATCACATGGAGATGAGGCTAATACTAATTGTGCACGCTAATTTATCTTAGATTAGCTACTAATTTGGTTAAAGCTTGAGAAGACCTACTAGGTAGGTTAACAGATTAACTAAGTAGGCTAACAGATTAGCTAACAGATTTCGTTGATCTATGAAGAAAGAAATAAAAATATGATAAAACATGTTGTAAACATGGTATATCACATGGAGATGAGGCTAATACTAATTGTGCATGCTAATTTATCCTAGATTAGCTACTAATTTGGTTAAAGCTTGAGAAGACCTACCTTCAAGAGATGACAGACGAGGTACAAGAAGCTCCCTTCTCTCCTCTGCAAGCTTCAGAGAATGTTCCCACGTTCTCTGCAGCAAGCTTCAGAATAACCGAGATAGAAGGGGTCTTTGCTTCAATAGAGGGTATATTATATCGATTTGGGTGGACAAGAGAACCAGATCCGCATTTACAGGTTGTCAAGGACATACCATATTGGGATGCCAACAAAAATAGGTTGTTCGTGTCCGGAATGCACAAAAGTTGTCGGATGGAAAATGGCGCCTAAGAGAGCGTCGTGATTTGCCTGAGTTTTATATGTTTAAACTCCACATTTAACTTCAAATATTTTTATATTTAAAAATTGATGGAATCAGTTTATGAAATTTCATGGTTAAGATTCTCACATTTTTCTCTTATTTTACATATAATTTGTTTTACAAAATTCTTTTTAAATAAAAAATGGCACTATTCACATTTTAGGAAACAATGACATGATATACGTTGCTATTTAGTGAATAACAACCAAAGCATAGTCGTGACTTCCTTTGGAGCATTTACCTATCACTCGATAAGGATCGAAATTGGATATATATCCTTCCAATCCTTATAAATCTACTTTAATTGAATTACGACACACGGCAGGTCGTGTATTTGTGAAAAACGACCAAACGAAGGGTCGTTACTTCTTTTGGAGACTTTTAATCTCACCCTCTAAGGACCAAAATTACATATATATCCTTTCAATCCTTATATATCTACCTTAATTGAATAACGACACCTTTTATGTCGTTATTTCATGAACAATGACCTAACTAATGGTCGTGATTTTAAATTGAGACTTTTCCATTCACCCTACACTAACCAAAATTGTCTAAATACCCTATTTTACTTTCTCAATTATGTTTAGTCGTTAAAACTTTATCTTTATATCCTTATTTCTTCAAAACGAAGATGTTGTGAAAAAAATTGAATTATTTAATTTCCTAAATATAATTTGGCATCTTCTAAAAGTGATGTTCATTTGTTTCAAATTATTAATTAAATATTTTAAATTATTAAATAAATAGAATCAGAATATGAGTTAAATAATTAAATGCCTTCTTTTCAAATCTTAAATGTATTCATTTCTATTTTAAAATTCCCGGGTGTTACATCCTCCCCTACTTAAAAGAATTTGATCCCCAAATTCAACTGTATAAGGGTATTGTAGAAGGTATAAGATACTTATAGTCTAAAATAGTTCTGGGTATCTTCTTTTCATAGACTCCTCGGTCTCCCATGTTACTTCTTGCTCCGAGCATCGATTCCATTAGATTTTTACCGTAGGGATCGGCTTGTTCCTTAGTACTCCGACTTCTCGTTCGAGGATCCGCATCGGCCTTTGCTCATAAGTAAGGTCCTTTTGAATCACCAAATCAGCATAGTCGATGACGTGAAAATGGTCGTGCACATATTTCTTCAATATAGATATATGAAATATGTTGTACACTTCCGAGAGTTGAGGAGGTAAAGCAATACGGTAAGTCACCTCGTCCACTCTTCCCAACACTTCAAATGGACCGATAAACCTTGGTGTAAGTTTGCCCTTAACACCGAACCTTCTAATACCTCGGCCAGGAGATACCTTGAGAAATACATGGTCACCAACGGCCAAGAGATACCTTGAGAAATACATGGTCACCAACTTGAAACTCCATATCTCTCCTTCTGTTATCAACATATGATTTTTGCCTGGACTGTGCTATCTTGAGTCTCTCTCGAATAAGGTGTATCTTCTCAGTTGAATCTCTAACCATATCTGGGCCTATAATTTATCTTTCACTGACTTCGTCCCAGCATATTGGAGATCGACAACTCCTGTCATAAAGTACCTCGAAAGGTGCCATTTGGATACTAGCTTGATAGCTGTTATTGTACGCAAATTCGGCTAGGGGTAAGTGGTCGTGCTAGCTTCCGCTGAAATCTATAATACATGCCCTTAACATATCTTCAACAACCTGATTTGTCCTTTCAGTCTGACCATCTGTCTAGGGATGGAAAGCAGTGCTAAAGTTAAGTTTTGTTCCCAGATAGTGTTGTAGACCCTTCCAAAAATGAGAAGTGAAGCACGGGTCTCGATCAGAAACGATAGACATAGGAATTCCATGCAATCTAGTAATGTAGTGCCCCAGAATTTATATAAATAATTTTTAAATTATAAAATAATTTTCTAGAATTTATAAAGGCCTAAATATATTAATAAATGGATTTTGAGACTAATAAGTCATTAAAGGCCCAATTAGGTTAAATAATTAACCAAGCCTAAGTACACATCATCTAAGGCCCAAAAACCATTAAGTTTGGCCCATGTTCTAGAAGGTTATTTAGATTATTTAAGGATAAAAACAAATTATATAGATAATTATATGGATAAATGAATAAAAGAGTTTTATTAATTTAGAACTCTGCATACGTTGACTGTAACGGTCTATCGCGAGACCGTCACATTCACCTAACGCACCTGCGTTCGACCGTTACACTCTGCAGATTCCGTAAGAGGAAGAAGTTGTAAAAGGTGGAAACTTGATGATCTTATCCACTAGGGATCGACTTGAGAGAGTTCATAACACCACTAAGGACTCTTAGAGATCAGGTTTTAACAGATTAATGACTCAAGAATTGATCTAATCTTCAAACCCTAGCTGGAACCCTATAAATAGGACCTAGTTCTGAACTGCGCGACCCTTACTTTTGCTCGCGTGGAATCAAGGTAAGGAGTCATAATCTCAGGTAAGTTCTTTAGAAGTATTTGTTTACAATACTTTAGACTAACTCCTCTCCAAATTTCACATCTTTAGGTCAAGAGGTCGTGGAGTTAGAGCCCAAGGAAGTCACTGAAAAGTCACAGGAAGAAGGGAACTAGGGCTCGGTGTTCAGATCATAATTGGAAGTTTTAAAGCCTAGACAATAGGTAGGTTATCTCATGAACGGCGAAAATAACTTTATAGGACTAAAAGCCCTCTGATTTGATTGAATTTCATGCATGGTAGATCATCAATTTCATGTTTTACTAGTTCTATGCATTACATGCATCTCTTAGCCCTAATTGAAAATTTTAAAAGATATATCTTGTCTATTTTCACTGGAACCCATGCATATAGATAGCCTATACTTCGTTATCATGCCTAGTATAGACATGGTATTTGATTTAGACATGATGTGAGTTGATCTCTTGGGTTTCATATCATTGTCTGTCAGCAGATACTGTAACGCACCATAGTAGGACCGTCACACTCAAGTAACGGCCACACTGTCACGCCCCAAACCGATAGCAGCGGAACGTGTCGTTTGCTCGGAACGTGGCAGTTAAACAGTCATGTCAATCAGAGCATAGTCATTTCTATAAAACACAATTTGGATAAATAATAAATTTCATTTCAAATATAAGTTCTTTACATATTCGGGCCCATAATAAATGAAAAGACTCAATAAAGAAAAATTACAATGAGACATAAGACGCAAGATAACCAGACTAGACGGTTCATCTAGATGTCAGAGTTCTCTTCACTCTTGCCCTTGCCCATCATGTTCGGTCTCGTCATCACTAAGGTCATTACCTGAAAAATATTGAAAAATGCAGGGTGAGCGAACGCTCAGTAGGACTTAATATCTCATGCTTCCAAGCTAGCTTTAAGTCAATTACAGTTTAACATGCTCATGCAGGTCATGCAAGATATAGAAATCGAGAACTATAATAACACGAGATAAATTCAAGAACTATAATAAACAAACGAGTAAGTAAGATGCTAGATAAACTCATGAAGAGTAAGGACGATGATAATCAAGAGAGTATAGCAAGATCTAATCAAGTACTTTCTCAAGTTAGGTCAAGAGCATTCATGAGGAAATATAACATTCATCTCTCTATGACGAACACTATCACGAGAGCTTCAATGTATCATATATGAGATCTTTGTGACAAGATAACGAGTACTATCAATGGGATAATTCAAGAACATCTATGGATGATCGATATAGAAGTAGAACAATTACTTCTACAAGCACTATATAGCATTTGCCAAGACACTAAGGGAATATCACGTCGATATGATAACCCCTCCAATAAGGTAATTCAAGATCTTTTCATGACGAACAATAAGTTGTAGAAAGATGTACTATGATGGCAATTACTCCCGATCATCACCATCACGAGAGCGTTTACACATCTAGCACTATATAGGATTGGCCAATGCACTAAGGGGAAAATCACGACGATATGACCACCCCTCATGGAAATAGCACTAGTTAGTATTTGGTCGCACACTTAGGAGTTCTCACGACTATATGATTGCCCCTAAATGCCAATAACCGAGTTGGTGAATGCCTGCACCCGATCATCGTATACCGGTAACGTTTGGACTTTGCCTCGCCCAATAGGGTCAGATCAGGACCCGTAGCATTTAAAATATCATTTTAGTGGGACCCATAGCCCCTGACATTTAGTCTAGACTAATTCCATATTAATGGCCAAGAATTTTAAGGATCAAGCATGTAAGAACTTTAAGATAGATTTCATGAAACATAGAGTTCAAGGACAGAACTTGTAATAAGGATGATATATCAATAAACCAGATGAAAACCATGACATTCTGGAAATCTGGGTGATTAGGTACAACCAGCTCAGTCAGCCTTGAGGGAATCCAAGGCTACGAGGAGACTTACGGAGGTCCCAATGACTAACTTACCAGTCCGAAGGAACGGAATGTCCGACGGAGGGCTCGTATGTCACCGAGAGTTCAGGTGTATACGTAAACCAATCATGAAACAGGGACTCCATCTACGGACGTGAGATGAGAGCACCAGAAGACCCAGGTATAGGTCAAAACGGAAGAAAACGGTGAGAACACGAATGTGTTAATTATAGAATTCATGTCCATTCAATTCTATAATTGACTATAATTAAATAATCTTATATCATTTTTAAGGCCCGTGGGTGCTGTCATTTATTAATTGGCATCCTCTAGGGGAACATTATTTTTCATGATTTTTAAATAAATTTATTTAACAAGAATTCACATTTATATCTATTTAATTGAACAAACTCAAAAATATACATTAAAAGGCACATTGATTTATTTAAAATAATTTAAAGAAAAAGAATATATGATAATTAGGAGGAAAATACAAGGATTCCAAATATATATTTTCCATAATTTTCTGTTATGTATTCTAATAATAATGGATTTTTAAAGATATGCCTACATGATATATATATATATATATTTATATATATAAATAGTTAATCTGCCGCCTAGGAGTATGGGCGTCAGAATTTGAAGTAACGACCTTGTTTGGGTCGCTATTTCAAAAAAATCGATTTTTCAAGCCTCTCGTTTCTATACTAAATGATGTCGAAATCTGGCTTATAATATACCGAAATGACTGGCTCGAAAAACTCTACCTAACCATATGTTCAAAATAATTTTTCGATGAGAGACGGGAGATCTTGCGATAGGGGGTACGAAAAATGGTGCAACCACTTCACTACCTCGGTCTCCACCCCAATAGTACACTCATAAATTTCCATGGCCAACGAATATCCCGGCGACCCCGAACGGGCTATCAAAGTAAAAGTTCCATACTAATATGCTACAATGATTCATGTGATTCGCCGAGTTCGTTAGAATAATATCTTTTATTTATTTAATTATGTTAATGACAAGTTAATAATAGCATGTAAGGCAGGGAAATTTCTTCAACCAAATCTTCAAAATTTTAAATCAAATAACATCAATATAGATAGCCGCAAATAAATTTTCGATTTATAGGAAATTTATAAATCACGTTTATCAATTTCTATTTATGCTGCATTCTGTTGAACATTTAACGATCTTAGGATAATAACATGATATAGTGCATGCAAGAAATAGTTTCATATCCGATTTTAATCATAGTTTGGTCTTGGGTAGAGAAAATCTACGAAAAACTATATTATTTTGCCTGAGATGTAGAGATAACATATGCAATCGTAAAAACAAGTACAATCATGCGGTAAGAAAATTTTTGGAGATATCTATATGTTCTATTTAATCTAGTATGAAATTTTATCTAATATTTTGTTTGGGAGATTGCCTACCTTTTGGTGTTTATAAGGATGGAGATGCAGACCAGTGAAGAACTAAGAATAATAGAATAAGCTTGCTTGCTTCTTCTACTACAGCAACAACAACAGCTTTACATAGTTGCAATTGCACTTCAACGGTGGTAGCACACTATAGCAGGGGAAGAAGACATGCGTGTGTGTCAACGTCGGGAAGAAGAAGACCCCACTATCCTGCACGAACTCCACGAATTCCCTTTCGAACGAAGCCTTTTTGCAATAGTAGGGTTCTGCTACTTAGAAGGGGTCTTATTTATAAGATTAACCTCTTGAGAGTTTTACTGCAACTAGTATTTCCTTTGTTTAAAATCCTTAACCAAGTTATATCTAAAACCTAATCCTACTAAAGTAATACTTTCCTAGATGGCATAACATTCCTAGTTCGAGGGAAATACGCCCACGGGGTTTCCTTAATTTAGCTTTAAAGAATTAGCGTCCATATCAAAGTCTCCTTTTTAAGAATTAACGTCTATGTAACAGTCATTTTTTTAAGAAATAACGACTCTCGTACGGGCGTTATTTACTGGTTTAGTTCATGTTGCAACCTTTAAACATTTTTATCATTTTTATTTGATGGAATCTTGTTATGAAGTTTTATGGGTAAGCTCCTTCCATTTTTCTCTAATTTTTCATATAGTTTGTTTTACAAAATTCCTTTAAAATAAAGATGACACTATTCACACACTATTCACATTTAATAAAATAACGACTTTACTATAGTCGTTATTCACGTGAGCCACGTCCAACCCATGGTCGTTATTCAAGTTTTGTTATTAACCAAAATTGTATTTATGTCCTTAGCCCACTAGTTATTTTTTTTTTTGCCTTTACACTAAGGCCCCTCCATGTTCCCACGTGACCCTTCTCAAAGCTTTTTTTTTTCTAAGAAGGCCTATAATATTATTAGTTTTATAATTGGGTTGGACATGTGTTCTTATCCTTTATTAAGGCCCACTAATCATTTTTGCTAAAGTTATAATAAGCTTTAACTAAATTTATTTAATAGTATGCTTCATATATATATAAGGGTCTTATTTCTTATAACTTAACTATTTATCCAATTTACTGAGTTTTACCATTTTTTTTAGGGTATCAGAGTCGGGTTCGATCCTATGAAAGTCTTTATATATTTGTACGTGTATAAATATATTTTTGGAATGAGATTCCTTCTAAATACTTAAAGTTGTATTTTCAATTTAAGCTATAAATAGATAAAGGGATATATTCAATATCTATTTCTTAACTATTTATTTATACCTTTATTTGTGCCCATTTATTAACATTTAGGCTAAATAACTATTTTAGCTAATTATCACTTTTCCTTTATCAAAATTTTAATCCTCATAATTTTCTATGACTAATAATTATAATTATTTTTATTTATTCTCTATTTAAATTTCTGGGGTGCTACACCCTCCCCCACTTAAAAGAATTTGGTCCCCAAATTCACATAGTTTCCTTTCCAAAATTTATGGGGTGAGATCACCATATCTAAAGCATGTATTCTGGCTAGATCATTCACATATCATGCTAAGTATTTAAGGTCATATCCGATTCATGCAAGTTTTAGATGAGATAGGTTGATAGGGTTACCTTCCGTTGCTTGCGGTGTTTCTTCCTTTAAGAGTGGACATCGAGTAATTTTGTGATCTCTGCTTCCACAACGGATGCATTTTCCAAGTTTATACCAACACTCGTCCGGATTGTGCCTTCCCTTCTTGCAATGCTCGCATTTCCCCTTGGCCGGAACAATTTGTCGATCTTTATTCCGGGGTTTCTTATTTTCATCGAATTTGTTGCCTTCATTAAATCTCTTCTTGTCGTTCATGTTTTCCTTGTTCTTGGGTCCATTTAGTAAGTCCTTCTTGGCGGCCTTTCCTTTGATTCTTTCCATCATATCTATAGCATCTTCCAAGAGTTGAGCTTTTCTAACCATCTCCGTATATGTTTGAATTTCTAGTGGAGCTAGTTGAGGTATAAGTTCCACCTTCAAGCCATTCATAAATCTCTTTGCTCTCATTTTCTCCGTGCTAACCAAGTGTGGTGCATATCGGGCCAATCTAGAAAACCTCGCTTCATACTCGGCGACTGACAGACTACGTTGCTTCAAAGCTGTAAATTCCATAGCTTTCTTCTCGCGAATTCTTTCTGAGAAATACTTCTCGTTAAAGAGTTCTAAAAACTCGTCCCAAGAAACCTGATCGTTAGGCAAAATGGCTTCCACGGATCCCCACCATACTCGGGCATCCTTCTCTAATTGATAAGTTCCTAATAGTACCTTCTCTTCGTCGGTGCATTGCATCACCTTAAAGGTCCTCTCTATTTCATGTACCCAATTCTCTGCTTCATCCGGGTCAGTCGACCCACAAAACTTAGGGGGGTTTATCTTTTGGAACTTCCGATGCAAATCCCTGGCTCCATGCCGTGCTCCACCTTGTGCAACTTGTTGCAAGGCTTGCGTTAAACCCTGGACAGTGCGTTGCATTTCTCTCCACTGAGCTCTCTCGGCGGCCATTCTAGCCTACAAAACAAGTTTTTAAGTTAATGATTACCCATATCTTAACATTAATGTAGCGTTGACGGATGTATTTTATTGATTAGCCCATAGCTCTAACCAAATCTCACAGGATTCCTATAGGATAACTGACAAGGACGACTCAATCTAGGACTTGAACCTGATGACCTAGGGATTTAGAAAGCCTAGGCTCTGATACCACCTTCTGTCACGCCCCGAACCGATAGCAGCGGAACGTGTCGTTTGCTCGGAACGTGGCAGTTAAACAGTCATGTCAATCAGAGCATAGTCATTTCCACAAAACACAATTTGGACAAATAACAAATTTCATTTCAAATATAAGTTCTTTACATATTCGGGCCCATAATAAACGAAAAGACTCAATAAAGAAAAATTACAATGAGACATAAGACGCAAGATAACCAGACTAGACGGTTCATCTAGATGTTAGAGTTCTCTTCACTCTTGCCCTTGCCCATCATGTTCGGTCTCGTCATCACTAAGGTCATTACCTGAAAAATATTAGAAAACGCAGGGTGAGCGAATGCTCAGTAGGACTTAATATCTCATGCTTCCAAGCTAGCTTTACGTCAATTACAGTTTAACATGCTCATACAGGTCATGCGAGATATAGAAATCGAGAACTATAATAACACGAGATAAATTCAAGAACTATAATAAACAAACGAGTAAGCAAGATGCTAGATAAACTCATGAAGAGTAAGGACAATGATAATCAAGAGAGTGTAGCGAGATCTTAACAAGTACTTTCTCAAGTTAGGTCAAGAGCATTCATGAGGAAATATAACATTCATCTCTCTATGACGAACACTATCACGAGAGCTTCAATGTATCATTATGAAGGATCTTTGAGACAAGATAACGAGTACTATCAATGGGATAATTCAAGAACATTTAGGATGATCGATATAGAAGTAGAACAATTACTTCTACAAGCACTATATAGCAGTTGCCAAGACACTAAGGGAATATCACGACGATATGATAACCCCTCCAATAAGGCAATTCAAGATCTTTTCATGACGAACAATAAGTTGTAGAAAGATGTACTATGATGGCAATTACTCCCGATCATCACTATCACGAGAGCGTTTACACATCTAGCACTATATAGGATTGGCCAATGCACTAAGGGGAAAATCACGACGATATGACCACCCCTCATGGAAATAGCACTAGTTAGTATTTGGTCGCACACTTAGGAGTTCTCACGACTATATGATTGCTCCTAAATGCCAATAACCGAGTTGGTGAATGCCTGCACCCGATCATCGTATACCGGTAACGTTTGGACTTTGCCTCGCCCAATAGGGTCAGATCAGGACCCGTAGCATTTAAAATGTCATTTTAGTAGGACCCATAGCCCCTGACATTTAGTCTAGACTAATTCCATATTAATGGCCAAGAATTTCAAGGATCAAGCATGTAAGAACTTTAAGATAGATTTCATGAAACATAGAGTTCAAGGACAGAACTTGTAATAAGGATGATATATCAATAAACCAGATGAAAACCATGACATTCTGGAAATCTGGGTGATTAGGTACAACCAGCTCAATCGGCCTTGAGGGAATCCAAGGCTACGAGGAGACTTACGGAGGTCCCAATGACTAACTTACCAGTCCGAAGGAACGGAATGTCCGACGGAGGGCTCGTATGTCACCGAGAGTTCAGGTGTATACGTAAACCAATCATGAAACAGGGACTCCATCTACTGACGTGAGATGAGAGGCCAAAGACCCAGGTATAGGTCAAAACCGGAAGAAAACGGTGAGAACACGAATGTGTTAATTATAGAATTCATGTCCATTCAACTCTATAATTAACTATAATTAAATAAACTTACATTATTTGACTGCCCATGGGTGGCGTCATTTATTAATTAGCGTCCTCTTGGGGAATGTTAATTTTTATGATTTTTAACTCAATTTATTTAACAAGAATTCACATTTATATCTATTTAATTGAATAAATTCAAAAACATACATTAAAAGGCACATTGATTTATTTAAAATAATTTAAGAAAATAGAATATATGATAATTAGGAGAAAAATACAAGGATTCCAAATATATATTTTTTATAATTTTCTCTTGTATAGTTTGGTAGATAGGATTTTCAAAGAATAATAGAAGATATATATATATATATATATCCAAACAATTGACGACTTTAGTGGGTGGCGTCAAAACAAGTTTTGACGACATAGTTGGTCGTTATTTCAAAAAACTCAATTTTTAATCATCTCTTTTCTAGACTTAACCACGTCGGAATCTAGCTTATAATATATCGAAATGACCGGCTCGAAAAACTCTACCTAACCATATGTTCAAAATAATTTTTCGATGAGAGACGGGGGATCTTGCGATAGGGGGCATGAAAAATGGTGCAACACTTTCACTACCTCTGTCTCCACCCCAATAGTACACTCATAAATTTCCATGGCCAACGAATATCCCGGCGACCCCGAACGGGCTATCAAAGTAAAAGTTCCATACTAATATGCTACAGTGATTCATGTGATTCGCCGAGTTCGTTAGAATAATATCTTTTATTTATTTAATTATGTTAATGACAAGTTAATAATAGCATGTAAGGCAGGGAAATTTCTTCAACCAAATCTTCAAAATTTTAAATCAAATAACATCAATATAGATAGCCGCAAATAAATTTTCGATTTATAGGAAATTTATAAATCACGTTTATCAATTTCTATTTATGCTGCATTCTGTTGAACATTTAACGATCTTAGGATAATAACATGATATAGTGCATGCAAGAAATAGTTTCATATCCGGTTTTAATCATAGTTTGGTCTTGGGTAGAGAAAATCTACGAAAAACTATATTATTTTGCCTGAGATGTAGAGATAACATATGCAATCGTAAAAACAAGTACAATCATGCGGTAAGAAAATTTTTGGAGATATCTATATGTTCTATTTAATCTAGTATGAAATTTTATCTAATATTTTGTTTGGGAGATTGCCTACCTTTTGGTGTTTATAAGGATGGAGATGCAGACCAGTGAAGAACTAAGAATAATAGAATAAGCTTGCTTGCTTCTTCTACTACAGCAACAACAACAGCTTTACATAGTTGCAATTGCACTTCAACGGTGGTAGCACACTATAGCAGGGGAAGAAGACATGCGTGTGTGTCAACGTAGGGAAGAAGAAGACCCCACTATCCTGCACGAACTCCACGAATTCCCTTTCGAACGAAGCCTTTTTGCAATAGTAGGGTTCTGCTACTTAGAAGGGGTCTTATTTATAAGATTAACCTCTTGAGAGTTTTACTGCAACTAGTATTTCCTTTGTTTAAAATCCTTAACCAAGTTATATCTAAAACCTAATCCTACTAAAGTAATACTTTCCTAGATGGCATAACATTCCTAGTTCGAGGGAAATACGCCCACGGGGTTTCCTTAATTTAGCTTTAAAGAATTAGCGTCCATATCAAAGTCTCCTTTTTAAGAATTAACGTCTATGTAACAGTCATTTTTTTAAGAAATAACGACTCTCGTACGGGCGTTATTTACTGGTTTAGTTCATGTTGCAACCTTTAAACATTTTTATCATTTTTATTTGATGGAATCTTGTTATGAAGTTTTATGGGTAAGCTCCTTCCATTTTTCTCTAATTTTTCATATAGGTTGTTTTACAAAATTCCTTTAAATAAAAGATGACACTATTCACACACTACTCATATTTAATAAAATAACGACTTTACTATAGTCGTTATTCACGTGAGCCACGTCCAACCCATGGGCGTTATTCAAGTTTTGTTATTAACCAAAATTGTATTTATGTCCTTAGCCCACTAGTTATTTTTTTTTTTGCCTTTACACTAAGGCCCCTCCATGTTCCCACGTGACCCTTCTCAAAGCTTTTTTTTTCTAAGAAGGCCTATAATATTATTAGTTTTATAATTGGGTTGGACATGTGTTCTTATCCTTTATTAAGGCCCACTAATCATTTTTGCTAAAGTTATAATAAGCTTTAACTAAATTTATTTAATAGTATGCTTCATATATATAAGGGTCTTATTTCTTATAACTTAACTATTTATCCAATTTACTGAGTTTTATCATTTTTTTTAGGGTATCAGAGTCGGGTTCGATCCTATGAAAGTATTTATATATTTGTACGTGTATAAATATATTTTTGGAATGAGATTCCTTCTAAATACTTAAAGTTGTATTTTCAATTTAAGCTATAAATAGATAAAGGGATATATTCAATATCTATTTCTTAACTATTTATTTATACCTTTATTTGTGCCATTTATTAACATTTAGGCTAAATAACTATTTTAGCTAATTATCACTTTTCCTTTATCAAAATTTTAATCCTCATAATTTTCTATGACTAATAATTATAATTATTTTTATTTATTCTCTATTTAAATTTCTAGGGTGCTACACATACGATGGACCGTCACAGTCCCTGATTGCCTATTGATTTCTCTGTTGACTCTAACGCATCTATGCAGGAGCGTTACGTTACTGTAACGGCTGTTCGATAGACCGTCACACTACTGTGACTCACCACTTATAGACCATCAGAAGCCTTGTGTTCTGTCAACCCTAGACAGAATAAGATTCGTCAATCTTACTTATTATTAAGCCTAGTTGATTAGAGTTTTCACCTGATTATGTGAATTTAAGGTTATTTTAATTATTTATAATAGGGGTTGCATGATTTCAGGAACTTAATGGTATTTTAAGTTATGTTAGTTTCATAAGCCAAAATTCTATAGTCTTGTATTCTAAATCATGATTCTTTTAACTATTGTATTGTCGGAGTTTTCATCATGATTTTCACGTTGATGCTTGTATCTCTCTATCAATAGAGTCATTTCTATAAGTACATGGCACATACTCCGGTATGTTGACCATTAGTTCACACTTTGCACTATAGGAACACAATCTTGGACTTGAGGACCTCTTTATTGGATATTCCTTCCAATGGACCAGGAAATCTTTTTTCAAGGCCTCCGTAATTCTCCGCGAGCCTGGGATTCCCACTAGGACGCCGAGTTGGTTGTACCATTAAAGCCCATTAACTAGAATACATTATCGTTGTTTTCTGGATCTAGTAATGTAACAGCCTTACATTGGACTGTCAGGCTCACGTAACGGCCCATTGCATGACCGTCACATTTCTCTGAGTCTATTTTTGTCTTTCTGGACTCGGATCACTATAACGGCCCACTACTGGCGCGTCACATTATGTAACGGCCCAGCAGATGACCGTCACACAGCTTGTATATGTTAACCCAAGGTTTGACCAAAGGGTTGATTTTCGAAGGTTCTAGATGGACTAATGATAATCTAGAACTTATCATATTGATCAAGGAACTTAATATAATGAATGAAAAATAACGAATGTACTGTTATGCTGCCGATTTATTTCCATAAGCATAGCATAGTCTAAGTCATTCTTGATTTCATATATTCAAATTGAAGCGTTCATTCATTGATTTTCATTATTTGGAATTGTTATATTCTTTGCCATACTTTACTGTTACATGCGTGGAAGTAGCTTAATTTATACCTGAAGATGCGATCGAGCACTGATTGTGTTCAAAGGCTCTATGCTAGTCCCCTCGGCTGATTTTCAGAAACATACTATTTTATAAATCATGGGGTATGATGCTACTGGCGTCACATTGCGCTGGGAGTACTATTTCTATAAATAAGTGAAGATCCACGACACGACATGACGTTCTTGTACATGACTTTCTTGCTTGGTATTCCACAGAAATTCACGAAACACTTGCTCATAAGTATAGGATGCTAAAGTGTTGATTATGTGGCTTGCTAGTACATTCTCGTTACACTCTTGTTCATGAAAAGGCCAATATCATGTTCTTGTTATATTCTTGATAAGTTCATTCTTGCTCACTCTATCTTACATGATTATCTCCTTACTATGGTTTAATCGCGTGATCATCGCATTGCATGATTTTACCTTATTTCTTTAGAGCTAAAATGTTAATTACTTTAATAGTGCCTTCATGTTGATGCGAAGATACCTACTGGGCAAGTGTGCTCATTATCTATTTTCCAGCATTTTTCAGGAGATGGAAGTAGTTCAAATTTGGATTCGGGCTATACTAGTGGCGGGTCCGGAAGTGAGTGAAATTCTTGTAAAGCTACGAGCAAAGACTTAGGAAGTCTATAATGTTTAGATTGAGTCAATGTAATTTTCTTATTTCTTGAGTCTAGTAGAATGAAAGGTGATTATTGTAAAGGAATACTTTGATCATTTATGAAATAAAGTTTGAGTTTGATTAAATTCTGTGCAATTGCATTTATGTGTGTGATTGTCTCACGCTCTGGTCATTCTTGCTTGCAAGAGGTTTACCATGTCGGCTGTTCACGCTCCCCGAGTTAGTCTTCCGTTGTAATAAAGGCTCGGGGCATGACAAGTAATCTCCTTAATGCACAAGGCAGCAAGAACATCAACCGACCATCAACTTTTGATAGGCAAGAAATGAGCCGATTTAGTAAGGCGATCGATGATTACCCAAATTCCATCATATCCACCCCTAGACTTGGGCAAACCCATGATAAAGTCCATGCCGATGTCTTCCCATTTCCACTTGGGAATATCTAGTGGATGCAGTCTTCCAGCGGGTTTCTGATGTTCCGCCTTCACTTGCTGGCATGTCAGGCATCAAGACATGAAGTCTGCTATCTCCTTTTCCATATTGGGCCACTAGAAAGTTCTTTTTATATCTTGGTACATCTTAGTGTCTCCAGGGTGGATCGTGTACCTCGATCGGTGAGCTTCTTCAAGAATCTTCCTCTTCAGCTCAAGACAGTTTGGTACACATGTCCTTTCATGAAATAATAATCTGCCATAAAGTGCCAACTTAAATTCAGGTTTCTCGTCCAGCTTCTCTTTTATTTCCACTAAGATAGGATCTTCTTCTTGTAACTTCTTGATTTCAGCTAGCAAGTCTGGATGTAAACTCATCTGGGATAGAGTAATACACCCGCTTCTCTCATCCATGCTTATATTGAGTTCAGAGAATTTCTCCAATAGCTTCCATTCTTGAACCATACAATTGGCTATTAAGGTTCTCGGTTTCCGATTAAGGGCATCTGCTACGGAATTACCCTTCCCAGGATGATATTGTATAGTGAAGTCGAAATCCTTGAGATACTCGAGCCAACGTCTTTGTCGCATGTTCAACTCCTTTTGAGAGAATAAAGATTTGAGGCTTTTGTGATCGGAGTATACTGTGAATTGTTCTCCGTAGAGATAGTGTCTCCAGGTCTTTAGGACCAATACCACTATGGCTAACTCTAAGTCATGCACAGGATAGTTTTCTTCATGCTTCTTTAATTGCCGGGAAGAGTATGTAATGACTCTTCCATTTTGCATCAATACACACCCGAGGCTGACACCAGATGCATCAGTATACACCTCGTACTTCTCTCCTTCGAGTGGTAGGGATAAGACTGGGGCAGTGGTCAAGAGATCCTTCAAAGCTAGGAAACTCTTCTCACAGTCTTCATTCCACTCATAAGGCACTTCCTTGCGAGTCAATCTGTTAAAAGGAACAGCAATTTTGGAGAAGTCCTTGATGAAACGCCGGTAGTAACCAGCTAGACCCAAGAAGCTTCAAATCTCCGTTGCATTTGTTGGTCGTTCCCAGTTCTTCACGACCTCGACCTTCGCAGGATCAACAGAAATTCCGTTCTTCGAGATTACATGGCCTAAGAAGGATACTTCCTCGAGCCAGAACTTGCACTTGCTGAATTTGGCATATAATTTATTATCTCACAATATCTGTAATGCCTTCTCGAGATGCGCTTCATGATCTTCTTCAGTTTTTGAATAGATTAGTATATCATCAATAAAGACCACTATAAATTGGTCTAAATAGGGCCTGAAGATGATGTTCATTAACTACATAAAAGCTGCAAGGGCATTTGTTAGTCCAAAAGGCATAACAGTAAATTCGTAATGCCCATACCTGCTTCGAAACATAGTTTTATAAATGTCTTCTTCTTTGATCCTCAATTGGTGGTAACCAGACCGAAGATCAATCTTGGAGAAGTAATTAGCTCCAGATAATTGGTCGAATAGTTCATCAATCCTCGGCAGTGGGTACTTGTTCTTGATTGTAAGGTTGTTTAACTGTTGATAGTCGATGCAGAGTCTCATCGATCCATCCTTCTTCTTGACCAATAGCACCGGTGCTCCCCAGGGGGAAGTACTCGGCCGGATGAAACCCTTGTTCAATAGCTCCATCAGTTGTTCCTTCAGCTCCTTCAGCTCAGCAAGGGACATTCGGTAAGGTGCCTTGGAAATAGGTCCAGCACCAGGGACAAGGTCGATGGTGAATGGCACCTCCCGCTCCAGGGGTAAGCCGAGTAATTATTCTGGAAAAACGTCAGAAAAGTTCCAAACTACACGGCTATCTTCAAGCTTAGACTCCTCGACATCCGTGGCAGTTACAAGGGCGACGAAAGCCATACATCCTTTGCTTATAAGCTTACTAGCTCGTAGAGCTGATATAAGAGGTGATCTTCTGGCAATCTACAGTTGCTTGGTATGTGGATAACCAATCAGCACCTAGTATGACATCAAACACCTCCATATCTAAGCAAATTAGGTCGGCAGGTAAATTATTTCATTTAACCATAACCTCATAGTTTGGGTATTGATGTGTGAGGTCGGCCTTGTTCCCGATAGGTGTAGATATGACTAAGTCCAACCATTCGGGCTCCATAGAGAATATAGCAGCAAATTTCTTGAAAATAAATGAATGTGTTGCTCCAGTATCAAATAAAACTTTGGCATTCTTAGAGTAAATAGTTAGTGTACCTTCCACGATTCCTCCTTCTGTTGATTCCGTCTCTTGGAGAGCTTGCAGACGGCCTTGCTTCTTTACCATGAACTTCTCCTCTTTAACGGCTTGCTCGTTCATCAGCGGACAGTTAGGGATCCGATGTTCTCGGCTTCCACATCGGAGACAGGCTCCTAGCTTCCTCCAGCATTCCTCGATCTTATGGCTGGGTTTATCATAATATTTACAAATTTCCTTTGTAGGTGTGAGGGCGGTGAAAGGCCTATCATTCTTCTGAAATTTCTTCCCTTTGGAGAACTCTCATCCCATATAGGGCCGCTTCTTGTTGAATGTTGCTTTGAATTTTCCTGGGCTTGTAACAGGTTCCTTCTTATTGAGTGTTGCCTTGAAATTTCCTCGGATCCTCTCCGATAACTCGGTGGCATCCTCGAGCAACTGCGCACGCCGAACTATTTCTGAGTAGACTTGGATGTCCATCGGTGCGAGTTGTATAATGTAGTGGGGCCAAAGCCCGTTGAGGAACCTTCTTGCCTTCATCTTCTCCGTACACACCAAATGGGGTGCATACCTTGACAGTCTTGAAAACTGGGCTTCATACTCGGCCACTTTCAAGCCACGTTGTTTCAATGCGGCAAATTCCGCGGCCTTCTTCTCCTGAATATGGAGAAGTACTTGTTGTTGAAATGCTTGGTGAATTCAACCCATGTGACATGGCCTTCTGAAATGTTGCTTCTATGGATTCCCACCAACATCGAGCGTCCCGCTCCAATTGGAAAATAGCTAGTAGAACCTTTTCCTCGTCCGTGCATTGCATCACACGGAAAATCTGTTCCATCTCCTTTAGCAAATTTTTGACATCCTCGGGGTCAGACGAACCCGTGAACCTAGGTGGGTTCATGTTACGGAAACCTCTGTGGAGATCACCGGCTCCACGGTTAGCACCGCCTTGCACCACTTGTTGTAGCGCCTGCACAAGGCCTAGCACGGTGTGCTACATTTCGTGCCATTGTGCTCGTTCAGCACCCATGATCCTACAAAAGAGTTTTAGTGTAATAAATATCAGGTTTTATTATGACGTTAAATGCCATTATATAACTTAACCCGTGTCTCTACCCATCTCACCGGGTAAGGTACAAATCTATCCTTAGACTTTAGGTTTTACCTAGGAAATTGTAATCCTAGGCTCTGATACCACGAAAAAGCTATCACGTCCCGAGCGCGGAAGATTATTCGTGGCGCGACGAGCTTTTATATAGAACCAACTCAATCGAGATATTAAGATATTTTTTTTCTTTTTGACAAATAACAGCGTGCGCAAAATAACTAAGATCTAGATTTTGAAATAATACCAATAGTACGAGTTGATGATTATTACAACCAACCGACTGACGAATACATACATGACCCAACTTCTAGGCCTCAAGCCTTAACAAGTTCCAATCAAATGGATTAATACAACTGGCATAATAGAAAATTACAATTTAGACACCAATGACATCACAAATTGATAGCTCATGAGGTGGAGATTCCAGCACTCATCACTCAGTCTCATTCCCCTCCGAGTGTTAGTTGCTATCCAAATTTCCTGAAAATATTAGCAATCAACCATGTGAGAGAATTGCTCAGTAGGATTTACATCTCAAGTTCTAACATACTTTAAGTGGTTTACAAGTTCATTTAGTGTAGGTAAAGCTATGCATGTAGACAAATAGATATCAAGGATTGTATAAAACGACAAGAGCAGTATAGAGAGGAAATAACATGAGAGAGAGAGAGTATATAGATTTCAAATTTCAATAAAGCACTAGCAAGTGATAACAATATCTTCCAAGAAAGCAAGAACTCATGTCAAGTAAGTAATATTAAGCAAATGTAATTTCAAGCATGTATAACTGGAATTGGTTATTTATCAATTTCATTCAAGCAAGTACTTTTGCCCTTCTGTGGGCCTCAAGTCATGTCAATCAAGTAATATCACGTGAATGAGTGGAATGTCTAAAGTATAGCAAGTAAGTACTCTAGTGCAATGTTAAACATCGTGGTCAATAAACGCCCATTAGCACAAGTACCTTCGAGTGCTCCTCCCAGGACCAGATCGGGCCCTATACGCACAACATTGGTCATGTTTATCGACACCCACTCTCATTTATAGCCAATATCGAATATTCAAGGTTTGACCATGTAGGATATATAAGGTGGATTTTGTAGAATGGAATTCAAGGACGTATTGTTGTGTAGGGACTAACTAAGAGTAAAGTCAGCAACGTTTGATACACGGGAAAATTAGGTGAGATCGGTGCCTTGATGGCTGCCAGACATGCTTAGAAATGGCACCCTCACAGAGGGGTGCCCCTTTCTGTGGACTTTATAGGGGTTGGGGAGGCCAGTCAGGGTGTGAATGGCGTCTCCCTGACTGCCATGTTTCAGTGAATGACGCCTGGATACAGGGCGCACCATTCAGGAGTTTTAAGGTTTCGGGAAAATCAGAAATCATCACTTTTGTGAATAGCGACCAAGCAGTGGTCGCTATTTCTATGAATAGCGACCAAACAGTGGTCGCTATTTCCTTTTTCACGTATAGCGACCATTTTATTGGTTGATGTTTATTGTGAATAGCGACCAAATAGTGGTCGCTATTTCTTTTTCATGTATAGCGACCATTTAATTGGTCGCTATTTCTTTGAATAGCGACCAGCCAGTGGTCGCTATTTCTTTTTCTTTTTTTTTCTCATGTATGTAGCCGTTTGTTGAGGGAAATTGCGCCCGTTTCTAGGGTCATGTTTCAAGTGAATGGCGCCCTGGTCGGGGGCGCCCTTCACTCATGGTTATATATGCACTGGGCATGTGCGTTCATAGACTCAAGTTACTGTTCATAATTTCAAGGTTTCTCAGAATCTAGAAGGAATAACATGGACAGCTAGAGAAAATTATCAGGCTCATGGAATTGTGCTCATGCATTACTTTTATGTTTTAGTTTCTCAGATATTAAATTTTATAACATGGTGGTTATATTTTACAGAAAATGAAATAACGACTGCGTATGCAGTCTTCATTTAAATGGTGCCCCTGCCTGGGGCGCCCCATCATGAAATGGCGCCCAGGTGGGGGTTGCCATATTCCTGAAGGTTGAATTGTTTAATTTCTGTAAAATACGTTATATCTATTTGCTAAAATGCTATATATTTTATGAGAAATATACTGTATATATGTTATATCTATTTGCTAAACGTGCTCTATATTTTATGAGAAACATGATGTATATACGTTATATCTATTTGCTAAACATGCTATATATTTTATGAGAAGCATGCTGTACAATTATGTAAGGTAGGCTTTTGTAAAAATAGGTGATGGCTAATTCTTTGTAACGGGATAAGTATTTAGATCTTGGAAACTATCTGGTGGCGTAATTGATCTACGTGAAACATGATGTAATCATGCTATAACATGCTATATATATTCTATGAAAACATACTGTGTATAACAGGATATGTGTTTAGATCAGGGGAAACTATCATGTTGTATTTGATCTACGATGATATATATATTCTATGAAAATATGTTGTTATGTAAAATTATGGAAGCTAATAGGTTTACATAAAACATGGTAAAACTAGGTGGTATTTGATCTATATATATTCTATGAAAAACATGATGTATAATTATGTAAGGTAGGCTTTTTGTAAAAACATGTGATTGGTTAATTCTGTGTAACAGGATGTATTTAGATCATTTTAGATCATATAAGCTAACTGGTAAGCTAACAGGTTACGTTCAGAGACTCATGTTACTGTTCAAAATTTATAGGGTTCTTAGAATCTAGAAGTATTAGCATTGATAGGTAAGGGAAATTGTCAGGATCATAGATTCATGGTCATGCATTGGTTTCAAGTTTTAGTTTCTCTGATATAAAACTTTTAACATGGTGGTTGAATTATTACAGAAAAGGAAGTAACCTGTCGTTGTTTAAATGGCACACTACATGATTTTGAAACATGATCTGTATTAGATCTGGTGCATCTATTCAGCGTAAAAGAGCTCGGTAAAATAGGTAACAAGGAGATTTAGCTTAACATGTAATTAGATTTTGGTAGGCTAACAGTTTAACTAGGTAGGCTAACAGATTAACTAACAAATTACGTTGATTTCTGTAAAAACATGATAAAACTTGTTGTAAACATGGTATATCACATGGAGATGAGGCTAATACTAATTGTGCATGCTAATTTATACTAGATTAGTTACTAATTTGGTTAAAGCTTGAGAAGACCTACTAGGTAGGTTAACAGATTAACTAGGTAGGCTAACAGATTAGCTAACAGATTTCATTGATCTATGAAGAAAGAAATAAAAACATGATAAAACCTGTTGTAAACATGGTATATCACATGGAGATGAGGCTAATACTAATTGTGCATGCTAATTTATCCTAGATTAGCTACTAATTTGGTTAAAGCTTGAGAAGACGTACTAGGTAGGTTAACAGATTAACTAGGTAGACTAATAGATTAGCTAACAGATTTCGTTGATCTATGAAGAAAGAAATAAAAACATGATAAAACCTGTTGTAAACATGGTATATCACATGGAGATGAGGCTAATACTAATTGTGCATGCTAATTTATCCTAGATTAGCTACTAATTTGGTTAAAGCTTGAGAAGACCTGCCTTCAAGAGATGACAGACGAGGTACAAGAAGCTCCCTTCTCTCCTCTGCAAGCTTCAGAGAATGTTCCCACGTTCTCTGCAGCAATCTTCAGAATAACTGAGATAGAAGGGGTCTTTGCTTCAATAGAGGGTATATTATATGGATTTGGGTGGACAAGGGAACCAGATCCGCATTTATAGGTTGCCAAGGACATATCATAATGGGATGCCAACTAAAACATGATGTTCATGTCCGGAATGCACAAAAGTTGTCGGATGGAAAATGGCGCCTAAGAGAGGGTCGTGATTTACGTGAGTTTTATATTTTTAAACTCCGCATTTAACTTCAAAGATTTTTATCTTTAAAAATTGATGGAATCAGTTTATGAAATTTCATGACTAAGATCCTTACATTTTTCTCTTATTTTACATATAATTTATTTCATAAAATTCTTTTTAAATAAAAAGTGACACTATTCACATTTTAGGAAACAACGACATGATATACATTACTATTTAGTGAGTAACGACCAAAGCATGGTCGTGACTTCCTTTGGGGCATTTTCCTATCACCCCATAAGGACCGAAATTGGATATATATCCTTTCAATCCTTATATATCTACTTTAATTGAATTACGTCACACGGCATGTCGTGTATTTGTGAAAAACGACCAAACGAAGGGTCGTTACTTCTTTTGGAGTCTTTTAATCTCACCCTCTAAGGACCAAAATTACATACGTATCCTTTCAATCTTTCTATATCTACCTTAATTGAATAACGACACATTTTATGTCGTTATTTCATGAACAATGACCTAACTAATGGTCGTGATTTTAAATTGAGACTTTTCCATTCACCCTATACTAACCAAAATTATCTAAATACCCTATCTTACTTTCTCATTTATGTTTAGTCGTTAAAACTTTATCTTTATATTCTTATTTCTTCAAAACGAAGATGTTGTGGAAAAATTGAATTATTAAATTTCCTAAATGTAATTTGGCATCTTCTAAAAGTGATGTTCATTTGTTTCAAATTATTAATTAAATGTTTTAAATTATTAATTAAATAAAATTAGAATATGACTTAAATAATTTAATGCTATCTTTTCAAATCCTAAATGTATTCATTTCTATTTTAAAATTCTCGGGTGTTACAGAGGTTGTTCCCCGTGTGTGTTTAGGAGTTACCTCCCTTGTGTGTGTGCAGGCGTTGCCTTGTGTGTGTGTTGGAGCTTGGCTCCTTGTGTGTGTGGGGATTTATCCACGTGCTGGTTTACCAATAGTGAAGCCTCATTCAGTTGAGTGAGAGGTGGATGAAGGGAGCCCGGTGTGGTCCCGAACCACCTTAAAAATCACTATGTCACTGTGAATGTCTATGTGATTATCCATTTCCTCTATCTCCATTCACATGTTTAAATTGACACTATCACACACACACTCAATATAATTAGCCCGCTTCGCACATCTAATTTGCACACACACATAGGGCTAAGTTGAGTTTGATTCATCTAGTCGCATTTGATTCTTAACGTGCATCAACTTGTCTCTTGGTAAACCTTCATCTTGCCTAACTGTCTTAGGTGCTGTATTGAATTCCGCTGTGAGAAGTTTTGTGTTTTAAATTGGACATAAATTATTGATAGGGATCTATTCACCCCCCCTCTAGATCCGTCTTCCTGCACATCAGGACCCCAAAATTAGTATCAGAGCAAGGCTTTTTTGAAATATACAGATCTAATAATCTGCAGAAAAAATCATGTTGTCCCGGTGCGCTTACAGTTATGGATACCTTCCCCAACTCAGTGTCAATGATGTCCTTGCCTGTCTTTGATGGTTTTAATTTTACCACTTGGTTAGGTAAGTTGTGTAGTATTATTCTTGCTATTGATCCAAGTCTATGGAGTCTAATCTCCCATGGGCCACATGAACTGCCTCGGGATCAGACTATGTGGTCTGATGAGGACCAATTGAAGAACCGTGAGAATTTCACAGTTATAAAAATATTTAAGGCAACAATTGACCCTAATATGTTTCTTTCACTTGCTAATTGTAGTTCAGCCAAGAAGATACTGGAGTGTTTACTTACAATCCGTGAAAGGGAGGAGGATCACAGGTGCATGATGGCCCACAGCAGTAATCACATTAGCAAGGAGAGTGAAGAGGTAACTTCTGAATCTGATGAGGTCTCCTTTGATGATTTAATAGAAGCATATGATAATTTGTTAAGTAACTATAAGAAAGTGAAATCTAAAAATAGAAAATTGAGAAAGGAAATTCAACAGAACATAAGTAACTCCTCTTGTGAAAAATGCTCACAACTTGAGGATGTGAATGAAGCACTTTCTTTTGATGTTGAGATTCATAGAGAATAAGCTGCTTCATTGAGTAATGAAAACAAAGAACTTCTGGAAAATATTTTTGAGCATTAACACACAAAAAAGGTTATCACTAAAAAACTAAATACAATGATTACAGATCAAATTCTCGTTGATGAGCTTATTCAAAATAAACAACATGTTAAGAAAATTGAAGAATTGAAGGAGTTAAATATAGCCATGTCTCAGAGACTAATGGCTCTTGAAAAAGGTAAATGCACTCTGGATGCAAATGGATCTGAAAATGTGCAGAAATTGAACCAAGAAATAGAAAGCCTCAAAAGTATGAATGACATGTTGCATCAACAACTTGTTTCCTGTGAGGAAGACATAGCAAGCTATGAACTCCACATTTCATCTCTTCAGTCAGAAATTCATGATCTGACTGATTCCCTGTCAAGGTTTGTTGAAGGGAAAAATAATTTGGATAAACTTCTAGGAGTTAAGGTCAACTTCCAAAAGGAAGGGCTTGGCTATAGCCCAGTGAACAAGAAACCATTTGAAAATAAATTACAAACTTCATTTGTTCATGCTTCAGATGTTTCTAGCACATCTAAGAAACTTCCTCCTATTCAACAATCGAAAATCCTTAAAAACATGTCTGAGCAAAAGAATTCTATGAACAGGAAATCCCAAACTGGTGCTCCTAGTACCCCTGTGCATGCTAAGCACAACTCTATTACACATAAACATGCACCCAAAAAGAAAGTTAGAACTTCATGTTTTTACTGTGGTAGGAATGGTCACATGATGCATGACTGTTCTGTTATGAAGTCTGATCATTTGACAGCATGTAATACAAATAATGGTTTCAAAAACTCAAGGAGATTTACAAATAAGAAAAACTTTCATGCTGAAAATCATGTAGTTAAGCAAACAAAAATTCAATGCTTTAAGTGTGGGAAAATTGGCCATACAGTCAAGAACTGTTGGCAAAGAAGATTGAAAAACAAACTTGATGATCAAAGTAATAAATTCCCTACCCACGCACATAAATTCACTACTTTACAATTTCAGAAAAAATTGAAGTCCACTGTTTGCTATAATTACTGTGGTATTTCTGGTCATACAATGCATGATTGTTTCTTGATGGATTTTCATGATTACTATGTCTGAAAATTCTGGAAAACATCTGCCCAAGGTGTGACTAATCCTCAAGGACCCAAGAGATCTTGGGTACCTAAGAACTTCAAATGAGGATCTATTCTTTTGTAGAAGTACCTTGAAGAAAAAGAAGAATAAAAAGGGGGTTCAATGATGCAAGGCAACCTTGGTTGGTAAACCCCAATTTTGCTCTCAAGTGTTAAAGGTGTCCGCTTGAAAATTTCCCTCTAGTCATACAGAGATCATGTTTTGGAAGTGTAAAATTGATCTTTACTATTTTAAGGACATCTGTGTATTTCTGACCCATAGGTATATCAAATGGTAACTGGTGGAAAGACAGAGAAGTCTGTCTGAAAACTTTCACTATGTGTGAGCACAAGCTCCGCCAGGTACCTTGGGACTATGTATGCAGCTGTATAGAGTCCTTGAATTGAATATGTGAGGGAAAAGTTGAATTGTGTGTTGTGAATATGCTGCATGTAAATTCGGTGTCTGCATGAGAATGCATTTCAAAAGTCATTATGTGCTGTCATGCAATGTTATATATGAGTTTGTTCAATCTGTTCTTCATACTAAAACTACATTGCATGTGGAACTGGGCAGACCTTATAAATTCTTGTTAGCAAACCCCTATGCTTATATCTCATGTTCAGTCTGATCTTCCAATGCAAACAGTCAGGGGGAGTCTTCATTTGTTTTGTGGTTCTGTCAGAAGTCAAACATTCCTACCCTGTCACTGCATATGCATAAACTGTTTTAGATAGGGGGAGTCAACACATTACTAGGCCTATCCATGTGCATATGGTATTTTTGATTTTGTTGCATGTCCTAATTGTCCAAAAACTTTAAAAAAAATTTAAACTTCATGCTCACATGTCAAGAAAGTTAGATGACTGCAATTGAATTGTTTCATAACAGCACTAATTGTGTTTAAGCTGACTGAATGAAATTCAGTGATTTTGTGCTTTCAGTGAACCCTGTGCGTCGATGCACTGCTACTGATGTGTTGACTCATCAGTTCATTCTGGTAAAATCTGACCTTCTGTTAAACCAGATTGGGTCGACTCATTGTGAAAGCTAGGTCGACTCTCTGAGAATTGGCACTCACTGCATTTTCTGCCATTCTGTGAGCATCCATGAAATAAGCTGCACTCTCTTCTTCTAAAATCTGTCTGAAATGACTTCTCATCCAATCTTCACTCCCATTTCATGGCTTGATTCCTCTGAAATTAGTCTGAGCTCACAATTTCTGGTTGTGAATATTTTTTTGTCGTACCATGCATTTGTTCAGGGGGAGTTTTCTGGAAATATAGTTGGAATCTATTTTCTCAGGGGGAGTCCCAATAATCTGATAACCTTGTCAAGGCTCTGATACTCTGAGAAATTTCATCTCTCAAATGCTTCCTTGCTCCTGCATGTCTCGTGAACATCAAAGACACACCTTCTGCTTGGCAGAATTTTTTCTGAACCAATCTGAAATAAGGAGGATTTCATTCTGATTGTTAATTTCATAAACCTGAGCAAACTTCATTTAAGAATCTTCTATTATAAGGCTCTGTGATTAACAAATGTTTTTAGTTGGTTTAAGCTTAATAAATTTCTGGATTTTAAGATAAATGTTTTGCACATGCTTGTATTCAGAATTAATGGACCTCAACCAGTCTGTGCATGTTGTGTCCTGTATTACCTATTGAAATCTGAAAACTTCTAATACCATAAGGCATCCCTGGGTGAGGAACTTAAATTGAATATTGCTTCTTAAACACTACATAAATCTGAAAATCCCTAAGGTAATACATTTCAGCGCAATGACAACGGTCCACTGAGAAACACTTGTTCCTTTACCTCTGAAGTTTAGTAGACGGTGTCATGAAGTGCCATTGTTATCTCTACATAAAATCTTGAAAATAAAGGCAGAGCAATGGCATATAACTCATTGAGAAACTATGCTGCTTCACCACTGAAGTGGAGTGGACAAAGTCATGAAAGGGTGTGCTACCTCTGTACAAATTGTAGCAAAATGGTTAGTCGCACTAATTAAGTAGGGGTGCTGGCGTCTGATCAACGTGCATCCTTATGTCAAAAGGTGTATGCTACACCTGACTGCTCTTAAAATTGATGAGCAAAAGAAAATCTGATAATGATAACAATAATAATAAAAAAAGGGTTTTTTGCATGGAAACCATTGTTAAAAGTGAATTTGTAAAAAAATCATTCCTAAAAATACATTAGCATGTATATCACTGTGTAATCTGAATTGTGCAAAAATGTCATATTTATTTGCATGCATATCACTTCTTTTTACCAACAACTTGCAAGAAAACCACGCTTAAATGGCATTGATGCACTATTTGAATTAACTCAGTGATAAACCTGCTAATGTATTTTTAGGAATGGTTTTTTTGCAAATTCACTTTTAACAATGGTTTTCATGCAAAAAACCCTAAAAAAAATTATATATATAAAACGATTGCTGCATCCATGGGGTTAACTCTGAAAGATCATGTGTTTAGCTTCAATACTAGCTTAAGTTGCTCCCAAAGGGGTCAAATGGAATTTTCTGAGTAAGATGAAGGGAGGTTTAACAGGGTTCAAATATGCTATATTGGTTTGATATCTCTATTAACTCTAAGTGCAATTTTCTTTTAAGGATTGTAATTGATGAACTCAGAATTTATTAGACTTGAACCAATCAAGTTATGGTTTATATGTCTAGTGGCCTTATAGCAGAAGAATCTGAAAAAAAACTATAAATTCTAGTTTATGAGTTATCTCTCAGATTGAGAATCTCACTATTTTTTCTCTCGCCTGAAACAGTCGCTCTCAATTTGGTCCAATTGGTTTCAGCCTACTCTTGTTTCTGGATTCATAATTCTGAGAAGTGTCTTCATATAAAAGAAATAAAAAAAAATTCCGACATCGTAACTGCTCGAATGCTCATTGATTCATTATTTTGGCAGACTTCTGAAAGCCCCTTGTGCCCTCTTGAAAACCATTGATATCAATTGGTGTTGCTCATTCTGCTGCATGTATTGGCATAGTTTCTCCAAACTGTTTGCCTAGTGCTTTCATTAAAATATCAATTTGCTGAGATCTTCAATTGGTCTCAACACTCATTGGTATCAATTCCTGTCATATGCATGCCCACTTCACTGGTTGAAATCTGCTACTCTTCTTCATGGTTCTGGCCCTTGCTTGCATGATATCACCCAAGTGTCTGAATGTGCTTTCAGCATTGCTGGTTTTTAATGTTAACAATTTCTTTCTACACAGGCTTTCTCTCTGAATTTCACATTCTGCCTAAACTTGCACTGTTGCATCGGTTCCCGCTCATTGGTCATCTCCAAGATTTTGTTAATGCTGACAAACTCTACCTTCTTTTTGCTATTGCTATTCTTTTCTCTTGCTCCAAGGGGGAGAGAATATGCTCCACTCTATTCCTTTTTGCTGATGTCAAAGGGGAGAGAGTTTGCTGAGTCATACTTTCAAAGTGAGTTTGAGTTTGTTATTTACAAAGGGGAGATGTGGTATGTTCAAAAGTCTCTTGGTTGCATAATGATCATCATGACTCATATTTATGAATAGTTGTGTAATGTCTATCCTCATGACTCATAGTTGCCATCATCAAAAAGGGGAGAATGTTGTACCCCTGTGTTTTGATGATGATGTTTTGATAATGATGAACTATGAGTCATTAATGTGACGTTTTAACGATGACGCACTATGATTCATTGGTGAGTCTACACACTTATTGATGATGTCAACTAAACACCTTTGCATTGTGTGAAAAGCAAATGTTGTCTCAGGTCCAACCAACCAAGTCTTAACAGCTCAGCTATATCTCTACGGACTCAGTCATCAAAAGATCAACCTGGTCTATCTTTCATGCAGACCTCAAGTCAACTGAGTCTGATGAAAATCCACAAGCTACTAGCATTCAGTCCAGCTTCTACATTCAACCAAGTTAGAATTCCTTGCAGAACTCATGTTGTCAGAGTTTTAGAGTTTAGCTTGATGCATGAATAGCAAGTTGCAATGCCTTTAGTTCAGTAGAATTGCAAAGACTAAGTTCAGTCTAGAAGGTGATAAGTCCAGACCAGTTCAACTGCAAACTAAACAATGTCATAAGTCCAGACCAGTTCAGCGACAAACTGAACAATGTGCAAAGTATGGAAAATCAGTTGAAGTCTCTGCCAATAGAAGTGTCACACAAGTCCATAAACTTGTCTCTGTTGAAGCCTCAGCATTCATGTAACAGAACCTCATTAGGCTTAAATCCTTTTGTTATGCTATGAAAAGGATGGAGTTAAATGGTGCAGACCACCCAAGCAGGTATGCTGAAAAAGGGGGAGATTGTTGAGGTGATTCTACTGATAACAAGCCCCGAACATGTTAACTGTCTCGTGCCGTGTATACTTGATGAAGAGCGCCGTGTATGCTTGATGAAGAGTGAGCACAAGGATGAAAATAGTGCTTATTTCCGTCATGGGAAATGCAAATAATGATTAAGCTTCCAAGATGCCCAGAATAAGTCCAATGAACTCAAAATGAATGAACCAAGATGGACATACAATGCCTATGTCATATGGATATGTTTGATTGGGCTAACAAATTTGTTTTGCAGAGAAAATAGAGGTCGGTCGACCAAAGAAGCTGGATCGGTCGACCAGATCTTCCAGCACTCAGAACTCTGGAAGGTTACATAGTTCGGTCGATTCATGGGTCAAGTTCAGTCGACCGAATTAGCCAGAGCTGAACGTTCTGAGAATTCTCAAAGATCGGTCGACCAACCGAATATTTTGGTCGACCGAACCCTTCGAGGCAGCCATTGTTGACTTGTATTTTCACAACGTGGGCAACCATCTCTTTTGGACTTTTGAGTCCTAAAGCCCCCTAACCTGCCAGGAAATGTGGATCTCTATCTTGGCATGTCTCTTGACCAACCCAAGTGTTATAAAAACACATCTTTAGGGCAAGGAACCCTAATCATCCACGGGATCAAAGAGAGGCTATCAAGGGAGAAAGAAGGTTGCTGCAAACACTCCGTGAATAGTACTTCATCCAGTAATTCTTCATCAAGCTCCAAGTATTTGAATATCTTTTTGAAGCCAATCAAGTGGAGAAGTAAACCTTGCCACAAATCTGCAACTTTCATCAAAGGGGGAACATAGATCTGAGCACTTCCATCTTACATTCTTCTTCAGTTTTATCTTGAGCTTCAAGTGTGTTCTTGTTCTAAATTTGTGAACATCAGTGTGTTTGTGGATCTCTCTAGATCCGTGTGTTTGTGTGTAGTCGGATTGTGCGGTGTGTACATCCAAGCCTATTAAGTTTGCTGCGACTTACAGCATGTGTGTCTGTGAGTTGCATGTCTAGCAGCGCGTTCTGGGTTTCATCCACGTGTGTGTGTGTGTGTGTGTGTGTGTGTGTGTGTGTGTGTGGATTTCAGATCCACGTGTATGTGTGGATTTATCCAGATTCATGTATTTGTGTGTGGGTATCTTTTCAGATCCACAGTTTGTGCGAGTGAGCTGGTGGATTTCAGATCCACAGTTTATGTGTGTGTGTGTGCTGCTGGATTTAGTATCTAGAGTGCGTGGGGTTTGTCCCCGTTGTTATTGTGTTTACAGTGTGAGGAGAGTTCTCCTCGTGGGTGTTGACACCTGTTTTATGACCGATAAGTCTGGTCATCTCCTTGTTCATTCTATATGATGCTCCGAGTTGTTCACTCTTCATTGAGCTTTCTTGATCAGTTAGAGGTCTATTTCATGGGTCTTCTCCTCTTGGTTGAGTTTGGTTCCTGGTGGCGTTTTCGATGGATGAAGCTTAGCAAACTCTTATTTCTTTTTGATCCTTATTGTTTCTAACGGTCCATACCAGGGGCGTTACATCCTTCTGACGCATCAGCCCTGGACCGTTACATCTTGAAGAATCCTGAGACTTAAGGCCTTTGTTTCAATCCTTATCTTTGGCCTATCCATTGATTCTAACGGTCTGTCGTGCAGCCGTTACGTTCCTCTAACGCGTCCTCCCGTGGCCGTTACATTCATTCAAGAGTCCTATTGTTTGAGCTTTCCTCCGTTGATCTTATCTCTTTTGAGATAAGGTTGAATGTGACGGTCTCTCCATGGGGCGTTACATTCATGTGGCGGTCTGTCGAGCAGCCGTTACATCCAACAGAGAGTCCTGGCTGGTCTGGTCTTTTCTCTGCTACTCCGTGGTCGAGATAAGAGTTTGATCTTGTGATTTCTCTTTCAAATCTGATCCTCAGAACCTTCTATTTGTTTCTATGGACTCTTGGGAGTATTATCTTCAAGAGTTTGCTAAGAGTTATCCTCTTTTCTTGCTGGATTATCCTCTGCTCGACCAGAGATTTTGAGGGTCTATAAATAGCATCCTTAACTTCATGGCCAAGAGAGGAGAAATCTGGAGTTTGCGTCGAAGTGCTGCCACTTTCTGGAGCCATCTTCATCCAAGAGGAGTCTTCTTCCACGTCCATCTGCCTCACAGTCCAGGGAGTACTCCGGTTTTGGGTTTCAAAGTTCATAATTTGCATATTTGTGTTCTCCTCTTCTTCCTCTCATCACAGCATTGCCCCACTCCTTTCTCTCACGTTCTCCATTGTTTTCATCATCTAAACATCCTTCCCACGTTTTAAAACGCCCAGAGGGGTTAAAAAACCAAAACTTCCCCGGTATTCCCCTTTCCTTTTGCATGATCTTAAGTTCTTTAAGAATTGATACTATGCTTGTTTAAAGGGCTAATTTGGGATTGTTTTCTTGTGTTTCACGTTCTTTGGCAGGTTCACAGAGTTCATTAGACGAGGCCCAAGCTTTCTGGCCGGCTGGAAGGTTTGGAGTTCAAAGAACTCACAGGTTGTTGCTGCAGGTTCTCTGACGGTCTTGTGCAGGCGCGTCAGGCTTCTCTAACGGTTCATCGAGCGACCGTCACACTTCTGTGACGCACAGGGTCTGGACCGTTACATTCAAGGCAGATCTGCAGATTTTACTGGTTTCTCTCTCCCGTGGGCGGGTGCATCATCCTCCTATTTCTAAGGTATTGACCAGGTCTTTGGCTTGTTTTATTACCTTGGTGGTGATCACGTTCTTTCCTTAGTATTGGGCATTGATTTCTCTCTCATATCTCTTATTTCCTTTGCTTGTTCCACCCACGTGGTGTGTTTCTATTTACTCCTTGCTCCACGCTCCGGCGTGTGTTTTTCTTTGCCTTCTTTAGTATAGTTCGATTGAGATAGCATTGCCCATGCTAGAGCTTGTTCTGATTGCCTAGGTTCATGGTTCACATGTCCTTGGGTTGATTGAGATCATTGATTTTTGCTTATCATCTTTATCACCACAAATCACAGACAAGAGAAGGAAGCAAAACAAATCAACAGATAATTTTTTGGCGATCACGGTGGGACAACTTGTGCCAATCGTGTTTTGAACTCTGTTTTATACCTGCCATCATTTCCTTGTGTGGTTTTCCCCGGATTTCCCTTCTATTTCCCTGCTATTTCTGGTTCCCTGGCTCCTCTGACGGTCTATAGTCTCTGCGTTACATTGCTTATGATGGTCTGGTCTTCGACCGTTACATACTTCTGACGCGGGTCTCCTAGACCGTTATATACTCCAGATAGGTACGCATCCTGAGGTGCATTTTCATTCCACGATTTCTGCTGTGATATTCTTGCTTGGGTGTTATCTGACTTCCTCCTTGGTTGGTTTACATGCTTACATCATTGAGTGCATAACTGTTTGCTAGATTCTAGGTTAGAATTTGCATGCACTCCGGTGCACATAGGTTCATGCATATTATCATACATTAGATTGCATTTTCCTACCTTGGTGTGTGGACCTCTCGTCTCCATATTCCTTGGGGCCGACTAGGAAATCACACCAGGGACCTCCATAAGTCCCCGCGAGCCGTGGATTCCCACACGGACGCCGGGCCGGTTGTACCTTTCCCACCCCGTGTCTAGGATCGCATAAGTGAAGGAGTGATCACATTTAGAGTCAAACCAAGCCTTACACCCTCTCCTATCAGGAACCTATTGTTGAGAGCACATCCTAATCAATCTACTAAAGTTCCAAAGGAGAAATCATAAAAATCTTGTCACATCATCTTAAACAACTTGGTTGATTTTGAGTGTCTTCATCTCTTGTCACTTACATCTTTGTTAGAAATCATCTAAGTTTGGTTGCTCATTGTGTGATTGTTTGTGTTGTTTGCATCTTGTCAAGGTTGTCCGTTGCATGTGGAGTTGTTTTCGTCCGTTGGAAGCACCTCCTAGGGTCAATTCCTTCTCCAAGTTCTACTCAAACCCGCTTTTCGAATCCACCATGGCTTCTTTCAATCCTCCCCGTTCCCAAGAGGATTCCCTTCCTCAAGGACTTCTTGAAAACCCTACTAGGGTTACCTCATTCCCTTCTGGAGAGGGGACAGCCCCTCTTCCGTCCCCTACCCCCATTGAAGGCGGTCAAGCCACCTCTTCTTTCTCTTCTCCTTCTGCGGGCTCCATTCTCCAAATGATGGCCCAATTGGATCCGGCCCAACTCCAAGCTGTCTATCAGGCCATGCAAGGATCCAATATCTCCCCTCCCACGATTATGCAGGGTCAATCCAATCCCTCCATCGACCAACCTAGAGTTGGTGGGCCTTCCATCCAGCCCACTCCGATTGATCTTACTCCGGTCCAACCCCGGACCATCACCTTTGCTGGCATGGAGACGGGCCAATCTTCTACTTCGGCCCAGCAATCTTTTGACAAGGGGAAGTCTGCCATCCCTTCTTTCATTCAGTTGGATCATCATATGTCTAGCCCAATGGTTCCACAAGTCCTTATGGGCCCTTCAGATTTCTCGCGCCCTCAGCCAGGGGTTGTCCAAGCCCACTCTAATCTGGGTCAGTCTCCGGCCCAATATCCTTCTTATGGGCCCCCTGCCTTGGCCGTTTATCCTTCTGCTCCTTCTTGTGGGCTCCCACCTCCTGCTACAGTCCACCCTTCCGCTCCTCAATTTCAACCATCATCTCTCACTACCCCTGCTCCCTCCAGAGAGCAGGAATTACTTGATAAATGGGCCACCATGCAACAGCAACTCGATTTCCTCCAGAAGCGGGTTGGCCCACAATCCTTGGCAGATGTTCCAGTTCCTAGCTTTCAGAACATTCGGTTCCCTCCACAATCAGAGCTCCCCAATTACAGGAAATATGATGGGAACAGCAATCCCTTCATTCATGTGAGGGACTTCTTATACGAGTCGGCTCAATTTCAGTACGATGATCGCCTCATGGCGTATCTGTTTCGCCGATCGTTAGATGGTGTTGCACTGGAATGGTTTTATTCTTTGCCATTGGAAGACGCCGAGAGCTTCAAGACAGTGAAGGATAAGTTTATTCAGAGGTTCCAAGATAGAGTTGGCCCGGAATATTCATTCACAGATCTGGTGGCCGAAAAGATGAAACCAGAAGAGGAATTTGCTACCTATGCCGACCGATGGAGGCAGATGGCCGCTAGAGTGCCCGGCCACATTCCGGAGGAAGAAAAGGTCAAATTGTTAATTTCAAATGCTACTCCGACCTTCCGCAATATTCTAGCCATGAACGACATAGCCAACATGCATCAACTTTACAGCCGAGCGTGCTTTATTCAGACGCAGTTCAAGGATTCCCCCATACACTCATTATTTGAAAACCAAAAGCCCAAGTATCACAAGAAACCTCAAGGGCCTGTCACCGAGGGGATCCAAACGAACGAGCAAGTTCAAGCCGTTGCTTTCCCTTTTCAAGCCGCACCCTTCCGCTTCCCTCAAAATCCCCGCACTCCACAGAATCCCGCTCCCCAAAACTTCCAAGTCACTCCACAAAACCCTCCGCCCACCTTCACCACTCCACAAAATACCTTCGCCGCACCACAACAACCACTACCACCTCCACAATACCACAATGTCCCTCCACCCAACGGCTACAACAACAACAATAACAAGCGCCCGGCTCCCAAGAGGGCACAATATCCACCCTTGCCAGAAACCCTCACAGATATCTTCTCGGCTCTCATGTCAGTTAATGCTATACAACTTCCTCCGGAACGGCCCAACTGGAACCCGGCCGTTGATCAAACGAAGTATTGCATGTTCCACAGGCAGCCGGGCCACACAATCGAAGGATGCTTTCAGTTCAGGGACCTGGTATATGACCTTCATGAAGGACAGAGAATTGATTGGGCCGAGATGCACAGGGCCATTGTTGAAATCAAAGAGAAGAGAAGGCAGCCGCCGAGGTAGCAAGTGCAGCAGCAACAAGCACCACAGCCACAGCAGCAGCCGCCACAGCAACAGCTACAGCAGCCGGTTCAGGATCTGGGAATCCACCAGGACCTGATGCCGAACCATCCTCCCGCTCCACAGCTTCAGCCACCGGCACCAGCCCAGGTGAACGTAGTCCAACCCCCGGCTCCTAATGACGGGTGGTCTTTTGATGACGACGACACTACGCCGCAGATAATGGCCCTCCACCATAATCACCGCAACCCCTCACTTCCTCCATCATCTTACCTACACACCCAATACCTTCCCTGCTTTTTCTCCCATTCACATCCGCTCCAGTGAACCCACCGCCACCCGCAATTCCATCACCCTCGCAACTGGTTACTCCCACCACCCTCATTACTCCGTCACCCAGCCATCCACCCGTCACTACCCCTCCGCTAGCCTTTCCTCCGCCCGTACCAACATCCATCATCACCTCTCCTGTCTTCCACCAATCCCTCATCCATCACCCGTTCACCAATTATAACCTCCACCAACATCACATCCCACCAAATCCTTCCTCCTACACCACCTATTCCGCTCATCCACCCCACCGGGCCAATTATATCGTCCCCTGATGCCATGCCGGCACAAAACCTCACCCTACGGAGCGGGCGGTTGTTCCATCGAAACTATCCTACTACTTCCAATCCCCAGTCTTCTCAGCCGGCGGCCGAGCAGGAAGAGGCCGAACCTCTGCCGGGTACCCAATACGACCTACTACATCATCTGGACAGGGTGCCCGCCAAGATATCGGTCCTGGAGCTTATCAAAAGGTCCACCCTTCACCAAGATGCTCTCAGAAATTTCTTACAGAAGGTGATGGTTAGTGAAGACATGGCAGTTGACAGCTTACCTACGGCACTGGCAACAATTTCCAAAGGGCCAGCAATCACATTCTCAGAAACCGAGGTAGCACCTCCAGAAGCTCGGCAAATGCCGCTCTGCATTACAATCATTCTGAATAAAGTCAGTATTGAAGCAGCACTGGTTGACACAGGGGCATCAATTAACGTGTGCCCACTCAGTACCCTTCGAGCTTGCAACATATCTGAAGAACTACTGCGACCTACCCCCACCACCATAGCAGCATATGATAATTCAAGAAGAGCATGTCACGGGATAGTCACTATTCAAGCAGAGCTTGGGCCTCTTACCATGCCCGTGGAATTTTATGAGCTGGACATTGACTCTATGTTCAAGGCTATCTTGGGTCGTCTATGGATTGACACACTCAGTGCTGTACTCTCCACTGCGCATCAATGCATCAAATTCCTTTTCAAGGGAGGGTCGTCAAAGTTAAAAGTTTATCCACGGTCCAATCAGTGAAGGCTATTTCAGACAAAATTCTTCCCACACTATAGCCAAGCAGTCGGCCTGTTATCTCAGTGCTGGATCTAGACTTTCCCTGGGCTTATGCACCCCGCAAACCCGTCACTGCAGCGGTTAATATCAAGGTGAAGCCCCAGATCCGAGACTCCAAGGGCTGGAACATTATATTAAAACTGGGTTATCAACCGGGGAAAGGCCTCGGTGCTCAATTGCAAGGAAGAACAAAGCCCATACCCAAGGGAAGAAAAATGGGCAGGAGAGGTCTCGGCTACAGAGAGACCGCATTGTCTATGATGGGTGATTCTGGGCCGCTCACCTGGGACTACCGTCAACATTTTGTTAGAGGGCCTCTCCAGCCCGATACATTAGCTTCGCAGCCAGCTCCACCAAGGAAGGATACAGTCTGTCCGATTGCCAGTCGCCCCCAGTGCTAAGAGGGCCAGTTGATGATGTGATTGACTATGGTCAAGCCCTTCAGGGGCTATTTCATGAAGAAGACTGCCAGAAGCGTCAAGAGGGCCGGCTCATCCAATGGAGGCCAAAGAAGCAGCCAGTTGATGATCCGCGGGAGAAGGGGAGCTCGCCGATTGTCTTTTCTTGTCTCCCTCTCGCTTTCAATCTCTCCTCCAGCAAGGGGAATTCTTACCCCGTCTTCCTCCTATCATGGTAAATCCATCCTTCATTGATCCACCTGAAATTCTATTCGTTCCTTGTGCTTGTGGGCATTGCCCGCCCATTGATCTATCCACTCTATTCACTCCTCCTCCCCCCAACGCCCAACTCCACGAGATGTGGTTTTCTTCCTCCGATCCATTCTTTGATTGCATCTTCCCAGAGCTATTCCCCATGCAACTTCCACCTCCTCCATCCTGTTGTGTAGTCTCTACTGATCTCCAAAAAAAAACGTCAAATTTGAAACGGAGATTTCAGTGGAAGATTATGCTACCTTGTCTCCATCCTCCTCCCAGGGGCACGAGTCCCTGCTCCTCCCCTTCCACTAGGTTTTCTTTCTCCTAGGTTAGGATTAGGGTCCGTCGAGTCTAGGGAAGTAGAGTCAGTTAGGTCTAGAGAAGTAGGGTCCTGTTCTAGCTCGTGCAACCCTTCCTCCTCTGAGCCGCGCCCGCTTGCGCGTCCTCCCAAATCCGTTCCTGATAGGTTCCTGCGAGATCTAGCTCAGCGTTGTCATGCTCTTTTGAAGTGTCCAGAATTTGTTGCTACGGCAATTATGATTGAGGATGAAGAGGAAATAGAAGGGGTGTGGAGCGATGACGGATTAGGTGTCTATGAAATCCTGGATGAGAAAGATCTAATCGATGAGGACGGCAACGTAGATGACACTGCCGATCAGTACGCGCAAGGACTAAAGAGATTCGACGAGCCTTCGTTGGCAGTGGATGAACCTACGAAGGAAATAAATCTGGGAACTGAAGAAGACCCAAGGCCCATCATTATTGCCGCTAATCTCCCTCCGCAAGTAGAAGAAGATTTAATTAAGGTTCTGAGGGAGTATAGCGATTCTTTCGCCTGGTCTTATGAGGACATGCCAGGTCTTGACCCCTCTTTAGTGGAACATCGACTTGTGCTTAAACCAGGGGCAACACCTGTGAAACAACGGTCAAGAAGATTTCACCCCCACATGGCCTTAAGGATTAAGGAAGAAGTCGACAAGTTGTACAAGGCCAGATTCATTAGAGTTGTTCTATATCCTCAGTGGGTGGCAAACATAGTCCCTGTTATCAAGAAGGATGGAAAGGTGCGTATCTGCATCGATTTCAGGGATCTCAATAAAGCATGTCCCAAAGATGATTTCCCACTGCCTCACATAGACGTCCTGGTCGATAGCACCGCCGGGTACGAATCTTTATCGTTCATGGATGGTTACTCAGGCTATAATCAGATCCAGTCTCGCTCCGGAAGATCAAGAGAAAACCTCCTTCACCACGCCCTGGGGCACGTACTGTTATGTGGTTATGCCGTTCGGTCTGAAGAACGCGGGTGCCACCTATCAAAGGGCGATGATGGCCATCTTCCACGACATGATGCATATCTATATGGAAGCCTACGTGGATGACATTCTGGTGAAGTCAAAAACTAAAGAAGAACACCCCTCTATCCTGGCTAAGGTGCTGCAAAGAGCCAGGGAGTACAAGCTTAAAATGAATCCGAAGAAGTGTGTATTCGGAGTCTCTTCAGGGAAGCTGTTAGGTTTCATAGTGAGCAAACGGGGGATCCAGATTGATCCTAACAAAGCGCAGGCCGTCATGGACATGCCTCCGCCAAAGAACATCACGAAACTTTGAGGATTGATTGGTCGATTGCAATTCATCAGAAGATTCATATCCCAACATTCTCAAAGGTGCCGTCCGTTTTATGAATTGCTTAAGGCGGGGGTTAAGTTTGAATGGAATCAAGACTGTCAGAAGGCCTATGAAGACCTAAAAGAATATCTGTCCAATCCCCCGGTTTTGCAACCTCCTGTCCCTGGGAAACCCCTGATCCTATACATCTCGGTCATTGAGGACTCCCTAGGGGCGGTCTTAGCACAAGTAGATGATGAAGGGAAAGAGCGGGCTGCTTATTACCTCTCTCGGTTGTTTAACCCTGCTGAGTCCAGATACACCGCTATGGAGAAGACTTGTGCCGCCTTAGTGTGGGTAGCTCAGAAGCTTAAACATTACTTCCTTGCCCACCCAGTTAGGTTGATCTCTAGAATGGACCCGATCCGCTATCTCTTAGAAAAGCCTGTCCTTTCTAGTAGGTTAGCTCGCTGGCAGAGCTTCCTCTCCCAATTCGATATTACTTTTGTCGTTCAGAAGGTGGTCAAAGGGTACGCCATCGCTGAGCATCTTGCCCATCTTCCCATCCCTCACACTGATTCTATTCAGGACGATTTCCCTGATGAGCATCTCTCTGCTATCTCTCATCATCCCTTTTGGTCTCTGCACTTCGATGGTGCACTCAATTCTCAAGGCCGAGGGATCGGCGCTGTTCTGCTCACTCCAGAGGGAGTGACTATTCCCTTTGCTTATCAACTTCGATTTCCTGCTACCAACAACATCGCCGAGTATGAGGCTCTCCTGGCTGGATTGAAGCACGCCTATCTCCTAGGCGCGCGGTACTTGAATATCATAGGAGACTCTCAGCTCGTCCTGCGGCAAGTTCTGTCTACTTACCGCACTCGTGACCCCAAGCTCAAGCCTTATCAAGATTTGGTCACGCTCCTGGCTAGGCAATTCCGTAAGCTGATCTATATCCATACTCCTAGGTCTCAGAACATTCTAGCTGATGCTCTAGCATCTCTTGCTTCCTCTCTATCTTTCCCTCTCAGTCGGAGCACTGAGACTATCGTCGTTCAGAGATTGGACTGCACCCTCTCTTCAGGATCCTTGGTTCATCAACCTTAGGAAAGCTGTAGAGGCGAGGGCTGAGAAGGAAGATCTCAAGGAAGTATCTCTGATGGAGCTAGAAGAGATCCTGGAGGAAGAAGAATTGCCTTGGTATCACGAGATTGAGTTGTTTTGCAAAGAAGGATCGTTCCCAGAAGGGGCAAACGCCGAGCAGCGTAAGTCAATAAGAAGAGCCGCCTCAAGGTATACCATTATTGCAGGAGAATTATACAGGCGCGCTACCAATGGAATGCTCATGAGATGCTTAGATGATGATGAAGCTTGGAAGGTGGCTGAAGCAGCCCATTCTAGTGAGTGTGGAGGTCATGTCAATGGCCAGGCTTAGCAAAGAAGATCCTTAGGCAGGGCTACTATTGGCCCACTCTAGAGGAAGATTGCTCCCTCTACGTCCGGAGGTGTCTTAAATGCCAACTCCACGCTGATAAAATCCATGCTCCAGCTTCGTCTCTCCATCCTCTTTCCGCTCCTTGGCCATTCTCTATGTGGGCTTTCGATGTTGTCGGCCCGCTCGGTGATCCTAATTCTCAGATCAAGCAGAAATCATTTATCCTTACCGCCACTGAGTACTTCACCAAATGGGCTGAAGCAGAAGCGTACGCAGAGATCAAAGCTTCAACGGTGTGCCGCTTTATCATGAAGAATATCATCTCGCGGTTCGGAGTGCCAAGCAGCATCATCACCGACAACGGACCCCAGTTCGTATCTCAAGAGCTCAAGGACCTATGTAAGAAGTTCAATATTGCATTGCATCATTCATCTCCATATTATCCTCAAGGCAACGGTCAAGCCGAGGCCACTAACAAAACCCTTCTTAAAATCATCAAGAAAACATGTGAATCTCATAAGTTTTCCGATTGGCCAGAAAGATTAGTGGAAGCTCTGTGGGCTTACCGCACCTCCGTCCGTACTCCCACGGGACAAACTCCCTATGCTCTTACCTATGGGATGGAGGCGGTGCTCCCATATGAGATCTTGATCCCTTCCCTTAGAGTGCAGCTCGATAAGGAACTTAATCTCGACGAACGTCGGGAGGCATTGCTTGTTCAGCTGGAACTCTTAGATGAGAAGAGGATGAATGCGGCCGATCACGTATCCGTTTATCAAAAGAGAGTTTCGCGTTATTTTCAAAAGAAGGTAATTGAACGTAAATTTCTAAAAGGTGATATGGTCTTGAAACGTAAATTCATTCGGTCTGCAGGTCCTAGGTCTAAATTACAACCTAACTGGGAAGGGCCGTTTGTTGTAAAAGAGGCTTATCCAGGAATGCTTATCGCTTGGTGAACGCAGAAGGTGAGGAGCTCTCTCACGCTTGGAATGGGTTGTATCTTAAGCGTTTCTTTCCTTAGAGTCTAATCAGTGCCACCCCGGCAGCGAGGTGTTCCCTCCCTTTTACGATAAAGAGTCCCGAGTACGGCAATCACACACTACACGACATCCCTGGTCAGGTTTCCCGCTTTGTAAACACCGTTTCTCCTCGGCCATGCTTTGGGGGAAAATCGAGGTCCCTGTCCGTTTCTTTCTTCGGCTGAACCCAGGGGCAAGAGGTGAATAAGGAGGCGATGACCAATCTAGACACCCTGACGAGAGGAAGTCTCAAATAGGGGCAGTCCGTTATGACCTAACGCCACGAGCAAAAGAAAAAAGAAAAAGAAAGTAAAGGAGCAATCTTTGTGACAAAAGCAAAAGCATTATCTCAAAAGTCTACCCCACCAAAATTCCAAAGCTCCAGAAAAAAAAGAGAAAAAAAGCTAGGTATGGCAAGGGTGGCAGTACAGTTCCCCGCGGGACAAATGAGCCCGGTCGCACGCATGTCTAGAATGGACTATGGTTCGATGACGGACACAAAGCCCTGGTACAACAGACCAAATCTCTAATGGGTTGTCTGGAGAGGAACCCAAGTCCTAAAAGCTTCTAGATCTGGCCTAAGCTTACCACCGTGTTCCATTTTTCTTTTTTAGGATCAAGACTAGTACCCTGGGTATGGCCCTGGTAGAAGCACCGTCATGCGAGTTGGGCCTCGGTCAGGGATTGTCACTTTGTTGCACGCCAACCTCAGGAACTCTCGTTACAATAAGAAGGACCCACGCTGTCAGGGGAAGGCACTGGTTTCCAAAATCCAAAAACATCATATATTTCAAAATCCAAAAACATCATATATTTCAAAATCCAAAAACATCAAATATTTCAAAATCTAAAAAACATCAAATATTTTCAAAATCCAAAAACGTCAAATATTTTCAAAACCCAAAAACATCATATATTTCAAAATCCAAAAAAAAATCATATATTTCAAAATCCAACAAAAACCATATGTGTCAAAACCCAAAAACATCAAATATTTCCAAAATCTCACAAAAATTCAGATATTTTCCAGAACGCCAAAACACCATCACACGCATTACATGCATCGCATCATTTCTAGTATGTCTTTCGCCTATTTAATAAGGCTCCACCCCTTGACCAAATATCAAGAAACGGTCATTCTCTAACTTGCTCTAAGGCAAGGGGTTGAGTCTAAGAACAGATCTAACTTGTCTCTTGTCTAAGTGTGTGCAGAACGCATGTTTAAGTTTGAAGACTGAAATCTCACAACTGTGCAGGTTCAAGACTGTGATGCGCCAGGTGTAGGCCGTCACACTCATTTAACGGTCCTTCTTGGACCGTTACATTCCTTCAGGCTTTCGCTTTGATTCTCTCAGCAGCTCTCTCCCTAACGGTCTGGGCCACGACCGTTACATCCTCCTAACGGTCTATCGTTGGACCGTTACATCCCCCAGAGAACTTAATTCTCAGGTCTGTCACCCTGACGGCCTATCTCCCTACCGTTACATCCTTCTAGCGGCCCTTCTCAGGACCGTTACACTCTCCAGAGGCTGTGTTTCTAGATCACTTTAACCAGTCAAACCACAACTCGTGCGCATAACAACTAAGGCATTCCCATCTCATTCAAATAAACTTAATGCAACATAAGATTAATAAGGTTTCAATTCTGATTGTCAATTACACCAACATCTTCCATCATGAAAAAAAATCAAGCTACATTCAATTTCTTATCCGCAAGAGGGCGGATCTTCCTCAAGTCCTTCACGTAGCCACGGCGTGCTTCGTCGTTCTCTTCCACTTCTGCTTGCCACGGACGCACCTTGCTGATCTCCCACATGGTCAGCGCGTTCCGAACTGCTCTCTCATCTTCCTCGGTCCCCATCTTCCTAGGTAGAAGGGGAGGGTAGTGTGATAGTGCAGGAGCTTCAATCCGAGGTAGTCCGATCTGAAGATGGCACCGGTGCGGGTTGTAGATCGCCATGGTAGTATTTCCCACTAGCTGGAGGTCCAGGCCTTGACGCCGCGGTATTCTAAGCAAGGTGCTCCGAAGGATTCTTGGTCGCATAATGAATTTCTCCGTTGGCAAGGTGTTGAAGAAGAGGCGCCATTCATCCCGTGTTTTCTTGTCCGCCGTCTTGCATTCAACCTGTGAAGAAAATCCAGAAGCGCCTCCAATAAAGAACAAAGGGTGGCTCCCGAAGATCCGGCTGGCAGAAGTTGCATCCTCCTTGGGTTGGAATTTGATTCTCACTCCTATCCAACACTCAAGGAGTATCATGGAACCAAATAGAGGTCCTCCTAAGCAAGCGGAGCTTAGTCCTTCATAGAGATATGAGAGGATCGCTTGAGAGATGGACATTCCCCGCCACAACCCGCTGATAATGCTAAGATTTTGGGTGTCTAAGAGGTGGTCGGTAGTGGTGAAAAGGAAGACTCCGCATAAGCAAACCGACACCGCCTTGGCTATGGCTTCATATCTCTCCCACTTGTTTTTACAATGAGAGACTATCCACTGTGCCATGGGTATCAAGTGAATGTGGTGCGGGCTGATCATGGTCCTCACGTCCTTTGGATTATGGATGAAATCACTCAAGATCAAGGACGGGTCAATAGGCTCCACCGTGTAGCAAACTAGGCATTCATCCCCCACCTTAGTCTTATGAAGGGCTAGGTAGGTTTCTACCTCCTCTAATAGGACTGTAGCTTCAAAGAAGGGAAGATGAAAGTATGTGTTTGTGGATGCCATAATTCTATAAGGGCTGAAATGCTTGGCCAATCTAATGACAATTTCTGAAAGTTCTTGGCTAAAACCAACAAGGGTTGGAGGTGCCATGCCCTAAGAATTGCTACAACTTCTAGAGGGAGTTCTTTTATCATGGGAGCCACCCACTTCAGATTGGAATAACATCTTGGACCAGGAAGAGGCTAAGAAGAAGAGGAAGATCATGAGAAAGATGAAGTGCAGAAATTGATGAACTTAGCTAAGGTAAAGAGAGCTTACCACTCTTTGAGCATTAGAACTCAGATGTTTGGGAATCGAGGTTAGCCTTTGTAGCTCTCCATATTCTTTTCTCGCGGCCTTGGGTCCAGTGTAGATTTTCTCCTCCATGGCCATCACCTCGAAGCTTCTCTTCATCATGTTTTCTGCCCTTAGGAGAAGTTTTTTTTTTAGCCCTTGTAGCAGAGAATTCAGCAAGTTACGATTTTTGGCTAAGTTTCCAAGTTTTAAAGACTTACTTTTGGCTTTAAAGTGATAAGGTTTGGATTAGAAGGCTTTATCTTAAGTCTGGGAGAAGTCTAGAGTGGATTGAGGGCTTCCTATCTCAGATTTTGCCTCTCACGGCACAATCTGTCTCGGAGTAGACTTCATTCTCTAACGGTCTATCGTAGGGCCGTCACTTGTCTCTGACGCGCCAGCCCTGGGCCGTCACATTTCCTGTGGGTTTTTTGGTCCAATCTTGTTCTGTCAAGCCTGACGGTTTAGCATCAGACCGTTACGTGTTTTGACGCGGCCTCTCTAAGCCGTTACATCCTCTGCCGTTTAGTTTTGGCTTCTTCTTGTTCAATCCTGCCTAACGGTCTTGCTCATGACCGTTATCTATCTCTGACGCCCTACTCCTGAATCGTCATATTTTTCTGCAAGTTGCCCTGGTATAGCATTGCTCTGCCATCTTTAACGGTCTGGCATTTGGCCGTTACTTATCTCTGACGCACCAGCTATAGACCGTCACACTTCCTGCTGCTCAGTTCTACAAATTTGGCCTCTGTCCTCTCTGACGGCCTCTATCTGAGGCGTTACATGATCTTGACAGTCTATACCTAGACCGTCATTTTGTCTGCTACTGAGATTGAGCTATTCCTTTCTGCCTATGATTAGACCTGGCGGTCTTACACACTTTTCATTTCAGTCATCCTGTCCAGTCGTTCATCCACACATCACATCTCATCCATGCCCATCTCACCTACACATATTCGTCCATTCTTTCACCTATCCACATGCATCTCCTACATTTCCAATCACACATTCTCACATGCATTTCTTGCATTTCCCATTTACACATTCATTTTTGCATACACACATCCATTCACTCACATAAAAAGAAGAACAAATAAAAGACCAAAAAAAAAAATTTCATTTCATTCATTTTCATTTTCATTCCATTTTTCATATAAAGTCATGTACAAGTAATAAACAGAAAATCAAAAAAACAAAGCTCACTCGGCCGATTTTTCTGCCGGGCCGTCGTCATCTCCACCCTCCGGCTTCCTCACCGGAGGCGCTATGGAGGCACTCTCCTCCTGCTGACCCCTCTCCGCCCTCTCATTCCTCCGTTGGCCGGAGGAACTGACGAGGTAGTCAGCCGCTAATCCAGTGCGGGCAGCACTCCTCGGCGCTCCGCTCTGAGAGACGCTCCACTCCGGTCCTCGGCCCATCATCCGTATGGTCCTCTCCAAGGTCCGGACCTCGACCTTCATGTCGTGGGCCTCGAGTCGCGCAGCCCGTGCCTCGGATTGGTATCTCTCGAAGTCTGCCATCTGTGTGGCCGTCCGCTCAAGTTCTCCTCTCAATCGGGCCACCTCTGTTCGTAAGACCTCTGCCTCAGCCCGGTTCCTCTCCGCCTCAGTCCGAGCCAGTTTCACCTCGGCCGCTGCCGCAGCTAGCTCTCTCGCCTGCATTTTGCATTTTCAGTATATTAAGCATGTGCATGAATCATAAGCATTTTAGCATCCTACCCGCTCCGCGAGGGTGGCCTCCGCCTCCTCGACCCGGGCAACCGCTCGGGCGAACTCGGTGTCACGCTCGGCCCTACCTCCCGCAGGCTGTGATGACGACGATGGAGCCTCCGGTCCTGCTCTTTGGGCTCCCTCAGCCCGCTGCATTTTGAAATCATTGATCAGTCCATCATTCACATAATCATAAACATAATCATTTTAAGTCTGGGAATTTTACCAGAAGCTCCAAGGCGGCGCGATACTCGTCCCGCTGCTGGACGATGGCGTGGAGTAGCCCCTCGAGCTCGGCTATCCTTCCCTCGAGGTCTAGCTGCATTTAGAAAGCATATGAGTCAGTGCATATAGAATAAAATTTCCATATAAAAGCATTTAGATTTAAGGGTTTAGAAGTTGCATACCGGTTGTCGGGTACCTCGGTACACCCGGTCCCCGTACAGTCGAGCAAAGGCTTTCAAGTGCGCCTCGTCGCTCTCGTCCCGCTCCTTCACCACTCTGCCCCGACGGTTCCAATCGTGGATATACTTCACCTTTCAGGCGCACCAATCCACGTCGCAGCTAATACCCTTTGCTGACTTACCCGGGCGTTCGTCACCACGGCGTGGAAAGGTCACCTCAGGCTGGTGTAGTCCCCGAGTCCGCAGGATCAGCCGGTAGTGGAGTGGCTCGATGACATGGATGTAGTGCAACCATATGTCTCATCCCCGGTACGAGAGGGCTGCCTCCACCCATGGCTGTCCCTCGTAGCTCTCGCCTCGGTATGGGGTCCATCTCACCTAGAAAGCATATAGTCCATGTCAGCATATTTATCAGCATATAGAAATATTCAGAACATTCATAGAAGCATTTAAAGCATTTAGGAAGCATTTTTGAGTTCGGGCTTACCGCCGTGTGTGGGAAGGAATCCAAGTCATCCTGGATCACCTGGGTCAATTTAATAATGGACCCCGGGTCCCTCGCAACCACCCATCGTCTGGCAATCGGGATCCGCCCGGGGTGGAGTAGTGTGCCTCTCCCGATGCCCGGGAGGTACATGTAGCTCCAGATCTGCATTTAGAAGTCTAATATCAGTCAGTTGCATAATCATTTGCATAAGCATAATCATAAGCATACTAGAAAAGCATTTAAATTGCATTTACCTGTAGGAAAGGCGAGAAGCCGCCCATCATGGTCTGCCGGTCCGTCGTGCTGAGCGACTCGAACAGGAAGGCTAGCACTGCCGCTCCCCATGCATATTTCCCGACTCTGCCTAAATCTCTGATCATCGGCAGAAGCCTTCAACTGATGACGTCCGCTCGAGTCACGAACAGGAGCTTCCCGAACAAAAGCATCAGGAATCGTCTCAGGACGCGATCTCCTTCCGGTCCCGCCTCTGCCGCCACATGTGGGTGCACCTGCTCTATCACCCGGTCAATGTGCTCCTCCGGTAGCTCACCCACAGCTATGGCTTCTCCTCTCAGCCCTAAGCTCTCCTGCAGTCACGATCTCGAGAGCTGGGATGATGTCTGGCCCGGCCTGATCAGATCTAGCCCCAGCAGCTCCTGGGCCATCTCTCGGTAATCCCTGTAAGTCCACCCCGTCACTGTGGCTCCATGGACTCTCAGCCTGGCAATCCTCGCCATGTCTTCCAGTGTGGGGATCATGTGACCCCACGGGAAGATGAACGCCCTACTGATCGGATCCCATCTCTCGTACAATGCGTACAGCAGCGGTGTGTCCATCCTGGTCACCTCAATGCTGAGCACCTCGGCGAACCCCATGCCGGCTAGTCTCTCTCTCTAATAATCAGGCAGTGCTTGGTACACCGCCCGGATCTGGAGCCATGAGATCCTCGTCCGTCTCTTTCCCTGCATTCATTTTAGGGCATAAGTTAGTCAATTGCATCATAAAATCATTGCATAGCATTCATAAAATGAAAACAAAATAAAATTGAATAATTGAAAACCTAAAAATAGTTCTGGGTCCATGGTGACTGTGACGGCCCTGGGGTGGGGCGTTACATGGCTCTAACGCACCACGGGTGATGCGTTAGGCTGGTGACGGTCTCTGGAAGGACCGTCACATTCTCTGCTAGAGGACATTCTCCCCTATGCATTCCGTTGGCTTCTCACCTTGGCCAAAAGGCCTACAAATGATCCTAATGGGTTCGTAGACCCATCTTCTACCCCCCATCCACGCATGCATCCACATAAAAAACCATAAAAATTGAAAATTGAAAAAATAGGGCGAAGGGCTTACCTCTCGTTCTTGCCCTCTCTTCTTCTTCTTCTCTTGTTCCTTGGGTTCTTCTTCATCCAGGGGAGCATCCCTGTGGTCCTCTTCGGCTGCTGGAGCCTCTTCTTCCACCCTTGGCTCTCTCCTCGCCGTTTCTTCCTCCACGGGCGGCGGGACGACTTCTCGCTCTATCCGGCGATGGCAGCGGTGGATGACCTTCCTCTTCATCCCCTTTTCCCTCTTCTTCGGTGGTAGTTGAGGCTTGTCACCGGCCATTTTGTGGGTGGTCGCCGGTGCCCTTGGTGGCTCTCGGTTGGGGTTTTTGGGGGCGTTTGGTTGAATGAGTGTTGAATGAGGTTTGAGACCGTTCGGTTTTGTTTTTTTTGAACGCTCAGGAAATGTGACGGTCTATCGCCAGACCGTTACATCCTCTAATGCGTATTCGTTGGACCGTCAGGTCATTTTGAATTTTCATCGAAGAATGTGAACCGCCATTCTCTAACGATCCTCTCCTAGACCGTTACTTGGTGTGATGCTCCCTCAGTAGGCCGTTACAGCTTGCAAGTTTCTTGATTAATAAATTGGTCTATTTGATGCTGAAATGATTACATTTTCTTCCATGGTGCACATTATTAATGCTTTTAAGGCGTATGGGTGGTTATGCCCTGTTTCATGCTCATATCCATTGTTGGCTAACCTCTTTGTTCATGAATGAAGTTATGAACAGCATCATGCTTTGACATTCGCCAGGGAGGTAAGTCAGGTATTGTATCCCGATCTCTTGTCCCTCTAATGCATTATTATATGTTATCTATAATATATTATCTCGAGAACCGGCTGGTCATTCATGTGTTCTGGGATCTGATGTTCCCCTTAAACAAAAATGATGATGATCTAAGTACACGTGCTTAATCGTTGGATAGGCCGTTAGGTTGGAAAAATTTGGGGACGACGGTTCTGTCTTGCACGCCGTGGTTGCAGATAGCGTCCTGACCTTAATTTCTCCAGTCTAGCAATATTATTCTCGAGTATCTTGTTATTTTATCTTTCTTTGCATTCGTTTTAATGATTTCTTTTTGTTTTAGCCCAGCATGCATCATACGCATTCTTTGAGCGTTCATGAGTCTCATCTATTCAAGGTATCTCAATGATGGTGAATAGCTGTGTTCTTGATCTCGGATAAGGAGAATCATTCCACTCTGAATTAGAAGGTTTCCTTCGATCTGTCCGCTTGATTTGGTTAGCTGAAGATTCCTGTCTGGAGTTTGGTCAGTTATTTCTTTCCTTTTTCCGTTGCCTCCGGCGGCTAGCCGTGTTTCCTTTCCTTAGTTGTTAGTTCCTCCAGACATGCGTCCTTTGGTTGGCTATTTCCTTGTGATTGGTTTGAAGTTTTCCAGAAAATTCCTATCGCTTGTTAGGTAGAACGGGTGTCGTTTGCCTTAACGCCCGCTTTTCAGTCCACTCCGCTTCATTTCCGCTTCATCTCCATGTCCCATTTCGATTTCGCTTCACCTCCGCTCGCTCCCCTGCAAAGAGGACGTTAAGGAGGGGCATCTATTGACACCCATTTTATGACCGATAAGTCGGGTCATCTCCTTGTTCATTCTATATGATGCTCTGAGTTGTTCACTCTTCATTGAGCTTTCTTGATAAGTTATAGGTCTATTTCATGGGTCTTCTCCTCTTAGTTGAGTTTGGTTCCTGGTGGCGTTTTCGATGGATGAAGCTTAGCAAACTCTTATTTCTTTTTGATCCTTATTGTTTCTAACGGTCCATACTAGGGGCATTACATCCTTCTGACGCATCAGCCCTGGACCGTTACACCTTGAAGAGTCCTGAGACTTAAGGCCTTTGTTTCAATCCTTATCTTTGGCCTATCCATTGATTCTAACGGTCTGTCGTGCAGCCGTTACGCTATTCTAACGCGTCCTCCCGTGGCCGTTACATTCATTCAAGACTCCAACTGTTTTGATCTTCTTCCCGTTGATCTTATCTCTTTGGAGATAAGGTTACTGTGACAGTCTCTCCATGGGGTGTTACATTCATGTGGCGGTCTGTCGAGCAGCCGTTACATTCAACGGAGAGTCCTGGCTAGTCTGGTCTTTTCTCTGCTACTCCGTGGTCGAGATAAGAGTTTGATCTTGTGATTTCTCTTTCAAATCTGATCCTCAGAACCTTCTGTTTGTTTCTATGGACTCTTGGGAGTATTATCTTCAAGAGTTTGCTAAGAGTTATCCTCTTTTCTTGCTGGATTATCCTCTGCTCGACCAGAGATTTTGAGGGCCTATAAATAGCACCCTTGATTCCATGGTCTAAGGAGGAGAAATCTGGAGTTTGCGTCAAAGTGCTGCCGCTTTCTGGAGCCATCTTCATCCAAGAGGAGTCTTCTTCCACGTCCATCTGCCTCACAGTCCAGGGAGTACTCCGGTTTTGTGTTTCAAAGTTCATAATTTGCATATTTGTGTTCTCCTCTTCTTCCTCTCATCACAGCATTGCCCCACTCCATTCTCTCACGTTCTCCATTGTTTTCATCATCTAAACATCCTTCCTACGTTTTAAAACGCCCAGAGGGGTTAAAAAACCAAAACTTCCCCTGTATTCCCCTTTCCTTTTGCATGATCTTATGTCCTTTGAGAATTGATGCTATATTGTTTGAAGGGCTAATTTGGGATTATTTTCTTGTGTTTCACGTTCTTTGGCAGGTTCACAAAGTTCATTAGACGAGGCCCAAGCTTTCTGGCCGGCTGGAAGGTTTGGAGTTCAAAGAACTCACAGGTTGTTGCTGCAGGTTCTCTGACGGTCTTGTGCAGGCGCGTCAGGCTTCTCTAGCGGTTCATCGAGCGACCGTCACACTGCTGTGACGCACAGGGTCTGGACCGTTACATTCAAGGTAGATCTGTAGATTTTACTGGTTTCTCTCTCCCGTGGGCGGGTGCATCATCCTCCTATTTCTAAGGTATTGACCAGGTCTTTGGCTTGTTTTATTACCTTGGTGGCGATCACGTTCTTTCCTTAGTATTGGGCATTGATTTCTCTCTCATATCTCTTATTTCCTTTGCTTGTTCCACCCACGTGGTGTGTTTCTATTTACTCCTTGCTCCACGCTCCCGCGTGTGTTTTTCTTTGCCTTCTTTAGTATAGTTCGATTGAGATAGCATTGCCCATGCTAGAGCTTGTTCTGATTGCCTAGGTTCATGGTTCACATGTCTTTGGGTTGATTGAGATCATTGATTTTTTGCTTATCATCTTTATCACCACAAACCACAAACAAAAAGAAGGAAGCAAAACAAATCAACAGTGGGGAGGTTGTTCCCCGTGTGTGTTTGGGAGTTACCTCCCGTGTGTGTGTGCAGGCGTCGCCCTGTATGTGTGTTGGAGCTTGGCTCCATGTGTGTGGGGGGATTTATCCCCGTGCTAGTTTACCAGTAGTGAAGTCTCATTCAGTTGAGTGATGGGTGGACGTAGGGAGTCCTGTGTGGTCCCGAACCACCTTAAAAATCACTGTGTCCCTGTGAATGCCTGTGTGATTGTCCATTTGCTCTATCTCCATTCACAGGTTTAAATTGACACTAGCACACACACACACTCAATATAATCAGACTACTTCACACATCTAATTTGCACACACACATAGGGCTAAGTTGAGTTTGATTCATCTAGTCGCATTTGATTATTAGCGTGCATCAACTTGTCTTTTGGTAAATCTTCACCTTCCCTAACTGTCTTAGGTGTGTATTGAATTCATTTGTGAGAAGCTTTCTGTTTTAAATTGGACATAAATTTTTGATAGAGATATATTCACCCCCCCTCTAAATCCGTCTTCCTACACTTCGGGACCCAACACTCTAGGCCTTGACAGATCTCTGCCAAGGCCTCCGCAACCAACCAACAGGGCAAGATCGCATCCCGACGGAGCTGTCCCAGAATGGGGGGCTCCGACCGTGGAGGACTCTCGCCGAGTATGAGAGCCCTCCCTTGCTTCTGCTGCGCAAGCCGACGTCCGCGCAGCTCACCTGCATCATGGCCTCGCAGCCCGCTCCACTCCAACCCAGAGATGGCTCAGTGACTACGACACTATGAGGAAGTAGAACGTGAGATACAAGGCAAAGTCCAGTATCTGGACGATGCTCTACACGCCACGAGGACTCGGAGGCTAATTGACGATGACGTCGACTTCCATGCCCCCTTCTCCAAGGATATCATGGAGGCGCCCATTCCTCCAAAGTTTCAACTACCGTCGTTTACCCCCTACGACGACACCACCGACCCAGCCAACCACATGCATAGCCTCGAGTTAAACCTGGTGTTCCACTAGGCCTCTGACACCGTGAAGTGTTTGGCGTTCGTCACCACTCTCGAGGAGAACGCCCGGACTTGATTCGAGGCCCTGCCGGTCGGAACCATTACCTCCTTCCAATAGCTGACAAAGCTGTTCAAGGAGAATTTCATGGGCTTCCGAAAGGAAGTCAACTCAGCGATAAGTATGCTCACCATCAGGCAGGGGCGCGAGGAGACCCTTTGGGACTATGTGTCCCATTTTCGGGTAGAGGTTCTCCACATCTCTCACTTGGACGTCAGCATCACCACCACCGCCCTAACGCAAGGGACTCGGGACTCCATCCTCCGACGCTTGCTCAGGGTAGAAGCCCCTGACGACCATGATGGACCTCCTCACCCTGGCTCAGATGCACGCCAATTGCGAGGAGGACACTACGGCACTAGGCCGCACGGTCGAGACTGGTCAACCCGATTGGAAGAGACCCGTCGATTCCCACCGGGAAGGGTGGAGCAAACCCGAGCGGCACGACCGAGAATGCCGCGACCACTCCGAGACTAGAGAGAGGGGTCAGTATAGACGTTACATGCCCCTGACGCTCTGTCCAAGCATATCCTCATGGAGATCTGGGAGGAGCCTTACCATCGATGGCCTCCGAAGATGAAGTCCCACCCAAAGACTAGGAGCAAGAGGAGGTACTAATGCTTCCACCACGACTATGCTCACGATACGGGCGACTGCATCCAGCTCAAGGATGCGATCAAAGACCTCATCCGGCGAGGACTCCTCGATAAGTTCATTGCCAAGGCCACATTTACAGGGAGGCAAACTCTACTGTGGATCACCTTGCAAACCATGCTTGTACTACTCTATCAAACTCTGTATGGACTGGTTTGGCCAACCTTCCTATGGATGTAAGGGGGGCCCTCCGTCTTGACAGAAGCGGATGCCCTGTCATTAGACTTTGATGTCGCTTCTTACTATTTGCTTTTGATGGATGGGTATGCCCTACTTCTTGTATCTTTGATGATATTTTAATTTTAATAAAAATTTTGGTCTTTGGGAGTCCTTGGTGGAGCGAGTCCATATCACTTCTCTGAAGTGGTGTGCGTTCTCCCGAGTGACCCCTTAGACAATTTGATTTAAAAAAGAAGCACTTCAGACTTGTAAGAAATAAGAATTAACCTGTGCATTTGCTAAAGTCATCAGCGAAGATTATATGGTGGTGATGACCATACAAAGATGACACCGGTGCGGGACCCCAATCATCTACAAAAATTAAATCTAATAAACTACTTGAACAACTAGGAGAGGGATACAAGGATATCTTATGACTCTTGGCTTGCTGGCAAGCCAAACAAAGAGAATGGACAAGATGACCAACGGAAGGAAGGCCATGCTTGGCGATGACATCCAACACTGTGTGCATGGCGGAATGACCAAGGTGCTCATGCCATTTGTGAAAAGGCGCATGCTCGTCGACCATAGCTTGGACCGTGGAACACCTAGGAGGGAGCCGAAGTTGATAGAGGTCATTATGAAGCTAGTCAGTGAGAAGGCGCGCTCTTCCTCGTAGCGCGATATTCCTTAATCACAACAAAGTCAGGATGGAATTCAAAAAACACATTATTATCACACATGAATTGACTGATAGATAAGAGGTTTTAGAAATAGAAGAAACATGTAAAACATGATGCAAGACAAGAAGAGAGAGACGAGAGGGGAGAGAGGCATCACCAATATGCATAGTAGAAAGACCAGCCCCATCATCAATTTGAACATGATCAGAACCACCATAGAAAACCATATTACCAAGATTTGAGGACGTCCGGAGTCAAGTGATGTGTCACCCTGAAGTCAGGATACCATGTGAAGGAGGGGACTAGAGAAGGCCCACCTACAGAGGCCGAGGGTGATGGAGAGAGCGGAGGAGGGGGGTAATGTAGGTATGTTTCTAGACGATTGTAGTGCTTCCTGCAAGTGTCGGCGGAATGGCCATAAAGATGATAGATTTGACACTTGCTATTATTGCCACGTCCACAGCCGCCAGTATTGAACCAGCCACAGCCACGACCTCGACCCTGGCCACCATGACCTCGATTCCTAAAGAAGGGTTGTGCATTCTTTGAGTGGGGAGATGGGGAGGGTGAATAGAGGAGCGTTGAGAGGGATGCTCAGAGGGGAAAGTAGGATCAACAGAGAGTGAAATGTGGTGCTGAAGCCAAACCTCATGAGAAATAAGCATGCTATGAAATTCATCAAGAGAAAAATCATCCAATCATGTAGTAATAGTAAAGATGAAGGAATCAAATGAGGGGCCAAGGTCAAAAAGAAGATGCATGATGATGGCGGAAGTCGAGAGAGGGTTGCCGATCACCTTGAGTGCATCCGCCAATGTCTTCACCCATTGAAAGTACTCAATAACAGAAGAGGTACCTCACTTAATGGTGTGGAGCTGGGCACGTAGTTGAAGAGAGAGTGCGAGTGTGTGGTGAACGCCTAGGGAAGCGAGTCCCAGACCGCATGTGCTGTGGGAAGGTCGATCACCAGTGGGAGGACGGACTCACTGATGGACACAACGAACCAGCTAAGGATGAGCTGATCCTTTTGCACTCACGCTTCATACATTGGATTAGGAACCAGGGGGGCATCAGTGGATGTTGGAGGCAAAGGTCTCCGGCAGGAATGGCTCAGTCATGTCGACGATTCCCGAGTAGTGATGGCTCCGGAGGATGGGGAGAACATATCCTCACCATAGGAGATAGTTATATGCGGTGAGTTTCAACGGCATAAAGTGAAGAATGTTGATGGAGGTAAGAGAGATGGGGAGGGGGCAGCGGCGAGAAGAAGTGAGTGGGAGGGCGATCAAGGAGGAGATGGGCAAACTGGGGGTGGTGCTAGCTAAAGGTGCTATGATTCCATGAAAGAATAGAAACACCACAATCTGGGAGAATAATTCACGCATTCGATCTGTGATGCGGGACGGACACGTGACTCGACACCAAATGGATATGTGATCCTCGGACTCTAAGCAAGCTCGTGATCGTCCCTAACGAGGGAAGCGTCGGACGTGCACGGTTGAAAAATCGGCAGTGAGCTAGGGTGGTCGGCTCTCTTTTCGTGCCTGGATCGGGTCACGGGACTGTATCTCTCTCTCGCTTGTAGCAGTGAATAACAATAAATAGCGAGCTAAGTTACTCTATCATGCTCTCTAGCAGCGGCATATAAGCATATATGAACTAAGCAAAGTGCCGAGTAAAGAGCAAACACGATACCTCCACGCTCTCGGCGTGGGGAAGACGACCCCGGCCGAACTGATACTCCCGGAACAATTATTACACAAATATTACAGCAATGAATATGAATGCCCACTCCACGTAGGGACGTAAAGGGTGACACAATGGGACTCAGGAGTAGCGGGTTCGGGTTGACGGGTAGCTTCTTGTGGAGCTTCGGCAGCACGCGTACTCACCACCGTGGGACCCATGGGCTGGTCCGAGGGACTGTGTGGGATCGGGGTGGCACCACTGTTGTGGGGATGCCTGGAGGGGCGCTCCCTGGGACGGCGGTATGCTGGTTCACCGGTCGGAGGCCGGGCGGCTCCGATCTTCACTCGTCGGAGTTGCTGCCCACGGATCTGAACTGATGTTTCAGACCCGCGCGTCCCGACGAAATCCGCTCCTGCGGTCACTCCCGACGTCGGATCGATGCACAAGAGGTACCGATGGAAAGATGACTTGAAATCCTTTGATCTATGGCCAGAGAAACAAATTTGAGTTTCCCGTTGATGGCCTTTGTCGAATTTTCAAGCTGCTGACTCACATGATATGAAAACTCAAGGCAGATTTGAGTTTTTCCTGAGAGTTGGCATTGACTGCGATGTAGGCCTTCGATTCAGCCTTTGCGCCCTTCATGAAAGTTGTAGAGGCCGAAGAGAGGAAAACGGGGATATATCTTATGCAAGATTTGGTGGAAGTGTCTAATTTTTGGAGATTGTATACTGACCCGGGGTCGGATCTAGATAGCATAAACAGAACTGAATTTGGGAGAAAGACATAATTTCTAAAAATAGGTAGAGGGCTTTTGAAATTCAAAGAAAATTTGTGGAGGATGGGGATGGTGGAAAGATCCTCCAATACATTTGGGGATTCAAACAAAAATCAAGAAGGGGGGTCGAAAGGTGGAAGAACTAAGCTTCTGCTACACAGATCTGGAAGACAGAAAGACACGAAAAAAGAAAAATATAAAATGAAGTCTAAATGACGTGATTTTTTTACTGGAGGTTGGGGATCAAGTGGGGAACCAACTCTGAAAATCTCAACTCCAGATGATGTCGGAGTTGGGAGATAGAAATCTCGGAGTGAACCTCTATCTAGCAGAACAGAACCTTGGACAGCACTTCGGAAGCGGCTTCGCGGCGGCTTGATGGCGGCACGAACGGCGGCGGCGGCACCAGAGATAGAATCTAGATGTAGAGGGGCTGAGATAGAAGGGGTTTACACCCTGAAATCCTGAAGGAGGAGGAGGAACCAGAGGGAGAGAGGTAGGGGGCGCACCAAGCTCTTAGCATACACAAAATTTTTCTTCTTCATTAATTCACACAAATGGAAATTACATGTCTTATATAATAAATGAAAAATGACCACTAATGCCCTCAGATTTAGGATTGGGAGGGGTATACAAGGTATAGAACTAATTAGTTCTTGTCACGCCCCGAACCGATAGCAGCGGGAAGCGATGCTCGGAACGTGACAGGAGACAAGTCACGATAACAAGAGCGGAAAAATAATAACCACAATTAAAATAGAATGAAGCTAGACATACATTGAGAAAATACGAGCTTGTATTAATTTAAAAAGATATATTCAACACCACTTACAATAAAAGCTTCGAAATAGATAATAAAAAGAAGGAACTAAACTAACAAGACTCAAGAAAATAGAAAGGACACAGACTCCAACTCTAGGGTCCAGGTACCACTCGATCACACCGATCCGATTCCCATGCACGTACCAATACTCGCACACCTGAAAAGGGTTGGAAGTAGGGGTGAGCAAGAAGCTCAGTAGGAATTATACTCTATCATCAGGCAGTGGTTAAAGTGATTAACAAGTAATTACGTTTTTCATGCCATTCTAAATATGTAAAAGACGGTAGCATGCTAGTAAAAGAAGTAATGACGGTATAATGTAATAAACAGATCTTGCAAGGTCAAGAAAATCAAGTAAGAACGAATAAGATATCAAATACAAGATTGAACAAGAGTCTACAAGAATTTGTTACAGGAGTTTTCAAGTCAAAAATTACCACAAGATAGAACTCAAGTATAAGCATGAAGATTGCAAACATGTCATGTATGATTGCAAATACAATGGTTTCCAACAGGAAATAGCAAGAGTTGGCCAAGCAAGCAAGTAGGGCAAGCGTCTCTTATACGCTCAGCGGGATTCAAGTACGTTACTTATCAAAACCTTGGGGGCGACGTCATTGTAATTCAAGTACCCAAGTAACTGGTAATAAGTAACAAGAGTTTATTCTAGACATAACAAGCATGTCCTGCACTTCGGATGTATGCCTCACCCTGTCATTAACATCCCATGGGCTCACTAACTTTCGGGCGCTCTCCCCAGGACCAGACCGGGCCCTTATGGTGCGTTGGCATAAAAATGGATCCAAGATCCAAATGTCTAGATAGTCAAGTAAATGGCCAAATAATCGGGAGAAATTACTGTCATAAGCTCAAGATTAAAGGACTAACTTGTCCTTGGATTCAAGAGTTCAAAACACGATAAAACTCACATACCGAGGGTTATACGGCCACACCGGCCGTACTCCCAAGAGTCACGAACCACGAGTCACGAGGCCAACACTAGCGACTGACAGTATGCCGCTAGCTCTAAGTATGAACTGACTGACAGAATTAAGAAAAACCAACAAAGCCTTTACACGCCTAATTTTACATGCTTAATTAGGTATAAGGTTTTTCATTCACAGGATGAAGATGGATCAAGATAGACAAGGAATCAAGCTCAAAGGATAGCATGCAATTAAAGAAATTTACTTGTATATTTACCACTTATCATGTGCGTTTCTTACCAATTAACAGTTTAAGATGCTTATTAACTCCATTTAACATGCTAACTAACAATTAAGATACCAATTAACAATCTAGAATTACATTAAATCATTTTCCATAAACACATATGTTGCTGATTTCAGAAATATAAAATCTACTTTCTAACAGCAAATTTTGATGCTAATCTAACCATCAAAAACACTAGTTATCAACTTAAGATACTAAATAGCAATTTAAATCACTAAGTAACATTAAAAACACGTAATTAACTACACATTAAATCATTTTCTATGAAAAGTATATTTCTGGAACAGAAATATAAATCTATTATCTTAACAGCATCAAGATACTAATTTATCTATTAAACACACTAATTATCAAGTTAAGATACTAATTAGTAACTAAGATACTAATTAACACTTAAAAACACTAATTATCTATTCATTAAAGTATTTTCTGTGAACAATATATTTCTGGGATAGAAATACAAATCTATTGTCCTAATAGTATTTTAAGATACTTAATTTAGCACTTAAGAACGCTAATTATCAATTTAAGTACTAGATAGTAATTTAATCACTAATTAGCATTAAAACACTAATTATCTATACATGAAGTTATTTCCTGTGAAAAATATATTTCTGGAACATAAATATAAATCTATTGTCTTGACAGTAATTAAGATATTAATTTTAGCACTTGAAAATACTAATTTGTAATTTAAGTACCAATTAGCAATTAAAATGCGATTAAGATACTAATTAATAATCAAAAATACTAATTTGTAATTAATAAGATCATTTTCTGTGAAAACATGTTTCTGAGACAGAAAGATAAATTTACTGGCTAAGTATGTAATTAAGATACTAATTTAGCACTTAAATATACTAATTATCACTTTAAGAACTAATTAACAAGTAAGATGCTAAATAATAATTAAAAATCACTTTTACATCATTTTATGTGATAAATAGATTTCTGAGACAGAAATATAGATATATTATCAAATCATGCATTTACTAAGTCGATTGGGGCGTCGAACGGTGAAACCGGGCGCGAAAACCGGCTCTGGAGGTTAAACGGTCGCACAAGGGCCGTTTTAGGGCTCCAGGGTGTTGGGCGGTTAGGGGGCAACCGTCCAAACCTAATGACATGAAAAAGGATGCATTAGAATCATTACTAAGTCATTTACTGGGTAGATAAACGGTTCTGGATGAACCTTACATCTACTGGGCTTAAACAGGGCTGAACGGGGCTAAACAGGCTGAAAGGGGCACTCTGGGGACTTGGGCGGTTCTGGCAGGGCCGCCCAAGTACTTGGGCGGTTCCTCCTGGGCCGCCCAAAGGGTTGGGCGGTTCTGGACTGACCGCCCATCCCCTGGGTTGTGCGGCCAGATCAGGGCCGTCCAGGATATGTGGTTGATCCGGGACCTTATATCTAGATGTGTGGTTCCTGTGGAACCGTTCATCCTGGGATGTGTGGTTCCTGAAAAACCGTTTAACTATGGTTATACTAGAGTCAAATATGGTCAAAGTTTAGGCCTGAGTTGGGCGGTCTATCGTAAGACCGTCCATCCCTGGGTCGTCTTCGGTCATCCCTGCCGCGTCCGGTGAACGCCGGGAAGTGAGGGTTTGCTAGGGTTACACTAAAACATTAATTCCGGGAGTTATACTCAATGAAATTTAGTGTTCTTACTGTCCATGGAAAGAGCACAGAGAGCTCTACAATCTACATGAATCACTTTCAGATTTACAGTCTTTAATTACTACTAAAACAGCGAATGAACAGTCTTCTGCCCTAATTGGATAAGTCAGAACTAAATGAATTAATTCTCATGATATACTTAATGAAACAAGGGGCTTTTGCTACCAAAATGACGAGCATGAAATTCTACATAAGATGCATAGCTTAAAAGTTGATTTATAACATGAATTGATCACGTAATTTAAGAAAGAACAACTAAAACCCTAGTTTAGCCTTAACTTAACATGTCTAACTTAAACAATTAAAATCTCATGAAATACTAAATAAATGATGGGACTTTTGGTATCAAAAGAAAGAGGGATTCATGCTGAAGAGCTTGATATATTATTTAGGGTTTGAGCCCGAGAGAACCTACCTCAATTTGATGAAGAACAAAAGATAGATGAAGAACAAGGAACTTGGACACCCCTGCACTCCTCGCAGGATATCGCCCAGCTTCGAAAACTTCAGCACCAATGGTGGGTATCAAAAGAAAATAGACCTAGAGAGCTTTCTTTAAATAGCTCATGGGCCTTCTGAGGTGGTCGAGAGAGGGAGATCTCGGCGCTTGAAGTGGCGTCTTGGAAACGGCGCCGAAAAGAGAAACCAAGTCTAATTTGTCTAGCCGCCTCAATTAGGGTTAGGGTTTCGACCGATTATGAGAGGGCTTTTGAAGATTAAATCAAGACCTTTAATTTGACACCAATTTCAGATCAAATGGTTGAGAAATGAGCTCGAATTTTGAGTTTTAAAATGGGGTTAGGTAAAGGTTGAAAAGTTTGAATTTTCTACTTAAATCTCTAAATAGATCTTACCACGGATTTTCACAGGGTTAATAATAGAAGACAAGTTTGTTACATACACTTCCAGAAATCTAATTACCATTTTTGTGAATTTTTATCAAGTAGAAATATTTTCGATGGTACTATTCACATGAATAAAATATTAATTAATTATACTCACTTAAACAGTAAATAGATCTAAATACAGATTTTTACTAATAAAACTCAAGAAGATAAAGTTGTTCTATAAATCATGATCTACCAATTTCGTATTTTTCTAGATTTTTATGAAAATATCGAAATTACACTAATAATACTATTTACGGAAGGTACTATTCACGAAGGCACTATTCACTAACCACTATTCACTAAAGAACTAAATATTAATTTATGAATTTTATTATCTAAACTAAAACTTCATTTATTTCAACTAAATTACATATTTTAAAATTCGGGGTATTACACCCTCCCCCACTTAAAGGAATTTGGTCCCCAAATTCACCGAATATTTTCAATTAGGTAAAAGTTTAAACTCAGAAGATCACATTTATGAAAATAACATGTTAAGGATGAAAGAAATTAACTAACTAAGATTTATCAAAATAATATGGTAACTATACGATTAATGACGAATGCTCGGGGTAAAAGAGAATGATACCGTATATAGTTCGTCATTCGGCGGAAGTTGGTTCCGATTCTTCTGGAAGTTTTACTTGTGGAAGTAACTTAGGGCAATTATCCATTTTATGATCCGGATTACCGCAACGTAGACACGATCCTCTCCTCCGCCAGCACTCCTTCGCGAGATGACCAAGCCTGCGACAGTACTTGCATTCCTTCTTGCATTCCTTTTGCGCAATATTACTCTCAATATTACCCTTCTGCTTAGGGCAATTAGCCATCTTATGATCTTGATTGCCGCAACGCAGACATGCTTTGCTCCTCCGCCAGCATTCATTCGCGAGATGACCAAGCTTGTGACAATACAGACATTCCCTTTGCGCGATGTTACTCTTCTTCTTCTTATTACGTCGGGTTTCCTTACGACGAACTCGCCGGCCTTCAGCGGAAACGAAACTCGCCTTACCGGAACCACTCGGTTTCATTTTTAAGAACGGCTTAAACCTGGAAGATAATAGATGGTTAACCTTTTTATTATCCTTACGCCTACCGCAACGCAATCTTGTATATATTTTATTACTTAACCCACTATACTACCCAATCTTACCAGGGTACAAGGGACGACACGGGTCTTAAGACTTAGGGTAACCTATACACTTGGACAAAAATCCAAGGGACTCAAGCAAGAAGGACTCAGAGAAGAAGGCGAAACTTGGACAAAATCCAAGCGACTCAGATAAGAAGGAGGCTCTGATACCAAAACTGTCACGCCCCGAACCGATAGCAGCGGGAAGCGATGCTCGGAACGTGGCAGGAGACAAGTCACGATAACAAGAGCGGAAAAATAATAACCACAATTAAAATAGAATGAAGCTAGACATACATTGAGAAAATACGAGCTTGTATTAATTTAAAAAGATATATTCAACACCACTTACAATAAAAGCTTCGAAATAGATAACAAAAAGAAGGAACTAAACTAACAAGACTCAAGAAAATAGAAAGGACACAGACTCCAACTCTAGGGTCCAGGTACCACTCGATCACACCAATCCGATTCCCATGCACGTACCAATACTCGCACACCTGAAAAGGGTTGGAAGTAGGGGTGAGCAAGAAGCTCAGTAGGAATTATACTCTATCATCAGGCAGTGGTTAAAGTGATTAACAAGTAATTACGTTTTTCATGCCATGCTAAATATGTAAAAGACGGTAGCATGCTAGTAAAAGAAGTAATGACGGTATAATGTAATAAACAGATCTTGCAAGGTCAAGAAAATCAAGTAAGAACGAATAAGATATCAAATACAAGATTGAACAAGAGTCTACAAGAATTTGTTACAGGAGTTTTCAAGTCAAAAATTACCACAAGATAGAACTCAAGTATAAGCATGAAGATCGATCACTAGTATATTAACCTCTTTGGTCAAACATGTCATGTATGATTGCAAATACAATGGTTTCCAACAGGAAATAGCAAGAGTTGGCCAAGCAAGCAAGTAGGGCAAGCGTCTCTTATACGCTCAGCGGGATTCAAGTACGTTACTTATCAAAACCTTGGGGGCGACGTCATTGTAATTCAAGTACCCAAGTAACTGGTAATAAGTAACAAGAGTTTATTCTAGACATAACAAGCATGTCCTGCACTTCGGATGTATGCCTCACCCTGTCATTAACATCCCATGGGCTCACTAACTTTCGGGCGCTCTCCCCAGGACCAAACCGGGCCCTTATGGTGCGTTGGCATAAAAATGGATCCAAGATCCAAATGTCTAGATAGTCAAGTAAATGGCCAAATAATCGGGAGAAATTACTGTCATAAGCTCAAGATTAAAGGACTAACTTGTCCTTGGATTCAAGAGTTCAAAACACGATAAAACTCACATACCGAGGGTTATACGGCCACACCGGCCGTACTCCCAAGAGTCACGAACCACGAGTCACGAGGCCAACACTAGCGACTGACAGTATGCCGCTAGCTCTAAGTATGAACTGACTAACAGAATTAAGAAAAACCAACAAAGCCTTTACACGCCTAATTTTACATGCTTAATTAGGTATAAGGTTTTTCATTCACAGGATGAAGATGGATCAAGATAGACAAGGAATCAAGCTCAAAGGATAGCATGCAATTAAAGAAATTTACTTGTATATTTACCACTTATCATGTGCGTTTCTTACCAATTAACAGTTTAAGATGCTTATTAACTCCATTTAACATGCTAACTAACAATTAAGATACCAATTAACAATCTAGAATTACATTAAATCATTTTCCATAAACACATATGTTGCTGATTTCAGAAATATAAAATCTACTTTCTAACAGCAAATTTTGATGCTAATCTAACCATCAAAAACACTAGTTATCAACTTAAGATACTAAATAGCAATTTAAATCACTAAGTAACATTAAAAACACGTAATTAACTACACATTAAATCATTTTCTATGAAAAGTATATTTCTGGAACAGAAATATAAATCTATTATCTTAACAGCATCAAGATACTAATTTATCTATTAAACACACTAATTATCAAGTTAAGATACTAATTAGTAACTAAGATACTAATTAACACTTAAAAACACTAATTATCTATTCATTAAAGTATTTTCTGTGAACAATATATTTCTGGGACAGAAATACAAATCTATTGTCCTAACAGTATTTTAAGATACTTAATTTAGCACTTAAGAACGCTAATTATCAATTTAAGTACTAGATAGTAATTTAATCACTAATTAGCATTAAAACACTAATTATCTATACATGAAGTTATTTTCTGTGAAAAATATATTTCTGGAACATAAATATAAATCTATTGTCTTGACAGTAATTAAGATATTAATTTTAGCACTTGAAAATACTAATTTGTAATTTAAGTACCAATTAGCAATTAAAATGCGATTAAGATACTAATTAATAATCAAAAATACTAATTTGTAATTAATAAGATCATTTTCTGTGAAAACATGTTTCTGAGATAGAAAGATAAATTTACTGGCTAAGTATGTAATTAAGATACTAATTTAGCACTTAAATATACTAATTATCACTTTAAGAACTAATTAACAAGTAAGATGCTAAATAATAATTAAAAATCACTTTTAAATCATTTTATGTGATAAATAGATTTCTGAGACAGAAATATAGATATATTATCAAATCATGCATTTACTAAGTCGATTGGGGCGTCGAACGGTGAAACCGGGCGTGAAAACCGGCTCTGGAGGTTAAACGGTCGCACAAGGGCCGTTTTAGGGCTCCAGGGTGTTGGGCGGTTAGGGGGCAACCGTCCAAACCTAATGACATGAAAAAGGATGCATTAGAATCATTACTAAGTCATTTACTGGGTAGATAAACGGTTCTGGATGAACCTTACATCTACTGGGCTTAAACAGGGCTGAACGGGGCTAAACAGGCTGAAAGGGGCACTCTGGGGACTTGGGCGGTTCCTCCTGGGCCGCCCAAAGGGTTGGGCAGTTCTGGACTGACCGCCCATCCCCTGGGTTGTGCGGCCAGATCAGGGCCGTCCAGGATATGTGGTTGATCCGAGACCTTATATCTAGATGTGTTGTTCCTGTGGAACCGTTCATCTTGGGATGTGTGGTTCCTGAAAAACCGTTTAACTATGGTTATACTAGAGTCAAATATGGTCAAAGTTTAGGCCTGAGTTGGGCGGTCTATCGTAAGACCGTCCATCCCTGGGTCATCTTCAGTCATCCCTGCCGCGTCCGGTGAACGCCGGGAAGTGAGGGTTTGCTAGGGTTACACTAAAACATTAATTCCGGGAGTTATACTCAATGAAATTTAGTGTTCTTACTGTCCATGGAAAGAGCACAGAGAGCTCTACAATCTACATGAATCACTTTCAGATTTACAGTCTTTAATTACTACTAAAACAGCGAATGAACAATCTTCTGCCCTAATTGGATAAGTCAGAACTAAATGAATTAATTCTCATGATATACTTAATGAAACAAGGGGCTTTTGCTAACAAAATGACGAGCATGAAATTCTACATAAGATGCATAGCTTAAAAGTTGATTTACAACATGAATTGATCACGTAATTTAAGAAAGAACAACTAAAACCCTAGTTTAGCCTTAACTTAACATGTCTAACTTAAACAATTAAAATCTCATGAAATACTAAATAAATGATGGGGCTTTTGGTATCAAAAGAAAGAGGGATTCATGCTGAAGAGCTTGATATATTATTTAGGGTTTGAGCCCGAGAGAACCTACCTCAATTTGATGAAGAACAAAAGATAGATGAAGAACAAGGAACTTGGACACCCCTGCACTCCTCGCAGGATATCGCCCAGCTTCGAAAACTTCAGCACCAATGGTGGGTATCAAAAGAAAATAGACCTAGATAGCTTTCTTTAAATAGCTCATGGGCCTTCTGAGGTGGTCGAGAGAGGGAGATCTCGGCGCTTGAAGTGGCGTCTTGAAAACGGCGCCGAAAAGAGAAACCAAGTCTAATTTGTCTCGGCGCTTGAAGGGAGATCAACATACACTAAGTGTTGATAGGGTGCAAGGCTCGGATTCAGAGGGGGGGTGAATGAATCCCCGATAAAAAATATTGCGGAATTAAAATCTCAGATTGCTTAATCAATTGAGCACTCAACAGCAAGCTGTCACACACAAGAGACTTTTAACTGAACTCAATATAAACAATGAAACAACGGAGCTTTTCCCTTTTCACAACCGTGAACAGAGAAACACAAACTCACATATCAGATGAAATTCTACTGAGCATATGAACAAGCACTTCACAATCAAGTTAACTCCCCAGGATAACTTAAATAATCACGCACGCAACCTGTGAAGGGGAGATAGATGATATGGACGAGCACACAAAGCAAACCACAGTAGACAGGATTTTTTAGGTGGTTCGGTCCTCCAGACCTACGTCCACCCCTCACTCCAAACCGGAGTGAGGCTTCCATTAGCAACAGCTAGAACCGCAGACTCAATCTGCAAACAAATGCTGCCTAACAGCTTGACCAGGGGAACAACCTCCTCTCTTCCTCCAAACCGGAAGGAAACCAACAAGTGACACCAGCCACTTGCAACCGGAGACACCAAGTCTCCCTTCCTCTGAAACCCAGAGGGAACCCACAAGTGACACCTAGTCACTTGCAAACCAGAGGTCACGGACCTCTCTTCCTCCACACCAGAGGGAACCACTAGTGACACACAGTCACTAGCAAACCGGAGAACAAATCTCCCTTCTCCTGAGACCACAGGAGAAACCCCGATCTCCAACCAGAGAATCAGAAGAACAACGGTGAACAGATAAAAGAAAAAAATAAGAAATAATAAAAATCACAGCGACCGAAAGCTGGAAAATGAAATGCACAATGTAGCTCTCGCAGGAGCAAAACTGGTTTGGATCTGATCCAAATACCAGAAGAACAAATCCTCAATGAAGGCTTCTCTTCTTCTTCACGAGCTCACTATCTCTCTCTTTCTTTCTTCCTCTTCTTTCTTCTTTTCTCTGCTTCTCTTTCTCTCATGCTGTTCTCTCTTTTCTTCTTCTGCTGGATCTCTCAATCTCTCTGCTGCTCTCTCTATTCTTCTTCTGCTCAGGATCGTGCAGGCTCTCAGTGGCTCTCTTCTACTTCAGTCACGATCTCCTTTTCACGATCACTCTTCTTCTGAGGAAGAACCTTCGTATTTATAGAGCCTCAGAGATAGAGCGTGTGTAGGGCTTGTGCCCTCTTTGTCTAGAGGTAACCTCGGATCACGTGCCAGGTGCCAACCTCGATCACGTGCCACTCATCAGCTTGAATCAACCTGAACGAAGAGAAAAATGGATGCATCGAGTTAGTTCAAGATTTGAACCAAGCATGTATAGACTTAAAGAATGTACAGACTTTATGTGATGCCATCCGAAGTATGTATAGACTTAGAATGCATGGAAGGGATTGTACAGACTTTATCTGCGTGCATGCTGTGTATGTAAAGATGCTGAACTACAGCATGTATAGACTTGCAACCTAGCACTTAAGAACCAATGCGATGAATGTATAGAGTTGCTTAAACTAACGCATGGAACAAGTCTGTATAGACTTGCTTAACTGACCCACTAACAACACAGCACATGCATGAACAAGCCACACAAATTGTACAGACTTATGTATGCATGAGACAATGTATAGACTTGTGTTCGTGCAACACAAAGGCTGTACAGACTTCGTGTGTGTGCAACAGGACAATGTATAGACTTTGAAAGCTTGAACACGAACAGGCTGTAATGTATAGACTTTGAGTGAGACGCTGAGTGAGATGATAGATGTATAGACTTGCTGTGTGTAATGCATGCGATGTATAGACTTGATAGCATGAGACGCTGAGTGAGACTGACCGATGTACATACTTTGAAAGATGATGCATGCACAAGCCAACGATGTACAGACTTTTCCAATGTACAGACTTTGAAAGATGATGCATGCACATGCCAACGATGTACAGACTTTGCCAATGTACAGACTTGAATGCTCCATGCACAAAGATGCTAAGTGAGACGCTAGAATGTACAGACTTGGTTGTGTAGTGATGTATGGACTTAGTGTGCAATATGCAAACGATGCACAGCCATAGCTCATGAATGTATAGACTTTGCGAGCAAGAGACAAGGCTGACGGATGTATAGACTTGCAAAATGATGCACAGCCATAGCGGCAATGTATAGACTCAGAAGAGATGCACGAGCAGGCGACAATGTATAGACTTTAAGTAATGCATGCAAAGGACGTTGTACAAACTTGCCACCAGGAGTTGTATAGACTTGAATGCATGGTGGCGAATGTACAGACTTTTATGTGTGATGAAGAAACGATGTATAGACTTGGGTGTGTGTGTGCATGCTAGAAGCAATGTATAGACTTGCTGGTTTGTAATGCAGAATGCACTAGAACAAAGTGTGCACAATGAGAATGAATTCACGAACATGCTATCAACAAGTGTGCAGACTCTGCATGCAGTGAACTGACTGTATGCTCAATGCAATTGTGCTATGGCATGTAGCTATTGTTAATGCACCGAGGACATATGACAGATGAACACTTAAAGCAAATGATGCATAGACCTTAAACCATGACTCATAGTATGTCATTATCAAAACCAGGGTTCCAACATTCTCCCCCTTTTTGATTATGACAATACTATGAGTCATGTGTGCTTATTCACACAACCATTTTATTTCATCATTTCTTCAGACAAACATATCTATGACTCATACCAATTTCTCCCCCTTTGTTATTATCAAAAAGAACCATGGGGAGGTATGAATGCAGAGATGCAGATGCAACAAGAAATGCAAGAACTCCCCCTAAATATATGAATGCAAGCACACAATTCTCCCCCTTTAAGAATTTCTATGCAGCATGATTCATATGACAAGGAAGCTCCCCCTGAATAAATGGAATCTTATGAGATGGATGAGAAGGAGACCACAGTGGCAATTAAGGATAAGTTCTGGTCATGAAGAATCAAGGACAGTGAGCAAAAGAGTTTCAAATAAGCTCCAAACACAAGGAATTCAACAAGATTTTCAAGGAGATACCAATCTCATAAATCCAAAACAGAATTTTTCAAAGTCTTCCATTATAAGGGCTTATGAATGAACTTTATTGATCAGCATGGTTTAAACATGATGTAAGCAAAGTTTGTCAATAAAATTCTGTATTTATATCTAAAATCACGGTTTAATAAAAATGAACCAAGCCCTCATATTCATATCTTGATTAACCTCCCTTTCTCTTTCACAATCAAATTTATTGACTTCTTTCGGAATTATATTCACTAGTATTGAGATCAAGCAATTATGAAGTCAAGTGATTTTGTCCAGGGTTATAGCAATTTAATTTTTGCATCAATATTCAAATATTGCAATTTATTCAACAAATTTTTATGCTACAAATTTTACGAGCACTCTAGTTCAGTGCACACCTTGTAACTAGAGGATATACGTTGATCAGACGCCAATATCCCTAAGCACTTAGTGTGACTAACAGTCATGCTTTATATTAACAGAGTTAATATTTACACCTCATGACATACCTCAACTCATTTCTTTGATGAGTAAGATGTATTTCTCAGTGTGCATGCCATTGCTCTGCCAGATTATCAAACATTCTTAAGCAGAGTTAACTATGGCACCTCATGACACAGTCCTTTGGACATGGTTTCTCAGTGACCAAAGTCATTGCTCTGACAATTATTTACCCTTTAGACATTTCTGAAAACTCATTTGCTTCAAATCAATACTAATTTCATGTACTTAACCAAATAAAGCCATGTATTCAATAGTGCAGATTTCAGAAGTTTTTTCAAGACACAGCATGAAACATTTGGTTAAAGTTTATTAAAACATGATTCAGATATTTTTAAGAGATTTTAAAGTCAAACTCAATGGATACATTAAACTTAAACCAACTGAGTTATTTCAGACATTCATAAAATCGTATAATAGAAGATTCCTAGTTCAAGTGTTTTCAGATTTATGATCGAGATAAGCCCCATTGAAATCTTCATGAATGACTGACAGAAGAGATCCAGCAAGAATGAGTGATTTTGAAGCCCAGTGTTTTCAGACATGATCAAGGTTTATCAATAGAATCAATAAAAAGGATATGCACACCAAGCAAGATATCAGGAGGTCAGGCATGCTTCAGGATCTTCAAGATTAACATGCAATGAATTCTGACAAAAATGTATGCATTTGACAACCAGCATGCAATGCATTGACTCCCCCTGACAATATGCATTCAATCAATCTTTTTGGCATTTTCAATGTAATGAAATGCAATGCAATTAACTACATGTATGCAAAGACATGCAATGTTTGCCATGAAGACTAAACATATGACCTATGGTACTAGGCGGAGTACTTGGTCTAAAGGACCATCTCACACATAGTAAGAACCTCCAGACAGATTTCACCTGCCTTTTAGTAGCTTACCATTTAATATACCATAGTGGTCATGCATGATATCACATACAGGCTTCAAATTCAGTCAATTCAGATTTTCAGAAGTGCAAGTTCATTCTCATTCTAATATCTAAACAGACAATTCAGTATGAGCTTTAAGAGACATGAATACTCATAGTGTGCAAAGGATGACAAATATGCATGAACACATCAAACAAGATATGCACTGAATTTCAGAACATGAAATGCAGAGAATTTACCTGAAAAGTTCAGAAAGGGGTTTTCTTTTGAGTGCCTTGGCTTATTTACCCCTCTTTATTCCTCAGTCCCAAGGCACACCAGCAAAACAATGTTCACTTTGCACAAACAGGTACCCAAGTGGTCTTGGGTCCTGAATTAACAGTGACACCTTTGGCAGGTGTTCTAAATACTTTTTTAGCATGAAGGTCATCAGATCTCATCAAGTAGCAATTATTCATTGAATGACCTATTTGACCACAGTAATGACATGATGCAGCAGATTTCAAATTCTTTTTATGCAAATTACTGTTGTCATGAAATTTATTGGTAGAGAGAAAATTCTGTTCACTAAAATAAGCCAGCCAATAGTTAGCAGCTCTATGGCCTGGCTTCCCACAGTTATGGCATGAAAATTTCGCAACATGGGGGTTAGCAGAATTCTTCTGAACATGCCAACAGTCCTTGACTGTATGGCCATTCTTCCCACACTCAAAGCATCTGATATGCTTTCTTTTAAAACTATTTCTGCCCCTAGTAGATCCAAACCAGCACTCAATGGCTTTGTGACCACGTTTGTTACAGTTAAAACAAGTGATGTGCTGGTTCATTGAAACAGATTTGTTCTTATTAAAACCATGTTGGCTTGTAGGGAATTTAGCATGATGTGAAAGAGATATTTTCTTACCACTTGCAAACCAGCATTGTGTAATGCTGTGTCCTAATTTGCCATAGTGAAAACATTCAATTTTCTTTTTCTGAGATGAAAAATTTTTATCATGAAATTTCCTAGCATTCATTATGCTGGCGCTCATATCATCTTTCTCCATCAACCTGCACTCATGCATCAGATGACCAGGTTTATGACAATAGTGGCATGAAATTTTCCTTTTGTGTGCATGTGTGTGTGTGTTTAGGTTATGTGTCACATGCACAGCATCAACATGATTGTTTCTTTGCTTGTTCTTCACATGATCATACCTTTTCACTTTTTCAGCTTGTTTCTGAAGGTCATTTTGTTTCTATTTTTTTTGAACGATGGGGTGTTTCACTTGTGAAGTGGTGGCTACACTAGGAGCTTTGACATTGATTGTAACAGCATTTGATTCTTTTACAAAGGATGTCATTAGTTTATTTTCAAATGATTTCTTATTAATTGGCTTGTAGCCGATCCCTTCTTTTTGAAGATTTGCCTTGACTCCTAACAACCTATTCAAGTTTTCTTGACCATCAACAAACTTAGACAAAGAGTTTCTCAAGTCTTGGATTTCATACTCTAGAGAGGCAATGTGTAACTCATAACTGGCAATCTCTTGCTCACCGCAATTCACACATTCACTTAGCACCTTGTTAGCAGTTTTATATTTCTCAACTTCATGTTCCAGATTGCTCAGTTTATCAAACTCTTCTATGTGAACAGACTTTCCTCTTTCTAATGCTACAAGTCTTTCAGACATAGCAGAGTTGAGCTGTTTCAACTTTTCATTCTTCTTAGACAGAGCATCATTTTGAATTAACTCATCAAGAAGAGTCTGATCATCATGTGATATTTTTGGATTATCTGAAATTTCAGACTCTCTTTGCATATTTTCAATGTCTTTCTGAAGCTTTATCTTCACAGACTTTATCACATCGTATTTCTCAGCTATTAGACTCTTCTCAACTTCAAGTTTTCTGAATTTCTTTTCATGGTCAGAAATCTCATTTGCAAGTTCTTGATTTTCAATTTTCAACAACCCAATTTGGTCTTTAAGCATTTGAATATCAGAAAAATACACATCATGAGATTGTTTCAACTCTAGACATTTTTCATAAGAAGAGCTTGAACTTTCTAACCCAGTACCCTTTTTCAATTTTTTATACTATTTTCATAACCTCTCATGTGACTCTAATAAGTCAGCATATGAATTCTCCCAGTCATCTAAAGAAAAATTCTCGAAGGGATTTACCTCTTCATCATTATCATCTTCATTCTGATTGCTGTCTTGATTTCTACCATTAGCCATCATGCAGCTGTCCTCATTTAACCTGTGAGCTAGCTTCAGCACATCCAGAATGTCCTTAGCAGACCTGCAATCATGAAGGCAAGAATGTAAGGCTTTGTCAGTAGTTGCTTTCTTCAGATTCATAGCTTTCTGATTTTCTCCATCATTTGATCTGTGACTGTCGGTCCATTTGGACACTTTCTTTGGTAATCTGTGAGGACCTTGTGAAATTAACTTCCACAGATCAGGATTAACTGATATAACATATTTGCGCAGACTGACAAACCGGTGGATCACCCATGGAAACAGATCAGATTAATGCAACAGGAATAATGATGCACCAAAAGCGAGATAGCACCGAAGACTGCAGGATCGGATCCGCAGGTCGCTGGACCTTCTATGCAGACACCCGCTCTGATACCAAATGATAGGGTACAAGGCCCGGATTCAGAGGGGGGGGTGAATGAATCCCCGATAAAAAATATTGCGGAATTAAAATCTCAGATTGCTTAATCAATTGAGCACTCAACAGCAAGCTGTCACACACAAGAGACTTTTAACTGAACTCAATATAAACAATGAAACAACGGAGCTTTTCCCTTTTCACAACCGTGAACAGAGAAACACAAACTCACATATCAGATGAAATTCTACTGAGCATATGAACAAGCACTTCACAATCAAGTTAACTCCCCAGGATAACTCAAATAATCACGCACGCAACCTGTGAAGGGGAGATAGATGATATGGATGAGCACACAAAGCAAACCACAATAGATATGATTTTTTAGGTGGTTCAGTCCTCCAGACCTACGTCCACCCCTCACTCCAAACCGGAGTGAGGCTTCCACTAGCAACAGCTAGAACCGCAGACTCAGTCTGCAAACAAATGATGCCTAACAGCTTGACCATGGGAACAACCTCCTCTCTTCCTCCAAACCGGAGGGAAACCAACAAGTGACACCAGCCACTTGCAACCGGAGACACCAAGTCTCCCTTCCTCTGAAACCCAGAGGGAACCCACAAGTGACACCCAGTCACTTGCAAACCAGAGGTCACGGACCTCTCTTCCTCCACACCAGAGGGAACCACTAGTGACACACAGTCACTAGCACACCGGAGAACAAATCTCCCTTCTCCTGAGACCACAGGAGGAACCCCGATCTCCAACCAGAGAATCGGAAGAACAACGGTGAACAGATAAAAGAAAAAAATAAGAAATAATAAAAATCACAGCGACCGAAAGCTGGAAAATGAAATGCACAATGTGGCTCTCGTAGGAGCAAAATTGGTTTGGATCTGATCCAAATACCAGAAGAACAAATCCTCAATGAAGGCTTCTCTTCTTCTTCACGAGCTCACTATCTCTCTCTTTCTTTCTTCCTTTTCTTTCTTCTTCTCTCTGCTTCTCTTTCTCTCACGCTGTTCTCTCTTTTCTTCTTCTGCTGGATCTCTCAATCTCTCTGCTGCTCTCTCTATTCTTCTTCTGCTCAGGATCGTACAGGCTCTCAGTGGCTCTCTTCTACTTCAGTCACGATCTCCTTTTCACGATCACTCTTCTTCTGAGGAAGAAGCTTCGTATTTATAGAGCCTCAGAGATAGAGCGTGTGTAGGGCTTGTGCCCTCTTTGTCTAGAGGTAACCTCGGATCACGTGCCAGGTGCCAACCTTGGATCACGTGCCACTCATCAGCTTGAATCAACCTGAACGAAGAGAAAAATGGATGCATCGAGTTAGTTCAAGATTTGAACCAAGCATGTATAGACTTAAAGAATGTACAGACTTTATGTGATGCCATCCGAAGCATGTATAGACTTAGAATGCATGGAAGGGATTGTACAGACTTGTCTGCGTGCATGCTGTGTATGTAAAGATGCTGAACTACAGCATGTATAGACTTGCAACCTAGCACTTAAGAACCAATGCGATGAATGTATAGAGTTGCTTAAACTAACGCATGGAACAAGTCTGTATAGACTTGCTTAACTGACCCACTAACAACACATCACATGCATGAACAAGCCACACAAATTGTACAGACTTATGTATGCATGAGACAATGTATAGACTTGTGTTCGTGCAACACAAAGGCTGTACAGACTTCGTGTGTGTGCAACAGGACAATGTATAGACTTTGAAAGCTTGAACACGAACAGGCTGTAATGTATAGACTTTGAGTGAGACGCTGAGTGAGACGATAGATGTATAGACTTGCTGTGTGTAATGCATGCGATGTATAGACTTGATAGCATGAGATGCTGAGTGAGACTGACCGATGTACATACTTTGAAAGACGATGCATGCACAAGCCAACGATGTATAGACTTTTCCAATGTACAGACTTTGAAAGATGATGCATGCACAAGCCAACGATGTACAGACTTTGCCAATGTACAGACTTGAATGCTCCATGCACAAAGACGCTAAGTGAGACGCTAGAATGTACAGACTTGCTTGTGCAGTGATGTATGGACTTAGTGTGCAATATGCAAACGATGCAAAGCCATAGCTCATGAATGTATAGACTTTGTGAGCAAGAGACAAGGCTGACGGATGTATAGACTTGCAAAATGATGCACAGCCATAGCGGCAATGTATAGACTCAGAAGAGATGCACGAGCAGGCGATAATGTATAGACTTTAAGTAATGCATGCAAAGGACGTTGTACAGACTTGCCACCAGGAGTTGTATAGACTTGAATGCATGGTGGCGAATGTACAGACTTTTGTGTGTGATGAAGAAACGATGTATAGACTTGGGTGTGTGTGTGCATGCTAGAAGCAATGTATGGACTTGCTGGTTTGTAATGCAGAATGCACTAGAACAAAGTGTGCACAATGAGAATGAATTCACGAACATGCTATCAACAAGTGTGCAGACTCTGCATGCAGTGCACTAACTGTATGCTCAATGCAATTGTGCTATGGCATGCACCTACTGTTAATGCACCGAGGACATATGGCAGATGAACACTTAAAGCAAATGATGCATAGACCTTAAACCATGACTCATAGTATGTCATTATCAAAACCAGGGTTCCAACAAGTGTAAAGAAAGAATAACCCACAACTTAATGCCATGAGTTCCATCCTTCGTTAACCGTCTCCGGTTCGAGAAGACTCGTCCTCGGGTATAGAAATGTGGGAGGATCAGGGGATGGGTGATGGGAATATAATCCGGACGGCTAGTGTGAAGCACGACAAAAATGAAGTCCGGACACTGTCTCTCGTACGCATTGCAGAAATCAAACCATACCGTGTCACCATAGGGTGTCGACAGTGGTACGGTAGTCTTCAGTGGTTGCACTACCGTAGGAGAGACGGGTAAAAGTGGGATGGCGGGATCCACCGAGGATAAAGTGGGCGAAATAGATGGGTCCGGGATGACCGGTGTGAGTGGGGTGACTAAAAGTCCCTGGCCCTCTATTGGCTCACTCTCTAACCCCGAAACATTAGCAAGGTACTCCTCGACCAACTCTTGGCCAGCCTCATAACTCACTAGAATGAGCCTGGGTGGGACATCCTCGGTATGTGTGTCCTCTATGGTAGGGGAATGTGAAGGACACGGATCGGAGAAATGACTAGGACCCACATGGTTGGGCTCCGGGAGAGGTGGTGAGCATGAGTCCGTAGGCGCAACGGACTGATAGGGGTGGGAGGTTGGTGACAAAGAGGTGGGCGGCTGAATGCCGTCGTGGAAGACGAACTCACCAGGTAGGTGAGGTGGATATAAGGTGCAGGTCCTCCTATCCCGGTCAAAGATCACTCTCCTCTCTTCCAACCATGGTCGCCCTAATATAATGCATGGTCCTGCTAGCGTACCAATATTGCACCATGCGCCATCGCAGTAATAATCAGAGCCGATCATCCTTTCGAACTCGACAAAAGGAAAATCACCATCGCGGATAATGTCACCCGTCTTGGAGAGGGACTCCACGATATCAAGAGAAACCTAATTATCCGACTTGCTATTGGTGAAATGGAGTTCCATTGTGGACCTATTGGGTAGAGTGGCTTTAGTAATGAGATGGGTGAAATCCAAGGGTTGGGCCATGAAGGCATTGAATCGGGTCACCAGGGATGACCACTCAGACGCATGGTCTTGGGGAACGGCCATGGGGGTGGCGGATAGTGGACATGCAGACACACGGTGATAAGACACTAGACCGATTATGCAAGGTTGGAATGCACTAACTAATGCACACTAAGGACCCTAGACGTAAACTAAGACTCGGTACGTGACAGAGTTAATCGATCCGAAGATCACTCGCGCAAGTGTGCGGCCGTCCCGATAGGCGTAGCCTAACGTTCGGATAACACCTTTTTATATATCTGGTTATTGGATGAAATACAACCTAGACCGACTTAGACAATGATTTTTTTTTTGTATTTTTGTTAAGTAATGATGAATGACTACCCTAGACTCAACTGGCGCTCTGATACCAAATTTATGCGGGATGGACACACGACTCGACACCAAATGGATATGCGATCCTCAGACTCTAAGCAAGCTCGCGATCGTCCCTAACGAGGGAAGCGGTGGACGTGCACGGTTGAAAAACCGGCAGTGAGCTAGGGTGGTCGGCTCTCTTTTCGTGCCCGGATCGGGTCACGGGACGATATCTCTCTCTCGCTCGCAGCAGTGAATAACAATAAATAGCGAGCTAAGTCACCCTATCATGATCTCTAGCAGCGGCATATAAAGCATATACGAACTAAGCAAAGTGCCGAGTAAGGAGCGAACACGATACCTCCACGCTCTCGGCGTTGGGAAGACGACCCCGGCCGAACTGATACTCCCGGAACAATTATTACACAAATATTACAGCAATGAATATAAATGCCCACTCCACGCAGGGAGGTAAAGGGTGACACAATGGGACCGGGAGTAGCGGGTTCGGGTTGACGGGCAGCTTCTTGTGGAGCTTCGGCGGCACGCGTACTCACGACCGTGGGACCCACGTGCTTGTCCGAGGGGCCGTGTGAGACCGGGGTGACACCAATGTGGTGGGGACGCCTGGAGGGGCGCTCCCTGGGACGGCGGTACGCTGGTTCGCCGGTCGGAGGCCGGGCGGCTCCGATCTTCACTCGTCGGAGTTGCTGCCCACGGATCTGAACTGCTATTTCAGACCAGCGTGTCCCGACAAAATCTACTGCCGCGGTCACTCTCGATGTCGGATCGACGCACAAGAGGTACCGATGGAAAGTTGACTTGAAATCCTTCGATCTATGGCCAGAGAAAGAAAATTGAGTTTCCCGTTGATGGCCTTTGTCGAATTTTTAAGCTGATGACTCACATGATCTGAAAACTCTGGGCATATTTGAGTTTTTCCTGAGAGTTGGCGTTGACTGCGATGTAGACCTTAGATTCGGCCTTTCATCCCTTCATCAAAGTTGTAGAGGCCGAAGAGAGGAAAACGGAGATATATCTTATGAATTATTTGGTGGAAGTTTTGAATTTGTGGGGATTGTATACTGACCCTGGGTCGGATCTGGACAGCAGAAATAGAACTGAATTTGAGAGAAAGACACAATTTCTAAAAATAGGGAGAGGGCTTTTGAAATTCGACGAAAATTTGTGGAGGATGGGGATGGTGGACAGATCCTCCAATAAATTTGGGATTCAAACAAAAATCAAGAAGGGGGGTCGAAAGGGGGAAGAACTAAGCTTCTGCTACACAGATCTGAAAAGGGATAGATCTGAAGACAGAAAGACACGAAAATAGAAAAATATAAAACGAAGTCTAAATGACGTGATTTTTTTACTGTAGGTTGGGGATCAAGTGGGGAACCAACCCTGAAAATAGCAACTCCAGATGATGTCGGAGTTGGGAGTTAAAAATCTCGGAGTGAACCTCTATCCCGCAGAACAGAACCTTGGACAGCACTTCGGAAGCGGCTTCGCGGCGGCTCGATGGCGGCACGAATGGCGGCGGCGGCACCAGAGATAGAATCTAGATGTAGAGGGGCTGAGATAGAAGGGGTTTAAACCCCGAAATCCATAAGGAAGAGGAGGAACCAGAGGGAGAGAGGTAGGGGGCGCACCAAGCTCTTGGCATACACAAAATTTTTCTTCTTCATTAATTCACACAAATGGAAATTACTTGCCTTATATAATAAATGGAAAATGACCACTAATGCCCTCAGATCTAGGGTTGGGAGGGGTATACAAGGTATAGAACTAATTAGTTCTAATAGCATTTTTTTTCAAAAATAAAAATGGGGGGCGCCCCCTTGACCAAGGGGACAAGGTAGGTGGCCTACCTTTAACATTTCAACCCATTTGTCCCCCCATGTGTCTAATTGACTAGTCAATCCATCTAGAAGGCCACCTAGGACTTTGACCAGCCCCACATGGCTTAGGTGGACCAATGGGGAAGGGCTGGGGGGCCCCTAGCAGGACCTACTACCAATTTGCAGAAAAACCCAAACATCCTAAGGGAAAAACAACTTGGCTCATAAAGCCATACAATTGCGTATCTACTTTCCCCAGGATATATAAATAAATAAAAGGACACAAATACAAAAATAAAATGTACATGCTCGGAGTTGATTCCCATCAATCTGCCTCCTCCTCATGGGGCTCAAGCTTATATATTAGCAGACGATGAATTCGATTTACACATAGACATGGCCTCTCCATTTCCTAGAGTATACGGCACATTGAGAGTCCGATTTGAAGAAGAATAGGCAAGAAACATCAAGAATTAACTAAACTAGCCTTTGTCCCTATTAAATTTTATTGGATTGGGCCATCCAACTCAAAACCTCAAGGTGTTGAGTGGAGAGGGCACGACAATTATAATCACATTATACCTTTAGTCTGTATTCAATACGGGACTATTTTCTAACACGCCCCCTCACGTGTAGGCCGATTTTTTTAGGCTCTGTCACGTGGACTATGACAAACACGGGGTGTGTGGCCCAGATCATAACCATGGGCTATGATACCATATCAAATTTTATTGGATTGGGTCATCCAACTCAAAACCTCAAGGTGTTGAGTGGAGAGGGCACCACAATTATAATCACATTTTACTTTTAGTCCGTATTCAATACGGGACTATTTTTTAACATGTTGAATCCACAATTATAATCACATTATAATTTTGTTGTGCCCCTGTGATCATTTGATATTCACGGTTTTGATAATGGCCAAACAGTATAAGTCATTGATGTTTCCCACTCGCATATGATTGAAATACTTGATATTTTTCCATGACAGATACGCCAAGGAATGGAGTGGAGATGGCAAAAGTGAAAGACTAATGATCGCGCCCAAGCAATGATGAAAATCCCTTCAAGAAGCAAGAAAAAGCAAGAGTCGACACTTCACATAGCCAAGGTCGATGCACAATGAAGAATAGCAACATGGGGCCGTGCACACTTGGTTTCAACATCCAAAGGTCTAAAGAGTTTGATGCCACATACTTGAATGGACTGTAAACAGGTTTAAGGGGTTGATTGAAGCAAAATTGAGAAAAAGTCATGTTTCGGTCGACCGCCGGTCGTATACCGGTCGATCGGAATTGCCAGAACCGAAAAATCTACAGAACCTGTCAGTAGGGGTCGACCACCTAGAAAGTCCGGTCGATCGCCCCAGGTCCGGTCGACCGCCCCACCATTGCCGGTCGACTGAAATTGCCAGAACGAAAACTCTTCACAACTATAAAGTTCCGATCGACCGACCACCTACTTCCGGTCGACCAGCAGCCCTGATGCAGCAATGTTTGACTTTGTTTTCCACCTCGTGGGTAGCCCCTCTTCTTGGATTTGTTTAATCCTAAAGTCACCCAATCTCCCATGATTTGTGGATCTGGTCTTTGGGGTGTCTATGGTGTTGTGCCCCTGTGCTTTTGATGATAGCAAACACTGTGAGTCACTATGAGTCACCATTATATGATTGATGAATGATTGCATATGATCCTTGCATACCCACTGGTCATATATCTCTGTCTAAACTATAGGCCAATGCATACACTCAGGGTTAGTGCATCTTCCTAATACTATGTCTATCTGCGTTGCATGAAGTCTGTGCATTCCTTATCATTGTGCATTTTAAGGTCAGTGCATTCACTTATGTTCAGCAGACTAGGTCAATTCACTTCATTGCTTAAGTCAGTGCAGGGTTGATTATCTAAGGCTAAGGTTCGTGCATATCTCAGTTAGGCTGCACAACAAACTCGGTGCATGTTATTGTTCATGTACATAATGGTCTGTGCGTCTTATCCTTGCACGCTACCTTACGAATGATAGTCGGTGAAATGTGCACTCCATCGATGAAAAGTCGGTATAGTCCTTGCATTAGGCTGGCATCATGTCGATGCAACCTCTGTACTGCATGCTAGTTAAGTCGGTGCAACCTTTGTTGCTGCATGCGACTAAGTCCGTGCATGCTGTATTCTAGGCGCAGCAAGTTGGTGCAACCTTTGTTGTTGTACGCGACTAGGTCCGTGCATGCTATATTCTAGGCGCAGCAAGTCGGTGCAATCCTCGTTGCTGCACGCGACCAAGTCCGTGCATACGTAGTCTGTGCATCTCATAACTCTTGCACTGAGCACATAAAGTTCGTGCACATTACTTTAGGTTGTTTGTGCTTATCTCGCATACTGCATAGCAAAGTCTGTGCAAGACTACTCTCGGCATTCGTAGCATGTGCATCTTTGAGCACTGCACTTGAAACAAGTCTGAGCACTTGTCCCCTGTGTGAACACTGAGTCCATGCATATGTGCACTTATCACATATTAAGTCTACGCATGGTTGCCTTGATGTCTCAGCAAGTCTATACAATCTCCACACTTATCTGACGTTTATATGTCCTGACACACTGACAGGTCAACTGCTCGTGACTGTTAAGAAGGGCACGTGATCCAAGGCAGATCATCCCTGACAGATGACTACCACATGGAAGCTATAGTGTCCAGATTCTGACACGTGGCCAAGACATTCCTGAAGCTTCCTGGCGGGAATGTTCTCTCCACACTCCTAGGGCGAGTGCTCGTGGGTCATAGACAAAAAAAAATATAAAAGACATTCCTCCTGCGAACAACAAGCCAATTCCAGTGAAAAAGAAAAAGACTGGAATCATCTGAGAGAAGTAGTAGAGCAGAGGGAAAAGAAGAAGAGTTGCAGAGAAGACAAGAGCAGAAGTGAAAAGAGAGAAAGCTCGTGAGATCAAGATAGAAGAAGAGAAAGAAAGATAGAGAGAGTGAAGAGAGAGTTCGAGGAGAAGAAAAGAAGATTAGAAGATCTATCCTTACTGGAATCTGGATCGAATCTAATCCAGTCAGCTCCATGGGAGCCACATCTGTGTTGCTATCGTTTATAGCTTTCAGTTGCTGTGTTTTCCCGTCTTTTGTCTTCTTTTGAACCTTATTTCAAGCTGTTAGTCAGCAGAGCAAGCTATGTCGCTCAGTTGTTTCAGAGGAGGTTTCCTCTGGTTGGCTAAGCTGTATTGCCCAGTGGGTCAAGCTGTTAGGCAACAGATGGCTAAGCTGTATTGCCCAGGGGAAGCAAGCTATGATGCTGAGCGGTTGTAGGCAAGCTGTGATGCCCAGCGGTTTTAGCTGTGTATCAGTGGGAATCCACACTCTCGTTTGAGTATGGGGTGGACGTAGGTCTGGAGGACCGAACCACCTAAAAAATCTTCTGTCCATCGTGGTTTGATTGCATTGTTGATTCGCTAGATGTATGCCTAGGCTCGATTTCTATTTCTTATCTGGCGAGTTTTCAGTTTGCTCACCGAGCATTTAAATCTGGTCTTGAGATAATCACCTTGGATTCTTAATTATTCTTACTGGAGAGCTTGACTATTTTTAATTTCGCATCTCTGATTGTTACAGTCAGTTTTAATTGGGGGAAATTGTTTTGAAGGGGATTCATTCATCCCCCACTGTTCCCAAAGCTTCCTGGCAGGAATGTTCTCTCCACACTCCTAGGGCAAGTGCTCGTGGGTCATAGACAAAAACAAATATAAAAGACATTCCTCCTGCGAACAACAAGCCAATTCCAGTGAAAAAGAAAAAGACTAGAATCATTGAGAGAAGTAGCAGAGCAGAGAGAAAAGAAGAAGAGTTGTAGAGAAGACAAGAGCAGAAGTGAAAAGAGAGAAAGCTCGTGAGATCAAGATAGAAGAAGAGAAAGAAAGATAGAGAAAGTGAAGAGAGAGTTCGAGGAGAAGAAAAGAAGATCAGAAGATCTGTCCTTACTGGAATCTGGATCAAATCCAATCCAGTCAGCTCCATGGGAGCCACATCTGTGTTGCTATCGTTTACAGCTTTCAGTTGATGTGTTTTCTCGTCTTTTGTCTTCTTTTGAACCTTATTTCAAGCTGTTAGTCAGCAGAGCAAGCTGTGTCGCTCAGCGGTTTCAGAGGAGGATTCCTCTGGTTGGCTAAGCTGTATTGCCCAAGGGGTCAAGCTATTAGGCAGCGGATGGCTAAGCTGTATTACTCAGCGGAAGCAAGCTGTGATGCTCAGCGGTTGTAGGCAAGCTGTGATGCCCAACGGTTTTAGCTATGTATCAGTGGGAATCCACACTCTAGTTTGAGTATGGGGTGGACGTAGGTCTAGAGGACCGAACCACCTAAAAAATCTTCTGTCCATCGTGGTTTGATTGCATAGTTGATTCGCTAGATGTATGCCTAGGCTCGATTTCTATTTCTCATCTGGCGGGTTTTTAGTTTGCTCACCTAGCATTTAAATCTGGTCTTGAGAGAATCACCTTGGATTCTTAATTATTGTTACTGGAGAGCTTGACTATTTTTAATTCCGCATCTCTGATTGTTACAGTCAGTTTTAATTGGGGGAAATTTTTTTGAAGGGGATTCATTCACCCCCCTCTGTATCCGGGCCTTGCACCTTACAATTGGTATCAGAGCATACCATCTAGGTCTCATTTGACCCTATCAATTGGTATCAGAGCGGGTCTCTTTGTATTCGGATCCAACGATCTACAAAGGATCCTGCTATTTTAGGTGCTACTCTTGTTGCTGTTTATCCGGTTGTGATCGAGGGCCATTGGCACAATGCTCAATGATTGCTTTGTGCGTTGAAGTTGTTTGTTATCAGTCTCTATGGCTCGTCCCTATGCTTTTGATGGTTCCAACTTTAGCAAGTGGTTGGGAGGCCTGTGTATCTATATGAATTCCATTGATCCAAATCTATGGAATCTCGTATTAAAAGGCCCACATGATTTGCCTCAAAATTAGACTAAGTGGTCCAATGAGGACAGATTAAAGAACCGTGATAACCTCATAGTTCTTGAAATTTTGAGAGATGCAGTGAATATTGACAAATTTCCCTTCGTTCTCAGGTGTGCGTCTGGAAAAGAAATTTTGGACAGAATCACTACTGCAAACAGGGAGCAAGAAGAAAAATGCTTGATGGCCAATCGGAGAGAGAATGATGATGATACAACTTCTCAGGTAAGCTCCGGATCAGAAGAACCTTCGTTTGATGAATTGGTTGTGATATATGAAGAACTATTAGAAGTGTCTAAGAAAATGAAATCTGAAAATAAAAGATTGAAGAAAAAGATCGAACAAAGTAAATCTGAATTTTCTTGTGAAGTTTGTCCTACTTTGAAGAAGTCTTATGATATGATCCTGGTAGATGTTCATAATAGCAAGGAACAGATTTCATCCTTGAAATATGAGAATCAAGAATGTTTAAATAAAATGTCTGAATTGGAAGATCAGGTGAAGACTAAGAACGATGAACATCAAATAAAATTGCAGGAGTTGAATAAGATGAACTGTGAAATGGACAAACTGAAACTTGAAAATGAAGAATTTCAAAAAAATAATGAAAATCTTGAAGGTAGAATAAATGAAATCAATGGGGAAGTTTCACATATTACGTCTGTAGAGTCAGATTGCAACAAATGCCCTTTTCTAAGAGAACGCAATGAAGAACTCTACAATGAAAATGAATGGCTAATGAAGTTGATTGTCTCTCTTAAAGAAAGACTTATTGAATGAGAAAATTAAAGTCGAACAAAGAGAGGAGGAACTAATTGAAAGACTGGATTCTGTATCCAGTAGTGAAAAATATGATAAAGAAAATGAGAAATTGATAAAAGAAAATGAAAACTGAAATAATTGAATAATGCTATATCTGAAAGGCTTCTTACATTAGAAAATGGAAAATCTGTTGGTATAGAAGAAACTGAAAGACTGTGCAATCTGGAACAAGAAGTTGAGAAATATAAAATTACAAATAAGGTGCTAAGTGAGTGTCGTAATTGTAGTGAACAGGAGATTGCTTGTTATGAATTACACATTACTTTCCTAGAAAATAAAATCCATGATCTGGAAAACTCACCATCCAAGTCTGCTGAAAATAAAGAAAAAATGATAGTTGTCATGGAAGGTGAGGATGATGATTCAAGAAAGGGGATTAGTTACAATTCTGGTGTTAAGAAAATTATTAGAAACTAGCTATACACCACTTTTATGCAAAGCTCTGATATAGTTGGTACCTCAAGTCAATCCCCAAAATAAAATAAAAATCTGAAAACACCTTCATCATCAGTATTTCAATTCAAGGCTCAAAGAAATGAAAAACAAACAAATGCGCTGAAAAAGGGCAAACAACTGAAAAGGAATGCTTATATGAATAAAGTCAAGGTTGTCCCTACTTATCCTGTTAACTCTTCTAGCTCTGTGGAATCTGATGGATTAGTATATGATGTTCATAAGTCTGTTACTCATTCGCATGCACATGAAAAGAATGATTATTGTCATTACTGTGGTAGGCATGGTCACTTCATGAATGAATGCTTTGCCATGGAACAATATGATAGGATGCATGCTAAATCCTCAGCAAATTATCATGGCTCTTATAAAAATAAACATGCCTCAAACCAGCACATCACATGTTTTAAATGTAACAAGCCTGGTCACAAGGCTATTGAATGCTGGTCAGGGTCTCATTGGGGTAAAGTTGGCTCTAGTAATAAGCACATTAGGTGCTTTGAGTGTGGGAAGCATGGCCATACAGTCAAGGACTGTTGGCATGCTCAGGAAAATTCAATAAAATCCAAATCTGCTAAACTTCATGTAAAAAGACATGAGCCTGATAGGAACCTTAAAGGAATGAGCTTTTCATGTTTCAATTGTGGAAAGTCAGGTCATAAATTTGTAAATTGCTGGCTAAATAAAAATAAGAGACAAAATGTTCATGTAAACAACAGAAATTTTTATGCTCATGCACATAGAGTTCATTCTTATGTTGATGTGCATAATAAGGTCAAAAACTCTGTTGGTACATGTAGATATTGTAGAAAACTTGAACATTCAATGGATGACTGTTCTCTGATGAAATTTGATGATCATCTAGCTAAGAAACTATTTAGAACACCTGCTGGGAGTAATACAGGACCCAAGGTTGCTTGGGTTCCTGTTGGATCAAAATAATTCAGTTTTTGCAGGTGTGCCTTGGAGGTTGATGAATAAAGGGGTTAATAATCCAAGGCACTCAAGAATGAAACCCCCAGGATTGCACTATTCAGGTCAGTTCTGAAAACCTGTCTTAGATTCTATTATCTGAAATTGTTTGCTTTAGATGTTTGCATATCATATTAATATGTCTGTGCTTAATTGAAATATTTTGAAAATTTGATTGCTCTCGCATGATGTTCATACTGCTCATGACCAGTTTCGTTGCATAGTGCATATATACAGTGCGATGCATTGCATATAATCTAAATTAAAAAATCCAAAAAGAAATAACTCATTGCATCTAGACAGGGGGAGTATTTTAGACTCACTAGTCGTTCACCTCTTGAACCCTTCCTGTCTAGCTATTCGGCTCACTTTCATATTCATGTGTGTTGATTTCATTTTGATTTGAGAGTTGAATTATTTGAAAAATTATCTTGTGTCAGCCTGTCATTGATTTCTGAATAAAGAATGTTCTGATGTTTGAATAATTATTTTGCACAGCTGAGTGTCATATGCATGCTTTGCATAGTTGATGTTTCAAATTGATGTATGTATTGCACCGAGTTTAAATCAATACATTTTCTGCACATAGTCGATGCAATGTGTGAGCATTTGCAGTCGATGCATGTATTGCACCGAGTATAGGTAGTCGCATGTCTTGCATATCGTTCGTGCATCTTGTGTTTAAATAGCATGTAGGTCGGTGCATCTTATGTCCACGCTGCATGCAGGTCCGTGCACTTCGTGTTCTTCACATGTCAAGGTCGGTGCATTGTATGCTTCATGCATGATTCAAGTCGGTGCATCATAATGTCAGGGAAAGGGTAGCAATGTCTGAACTTGGTGTATCAAGTAGTCTCTCTCTCTCTCTCTCTGATTGCATTGCACGTCTAATCCATGAGCACAAATCATAAAACCATGTGTTAGGTTTTCATTGAATTCAATGCATTTAGTCAGGGGGAGTAGATGGATGTCTTTTAGAAAATTCATTTCATAAGATGACCCATTGCATCCAGACAGGAGGAGCATTATTGACCTATTAATCCTTTTCAATCCAAACTCTTCTTGTCTAAACATTTGAATTACACTTTTGCTTCTATGTATTTCACTCAAATTCTTAACTATCATTACATGACAAGCTGATCTGTCTGTACTCCAGACTCAGCTACCATATTTTAATATGCATAACTTTGATGCTTTCTTCTTGGTTGCGGTTATTTGGACGGCCAGCTTTTTCCACTCACTCACATTCCTTCAAGCTGGTCTGACTGGTTTGGTTCCATGTTGTGAATATCATAGAGTTCTTCTCCCTTGATTAATCATCTGCTAAAATTCTTTGAAAATCTGTTAAAATTCTTTCATATCAGAATTCTGTGCTCTGGTGTGGATAAGTTGTTCAGTTGCATTGATTGGACTGATTTGAGAAATCTAAGTTGTGTACCCTGTTTATATGTCTGAAATCTTAGAAGAAACTCCTATCATATAGAGTTAAGAATGTCCACTGATTTAGATTGGTATAAGTCTAATGTATTCTCGCATTTGAATTTGAATGTTTGAAAGTATCTGAATCATCAGTTTTAATAATTCTTAACCACCCATGTCATAAAATATCTAGAATCTTTCATCTGAATTCTGAAAATATGAGATCAAGGCTACTTTGGTAGAGATATATAGAGCTAGTATTCTTTTTAAACATCATGTTGAAAAAGGTTGTCTAAGAAGAAAAATAATTATCAAAGCAATGACCTTGGTTACAGAGAAACTAGATCCTCTATCAAAAAAAAAGAGTAAAGCTAAGTCATGAAGTGTCATAGTCATCTCTGGTGGAAAAATAATTAAAAATCTGACAGAGCAATGGCACGGTTGTGTTGAGTAACTGGAGATTCTGGCCTCTAATCAAGGTGTCTCCTCATGTAAAAAGATACTTCTATTGCTAACTCTGGTCTCACAATTGAGAGGCAATGTCAGTTATCACACTGAGTAACTGAGTCACTTCAACTAAGACATGTTGTGCCTCATGTAAAAATGTGTTGATTAACTAAAATTGCTCAAGAAAGATGATGTGCTGATCAATAATAAATATCTTACAAATTCAGTCAACCTCACATTCTAGTAAAGGTGGTTAATCTCAATACTACCATATGTAACTCTCAAAGGTGTCATTGAGAGTATTTGAGTAAGTTGGAAGATGATTGAACTGGAGCATTGCTTGACCAGTTGGTTAATCTTTATTAAAACTTAGTTTCATATATGAGTAATGAATTAAATTTGACAGATTCAGCTTACATCATGCTTAAACCAGTTGGATAATGTAGGTTAATTCATAACCCCTTATGATAGGAGAGTATATCCTTACATAGACTTATAACTGTGGTACCTGCTATATAGTAATTTCTTCTGATCATGTTCACCTCTGACAACTTGATCATCAACCTGTTGGTCACTTCCTGATCTGTGACTGTCATATCCTGCTCAATCTTTGCTGAATGATTCTTGAAAAATCCTGTGATACTCTTCCAGTGATATCACTCTATCTCTGGCTATCCTTACTGATTTTACATCACCAGTCTCATTCTCCACACTATTGGAATCTTCCATCTTGATTCTGTATCCCTAATGAAATATTCTTGTAATCGGTTCTGGTTCTGTGGGCCTTCCACATGCATTTTTTTGACCATACAAATGTGAGGTGCCACTCCTAATATTACCTTGTTCACTTGCAGCCTTCTGCACTTCAGAATTCCTATGGTGGTGGATTCTAGATTAATTCATTGGTCAACCAGAGTTCATCCATGTAGGTACACCCTATGTCTTGATATCACAAGCAATAAAAGGTTTCAAGTAATTTTGACTACATTTCTTTCTTCTCACTATCCTTGTGATTTCTGATTCCACTCATGTTTTTTGGGAGAGAATAGCTTCTATATGCATTAATGTTGGAATCAAAGGGGGAGATTTTATATCTATCATTTCATACTACTTATATTTCATTCTAAACTGGTTTCCTTTTGATGAAGTCAAAGGGGGAGAATCGCTTGACATGAGACAGTGTGACTCATAGTGTTGCCATCATCAAAATCACAGGGGCACAACATATGGACCATTGAAGAGATATAAAACAAACACAAGAAGGTTAGAAACCCTAATGCATCAAGAGGGATCAAGGGAGATCAAAGGAGGCTAGAGGAGGTCCAAAGAAGAAGAAGGTACTGTAGCCGAGAACAGTACTTCGTGCAGAGTTCTTCATCCATTCCAAGGTGATTCAAGGATATATCTCAAGCCAGCAACCTCCAAGGAAGAATAGAAGCAAGCAAGGCTATCAAGGGGATCCAAAGAAGCTCATTTCACAAGGGTTTCAAGGGAGATCAAATCTGCATCCATAATCCTCTTTATCACTCAAGAGGATCCAAGGAAGATCACTTCGCAAGGAAGAAGAAACCATTATTGCTGAACCAAGAGGAGGCTTTGTAAAGAAGAAGAAGCCTCTACTGCTAATCTACATCGCATTTCAGATAATATTATTTCGATTCTAGCATATCTCCATATCTTGTTTGAGCATTTTCATCTTGTTATCTTTTCATTTTGTTCAAACAATTGAAACTGATAATCGTCCCTACCGCAGTTAGTTAGAAGACAGTTGGAAGGTGATCCAATCTGCGGTGTTGTCACCCCTACTAGTGGTTAGTAGGAAGGCAATCGGAAGTTCTCCGATCTGCGGTTTGGTGCGCTGCACTAGTGGAGCCTCATCGAGTTTGGTGAGGGATGGACGTAGGACTGGGGATTCAGTCCGAATCACCTTAAAATCTCGTGTATTGTGGTTTGCTTGTGCGATTGCTTTATGCTATATGCATGCTTAGGTTCAATCTTTATTTTATATGTTCTTCCTACTAAGCAAATCGTTGTGTCCTTCGCTAAGCTAGTTGTATTCCGCTACTAATCTCTTTATCTAGCTTTAAAGAGGGGTGTTCTACGAAAAGAGGGGCAGATCTATTCACCCCTCCCCTCTAGATCCGCCATCCACTACTCAACAAGTGGTATCAGAGCCTAATCTCTCATTATGGGGTCCAACGACCTTGAGAGAAATGGTGGATTTTCATCCAAGGGTTTGTTACCTGAAGGACATTCTGTGAATAGGCCTCCTTATTTCACTAGAACTAATTATCCTTATTGGAAACAACACATGCAGGTGTTCATTCGCACCCAAGATTACGAACTCTGGCGAGTGATCAGCAAAGGTCCGCATGAGCTTACGGATGATGAGGAATTATGGACCAAAGAACAAATAAGAAAATCTACTGTCAACTGCAGTGCTAGACACTTCATGCAATGCTCACTCTATCCAGTAGAATTCTCAAGAGTAGCTACCTGCGCAACTGCAAAAGAAATGTGGGACAGGTTAGAAGTGATTTATGAAGGAACCTCTCAGGTACGAGAAACAAAAGCCAACATTTTAGTTCTGAATATGAAATGTTCAGGATGAGACCTGATGAGTCAATTCAAGACATATATGCTCGCTTAACTGTACTTACTAATAGTCTAACTGATCTTAGAAAGAAATATTCAGAGCAAGAAATTGTAACGAAGATTCTCAGATCACTGACCCCAGCATGGCACACGAAGGCTACTGTGATTGAAGAATCCAGAGATCTCGCAACTACTAAGGTAGATGAACTCATCGGGTCATAGATGACCTATGAGATCAATCTAAAGAACAAAGAGGCTGAGGTACCTAAGAAAAAGTCTCTAGTTCTTAAAGCAGGACCCAGCGGTCAAAGCACTTCTGATGAAGGTGAGGCTTCTGCAAGTGAGCAAGATGAGGATGATGTAGCCATGCTCACACGTAAGTTCAGAAAATTTTTGAGAAAGGAAGGTAAGAGCTTCATGAGAGGAAGGTCACAGGTAAGGAAAGGTTTCAAATCTAATTCTGAAAACTTTAAGAAATCTGACAAGATCATTTGTTATTCTTGCAACAAACCAGGGCATTTCAAGACTGAATGTCCGAAAAAATTCAGAAAAGTTGACAAATGGAAGGGCAAGAAGAAGGACAAGGCCATGGTGTCCACATGGAGCGACGAAGAAGAAAGTGATGATGGAACTAGCTCCTCGGACAAAGAAAAAGAAGATCTTTGTCTCATGGCTAGAGGTGACGAAGAAACTGAGGTACACTCTCCATTTGAAAATTTCACAATTGATGATTGGGAGGAAGCATATATACAGCTCATGGAGAAATATGACATGTACAAAAAGGAAAATAAAGCATTGGAAAAAAAATTAACTTGTTTGTGCATGATCATGATATGAATCATAAAAGTGCTTCACTTGAAACTGAAATTGAAGACCTTAAGAAAATGATTGAGAACTTGGAAGAAGGATGAAAAGAAATGGCTGACTTGGAAACTGAAAATGAAGACTTAAGAAATGAGATTGATAGCATGAAGCTAAAAATGCAAACCTATGAAAAGGACAGCAAATTGAGCAATGAGAAGTATGATGCTGTCAAACAAGTCAACACTCAACTCCTTCGAAACATTGAAAACCTACAAAATAAGTTGAAGGCTAAACAACATCCTTTAGAAAAGTTTGTAGATGGAAGAGAAAATCTAGATGCATTGCTAGGCACAAGAATGAATTTTAGCAAGGAAGGGTTGGGTTTTAATCCCACAAACAAAAGGCCAATTGGGTTCAAAACTGTCACATTTGTTTCCTCTTCTGATGCTTCTACCTCAAACACAACGCCCAAAGGAAAAGAAGAAGCCACTGAAATCCCCAAAAAGATTGCTCAAAAACCTAAGAAAAGTCAACCTTCCCCATAGCATAGATCAACACTTCCTTGGCCATTGTCTACTTAGCCATCCAAAAGCCACTATAACTGGGTTGCACATATGACAGGTCGACACTCCCATTCATATAGGTCGACACCACCCTACTTTTGGGGCAATTGTGATTCCTTTGTGCATCAATCCTATAAGCTCCAATCCCCTAGGTGGCAAAACAATCACTTTCAACCCAAAATCAACCAGTCGCCTCAATGGTTGAAAAAGTAAACTTTTTCAAACGTTCACAAAATCCAACAAAGAGTCTCTAAATAGAAAGTGAGTGTCAAAGCTGAAAAGAAAAACCAAATCACTGCTCTAAGCAAAGAAAACATGAATGCAAGGAAGGTTTGGATTCCAAAAGAGATGGTATCATGTTTTGAAAATCTGAAGAAGTTGGTGGGACCCAAATTTTATTGGGTTCCAAACCCCATTACTTAATTTCTTGTGCAGGAGTGCCTTACAGCCATGCATAATCGGTGGTACCTTGATAGCGGCTGTTCAAGACACATGACTGGGGACAAAATAAAATTTTATCCCTTGGAGAAAAAGGAAGGAGGACATGTCACATTTGAAGGGGACAACAAAAGAAGAATCATTGGAACAGGTAATGTAGGTAAGAACCACTCCAACTCCATTGGAAATGTGCTGCTAGTTGAAGGTTTGAAATGTAACTTGCTCAGTATAAATCAATTGTGTGATAAAGGTCACAAAGTGTTGTTTGACTCTCATGAATGTAGAATCCTTGAACCAAAATCTGACAAGGTAAAATTTTCTGGTAAAAGAGTCAACAATATTTATATGATTGACTTAGATGATCCTGCTCACATAAACCCCTTTCTTGCTGCACCAAAATCTGAGCTTGCATGGTTATGGTATCGTAGACTAGGACATGCTAGCTACAATGTCTTACATAAACTTTTAAAGCATTCAATGGTGAAAGGTTTGCCTGAACTATCTTTTAAACAAGAAAATAAATTGTGTGAAGCATGTGTCCTAGGTAAACAAACAAGAAAATCCTTCAAGGCTAGATCTGCAAATGTGTCATCCAAACCACTCGAGCTGATTCATATGGACTTGTTTGGTCCAACTAGAACTGCTAGTTTAAGTGGTAGAAAATATGGATATGTCTTAGTTGATGATTTCTCTAGGTTCACATGGATTTTCTTTCTCACATATAAAAATGATACTTTTGATGAGTTTCAGGCACTCTATATGAAGATAAAGCGAGATGGTGAGTTTAAAATCCAACCTTCAATCTGATCATGGTGGTGAATTCGAAAATACTGAATTCTATAATCTTTGTAGGGCTGAAGGCATTTCACATCAGTTTTCATCACCAAGAACCCCTGAGCAAAATGGTGTAGTTGAATGAAGGAATCGAACACTCATAGAGATGGCGAGAACAATGCTTGCCGAATGGCAACTCCCAAGAAGTTTTGGGCTGAGACGGTAAACACGGCTTGTTATATTATCAACCGATCTATGATAAGGCCACACACCAAAAAGACTCCTTATGAGCTGCTGAAAGGTAACACACCCTCTCTCTCACATATGAAAGTGTTTGGGTATAAATGCTTCATCCACAATAATGACAAAAGAGAATTAGATAAATTCGAGTCCAAGAGCGATGAAGGTATATTCCTTGGATATTCTGATAGATCTAGGGCTTATAGAATTTACAACATTAAGAGTCAAACTGTGGAAGAATCACCCCATATTTCCTTTGATGAATATCATGGTGATTCTAAAAATGATAACCATTGCAGGAAAAATGATGAAGACGGGGAATTCCTAAGCATGAAAGAAAAGAATGATCCTCCACAATAAGAAACAAGAGAAGATGGTGACCTAGCTGAATCAAACAATGCAAGGGATCAAGCTCCAAGAGAAGGTAATGATTCTACAGACATTAGAATTCTTAAGGATCATCCTTTGGAAAATGTCATTGAAAGCTTGAATGATCCACCTAGAACTTGGTCACATTTTAGAATTGTGGAAGAATTAGATCATCTTGCTCGTGTCTCCCAGATAGAACTCAAGAATATTGATGAAGTATTAAAATATGAAAATTGGATAAACTCAATGCAAGATGAATTAAACCAGTTTGAAAGAAACAAAGTTTGGCATCTTGTTCCTAGACCATCACTACAATCTGTCATAGAGACTAAATGAGTATTCAGGAACAAACTCAGTGTTGATGGCAAGATAATAATAAACAAGGCTAGATTGGTGGCTCAAGGGTATAATCAAGAATTTGGGGTAGACTTTGAGGACTCTTATGTCCAGTAGCCAGACTTGAGGCCATCAAAATTTTACTTACCTTTGCATGCTCCCTTAGAATAAAGTTGTATCAAATGGATGTAAAAAGTGTTTTCTTAAATGGTTTGATCAAAGAAGAAGTCTATGTGGAGCAGCCCCCTGGCTTTGAGAACTCTAACCATGTAGATTTTGTATACAAGCTAGATAAGGCACTTTATGGCTTGAAGTAAGTACCAAGAGCTTGGTATGAGAGACTAAACTCGTTCCTCATTGAGAAAAGGTACACACAAGGTAAGGTAGACCAAACACTTTTCACCAAGAAGTAAGGTAAGAACATCTTGATTGTTCAAATTTATGTTGATGATATTATGTTTGGTTCTACTAAATCTGAAATGTGTGAGGAATTTACTAACCTCATGACTAGCAAATTCGAGATGAGCCTAATGGGAGAACTCCACTTTTTTCTCGATTTGCAGGTCGACCAAGGAGAAGATCGATGCTTCATAAGTCAAGCCAAATACATCAAGGAGCTGCTGAAAAGATTCAACATGACAAGCTGCAAAATAATTACTCCTATGAGCACCACAACATCACTGGATTCGGATGAAAATGGTAAATTAGTGGATGCAAAAATCTATAGAGGTATGATTGGCTCCTTACTTTATTTGACTGCATCCCGACAAGATATCCAGTTTACTCTTTGCCTCTGTGCTAGACTTCAAGCTAGTCCTAGAGAATCCCACTTGAATGTCGTCAAACGTATCCTTAGATATCTTGCCGGAACTCAAGATTTGGGATTGTGGTATCCGTCATCATGTGATTTATCTCTTATCTCTTTTTCTGATGCGGACTGTTGGGTTCGGTGCAAGTATTCAGAGGGGGGGTGAATGAATATACCCTTTAAAAACTTTCGCCCAATTAGAATTCTAGTGCTCAGAACTGCGGAATAAAAACACTAAGACTAACTATAGGAAAACAACTCCAGTCATCTACTGAACTTGTAGACAAATATGAAGAGTGCTCCTAAGCAAACATCTAATGTGGGCAGCAATTAGACAAATCAAACATACACTCAATACCACTGTCAAACATATAGTATGCGCAGTAGACAAATGAACACTTATAGAACATCAAACCAAAGCGCACCTAAGCATTCATCTAGCGCCAATCAGATAGAAGAAATCAAACCACTACACAATGATTTTTAGGTGGTTCGGTCCAGCAGACCTACATCCACCCCACACTCAAACCGAGTGTGGATTCCGCTGACTCACAGCTTGAACAGTTGGGCATCACAGCTTGCCATACAACCGCTGGGCAACACAGCTTGCCGTCCGAGGAATCCTCCTCGCCCGCTGAGCAACACAGCTTGCTGTCCAGTGGAATCCACCACTGCAACCGCTGGGGATTACAGCTTACCCGTCCAGAGGCAGCACCTCTGCAAACGCTGACTAACAACTTGAAGAAAGGATAAAATGGAAAACGAAAACAAGTAGCAACAGCAACTGAAAGCTGTAAATAATGAAAGCACAAATGTGGCTCCTAAGAGCTGGCTGGCCTGGATTTGATCCACGGTCCAGTGAATGCAGATCTCTCTCGATCTCACTATCTCTCCTCTACTTCTTTCTCTTCTTCTTCTCTCGATAGCTCTCTGTCTCTCTTTTCTCTCTTCTCTTCACACTCTGCTCTTTTCTTTTGTTCTTCTTTCTGTCTGGATCGTGGAAGCTCTCACTCTACCTCTGCTTCAGTCGATCACGATCAGTCTCCTTCAGACAAAGGAGACTCCCTTATATAGCATCAGCAGATTAGGGCGGTCGTGTGCTCTCCACATCTCCCGCCAAGAAACCTCAGTCCACGTGGCAGCATTTCAGCACAGTGCTTCCACGTGTCACGATCAGGGAACCTCATCCTTCCTTGGATCACGAGCCATGTCAACAATCCCAGTACCGAATCCCTGTCAGTCAGTCGAAATAAACGTATCAGTTTAAGTGTAAACTCTGTACACACTTTGAAGATGAAATGCATTGTATAGACTTTATAAGCAGCAATTGAATAAGTGTGTACATTGAGAACCGATGTATAGACATTATGAATCAGATCTGAAGCAGTGTATAGAGTTGCTAAAGTGTAAAGCAATGTATATACTTCACATAAGCAGAGCTATGGCATTGTATAGACTTCACGTTGTGAAGCAATGTATACAAGTAGCTGAAGACTGCCAGTCGATGTATTGACTTGGCTGAAGCCAAACGCTGAAGCAATGTTCAGACATTGAAGAACACAACGTGCAGCAGTGTACAGACTTAGCCAGCAAACTAGTCCGATGTACACACTTGCTCGTTGTTCAGTCTTCATGAACAATGTATGGACTTCAAGACTAATATGCACAATGTGAAGTCTTTGCGAAGGTAGTGCATTCTATAGACTTCAGGTGTGAAGACATTGTGAATGCAAATGCAATGTTCAGACTTCAGATGAGAAGGCACTCGATGTACATACTTGCTGAAGAGAATGCAATGTGCAGACTTTGACTCGATGTACAGACTTCACAACTGATGAATGCAATGCAATGCAATGCAATGTATAGACTATGCCTTAGAACGAATGTGCACACTTGAAGAGCATTCAGCAATGTGCAGACTTCAATGCATATGATGCAGCCAATGTATGGACTTGAGCAGTCTGCTGCTGAACAACCGATGTATAGACTTCACAGTCTGCTAAGCAAACAATGTATGGACTTGGCTGAGGCAGACTAAAGAAGCACAATGCATGAGCAAGCCTAACGGATGTACAGACTTCCTGAAGTGAAGAAGTTGAGTGTATAGACTAGACAACAAAAGGGCTGTACAGACTTGATCAATGCAAAGGCAATCGGGTGTATAGACATTCACAATGTGCAGACTTGCCAAAAGAAGCTCTGTACAACCTTGATCAGATCAAGACAACTGAATGTATGGACTTCCAATGTGTAGACTTTGTCTATTAGTCCATTGTACAGACTTGAACTGAAGACCAATGTATGGACTTCAAAACAGTTGCTAAGGCCAAGAGGAGTGTATAGACTTTCACGATGTATAGACTTGGTTCCGTGAAAGCTACAGTGCAGTAAGATGTACAGACTTCCTATATGAAGACAATGGCTGTATAGACTTGGCCAACCAATCCGATGTAAAGACTTGAGGCATGGAGGCCAATGTACAGACTTGGAAAGTTAAGACCATTGTACAGACTTCACCTCGTGCCAGCTACAGTGAAGGAATGTATAGACTTCACTAAGACACTGCATGAACAATAGGATGCGATGTACATACTTGGGGTTCCACTGTGGATGTATAGACTTGAGCAAGACCGATGTATAGACTTTGGAGCTCAAAGGCAATGAATGTATAGACATGGTCTCAAACGAATGTGCAGACTTCAGAGGATGCAGACTCTGTATAGACTCTGAGGTCCAAAGGCAATGTACAGACTTTGCCTTAGAAATGATTGTATAGACTTGGCAGCTTGACCCACTGTACAGACTTGGAAGATTGAACCAATGTATGGACTTGGGGTTCTGAACGTAGGTAAAGACTGGGAATGTATAGACTTGCCCAGTGCTGCCAATGTATAGACTTTGATGCTCAACGTCAAATGCGATGTACAGACTTGCATGAGATGCATGCTACAGTGCAGTGTGTGGACTTGAAGAGCAATGCATGCCGATGTACAGATGACTCAAATATGCTTGTGAGACGCTAAATGAGACGCACCAGTGTATAGACTTATGCTGTGCAGACTTTGACTCAATTGTGCATATGAGACGCTGAATAAGACGGTGCACTGTCTAGACTTTACTGTGAATGCATATGCCAATGTATATACTTGAAAGCTCGACCAGTGTACAGACTTGCCACCGACCAATGTATGGACTTGGCAAAGACGCTAATGAAGACGGTCCAATGTGCAGACTTAGCCGTTGCAGACTAGTCCAATTGAGACGCAGGGAAAGACGGTCCACTGTCTAGACTAGCGATGCCTTCGACAAATGCATGCTACAGTACAATGTATGGACTTAGACGAATGATGCATGAACAGTAGTGTATGGACTTGCATGAGACGCTCATTGAGACGGTCAATGTACAGACTTCTAAATACTATAGACAATGTATAGACTTAGCGTAGTACATGCAGCACAAGATGCAATGTACAGACTTTGTCCACGAACATGTGCATGCATGAACGATGTATAGACTCTGAAATGCAAGTAATGCAGCAATGTCTAGACTTTGGGCTTTACCCTGCAGTGTATAGACTTGTGCAGACAGAACACATGCATTCTCCAGATAATATACCAGTCACAGTCATATGCATTATCCACAGAGTATATCAGTTATAAACAATCATGTTGCTATCATTCAATGTGGTGACTCATTCATGTTGCTATCATTAAAACACCACATCATCAACAAAGCACAAGGGGCACAACAATCTCCCCCTTTTTGATGATGGCAACATGATGAGTTCCACTGACTCGTCAAACTATTCTCCCCCTTTGACATAATCAAAAAGAAGGGAAATGGTTTGAGAGACAAATTCAGCATACAAACACAGCACATAAATTCAGAGAATGAGTCATGGTTCATTAAAATGAAGTTCTCTCTTATGACAATGAAACAGCTCTCCCCCTATCAACATGCATGATTGACTACTCTCCCCTTAACTGTAGATAAACCATAACACCCCCTGAAGCACAGGAATGGACTCAGGTTATCCAATAAATCAATCTGAAATCTGCCATTACAAAGAATCTGAATTTTGGTGAAAACCCACAGAATCAGAATTTGTTGCAGAACAAGATGGAAGATTCCAACAGTGTGGAGAAGAGTACATCTCAGGAGTCAATCAACTGATAGTGTAGCCAAGTGGTGGGTTGAGAAATAGTCAAAGCACAATACATCTCAAGGAATCAATCAATAGCAAGATGTTAATCAGGCTGACTGAAAAGAATCTGATCATGAGAGATTTTAAAGCATCCATCACAACAATAAGTCTTAAGAATATTAGACTCTTCTATCATAAGGGGTTATGAATTTGCAGCTTAACCAATCTGATTTAATTTTGATGTATACCAAATTTGCCAAATTAAACTCAATACTCATATCTAAATCCAAGCTTTAATAAAGGTGAACCAAATATTCAGATAACACTCAAAATCAATCATCTTTTATCTTACACATATGATCTCAATATCACCTTTGAAAAATACACAGGTTAGTACTGAAGTTAAACACTTTTTCAAGAACATGAGTTGACAGATTTTTTAAAATATTTTTCATTTAAAGCACATTATATTTTTCCTAAGCAATTTAAGTTAATCAACACCTTTTTACATGAGGCATAACATGTCTCAGGTGAAGTGACCCAGTTACTCAGTGTGATAACTATCATTGGCTCTCACTTTGAGACCAGAGTTAGCAATATGAGTGTCTTTTTACATGAGAAGACACCTTTATCAGAGGCCAGACTCCCCAGTTACTCAACACAAATAAGCCATTGCTCTGTCAGGTTTTGTATCACTAAATTTTTATCAGAGATAACTATGGCACCTCATGACTTGAGTTACTTTATTTCATTGATAAAGAACTCAGCTTCTCAGTGACCAAGTCATTGCTCTGAATTCACAATTTTTCATTTGGTCAACATTTTTCAAGTTAATGTTTAACACCAATACACACTCTATGCATCTTAACCAAAGTAGCCCTGAATTCAAATTTTCAGATATCTGATGAGAGAGTCGAAGGTATACATGGCACATGTGGTTAAAGTTTATTAAACCTTATCATTCAGATATTTTTCAATTCATTTAACTACAAACCTGAGAATACATTAATCTTATATCAGTCTGATTCAGTGATAATTCTTAAACCTATATGATAGGAGTTTCTACCAATTTCTCAGACTGAATTGCATGACATGCAGCATAAGTTTTTCAGATCAGACCAATGAATTCAGCAGCCAACAATCAATAGTTGAAATAGATCAGTCACACCAGCTGAGAAGAATGTGAAAGGTGAGTATAAGCTGGTGCAAGAGTGAATCAGCAATAGAGAAGAGCATCAGAAGAGATTTTATCATCAGACAGTAGCTGAGTCTGGAATACAGACAGATCAGCTATTTTAGAAATATCAGCAGATAATTCAATTGAATAGCGCATAGTCAATGGAATGAATCAGGTTACTTAAACAAAGGGAGTTCATGAGGTGAAGAAGATATGAAATGGGAATGCTCCCCCTGTCTAAGTGCAATGAATTTCTTTTTAGATTTTTCAAAATTTTATAATATGCAATATCCTACATATGCAGTATGCAACAATTCTAACAAGTAGAGCATGATGATCAATCAACAGCATACAAGCTCCCCCTAACAAAATACATGATGTGCAATGAATCATTTCTTTTCGAATTTTATTTTCTTCAAATTTATGATATGCAATACACTGCTCTATATGAAAACTAAACCCATGGTACTAGGCGGAGGACTCGGTCTCAAGGATCATCTCACACATGATAAGAACCTCCAAGCAGATTTCCCTGCCTTTTAGTAGCTTACCATTTGATATACCAAGGTTATGCAATGCAGTGCAAAGCAGTCCTATATGCATTAAACAAAAACAGTTGGACTCCCCCTGTCGATATGCATGAAATGTATTGAAAGCACATCACATGATTTCAAATATTCATTCAGATATGATTCATGCAAATCAGAGAGAGGAGAATTACCATCAACAAATCAACATTTTAGAAATCTTCAGTTTGACATCAACAAATCAACATGATATTCAATCATTTCAACTTCACAATTTCATCAAACTGAATTGTCATGATATGCAATCAACTGAAGCACACAAATTTAGAAGGCAGAATTTAAGATGAGTATTCAGAACAGACCTAAAAAGCAGAATCTTGGGGTGTCTTCCTGTTGAGTGCCTTGGTTTATTTTACCCCTCTTTATTTATTCCAAGGCACACCTGTAACATGTTAATCAATTTGATCCTGCAGGGACCCAAGCTGCCTTGGGTCCTGTATGAGCCCTAACAGGTGTTCTAAACAGTCTTTTAGCAACATGATCATCATATTCCATCAGATTACACTCAAACATTGAGTGTCCAGTTTTTCCACAATAATAACATGAAGCCACAGAATTTTTGTTTTTATTCTTCATGTTAGCAGAAACATGATGCCCATGTGCATGCATATGAGTATGAAAATTATGTGTATGAGCATGAGTATTTATTTTATTGACATGAAAACTTTTCTTTCCATACTCAGCCAGCCGACAGTTGGCAGCTTTGTGGCCTAGCTTACCACATTCAAAACATGTAGAGTTTTTCCTTTTATCTCTCAAGTTATTTCTAGCAGAATCATAGAAAGCAGAGAATTTTACAGATTTAGAGTTCAATCTATTTCTCTGAGCATGCCAGCAGTCTTTGACTGCACGCCCATACTTACCACATTCAAAGCACCTTGGGTGCTTACCTCTTGAACCATTATATCCCCATGAAGACCTAAACCAACACTCAACAGCTTTATGACCACGTTTGTTACAATTATAACAAATGATGTGTTGGTTTGAAGCAGACATGTTTCTTTTGGGGTGGTGATGACTATTTGAGAAAAAGTTATCATGCATCATATCATCACTTTTCATCACACTGCAGTCATCCATATAATGACCATGCCTACCACAGTAGTAGCAAGAGGCATCAGATTTTCTAGGAGCATGGTTTCTATCATTTGATTTCTTAGATGCATGCGAATGAGTACAAGAAGCATCAGATTCAGCAGAGCTAATAAATTTCAGAGTATAACCAGAATTATTCTTTGCCTTCTTTGTTTGACTTTTTCTTTTCAATTTCTGATTATTCTCAACATGTTTTGTTTGCTTTTCAATTTTCTGAGCGTTGAACTGAAAGACAGATTTTGAAGGTGACTTCTGATTTTCATTTTGTTTTGGGGATTGCCTTGAAGTACCAGCTACATCAGAGCCTTTCACAAAAGTGGCATATAGCTGGTTTTTAGAGATTTCCTTCACATCAGAATTACAGTTTGTTCCCCTTTTTGAATTATCATCCTTCCTTTTCACAACAGCTTTTATTTTTGTTTCAATTTTTGCAGACTTGGATGATAAGTTTTCCAGATCATGAATTTTATCTTCCAAAGATGCTATATGAAGCTCATAACTGGCTATTTCTTGTTCACTGCAATTAACACATTCACTTAGAACTTTGTTTGCAGTTTTATACTTTTCACTTTCTTGTTCCAAGTTGTTCAAGATTTTTAATTCATCATCACAGACAGCTTTTCCCTTTTCTGTGGTAAGGAGTCTTTCAGACAAGCCAGTGTTTAAACACTTTAATTTTTTAATTTCAGCTTTCAGTTCAGTATTTTCCTTCTCAAAATTTTGAGGTTGAGCTTCTTTAAAAACCGATTTCTCCTTTTCTATAGTCAGAAACCTCTGTGAGAAAACAGTATTTAAAACCATCAGTTTTTTGTTTTGTTCCCTCAATTCTTTATTTTCTTCAGATAGCTTCATGACTCCTTCATTATATTTTTGACTTCCAGAGATCAGCTCCAGCTTTTCAACTAGCTCCTCTTCTCTTTCCTCCACTTTAATTTTCTCAGCCACCAAGTTTTTGTGATCCTCTTTAAGTGAGACAATTTGTTTACTCAGCCACTCATTCTCACTATAAAGATCTTCATTACGTTCTCTTAGAGCTGAGCACATATCACAGTTTGATTTAGCAGAAGAAGAGTGTGAAGCCTCCCCATTGATTTCATTTATTCTAGCCTTGAGTTTTTCAATTTCCTTTTGACCCCTAACGTTTTCAAGCCTTAGTTTGTCCATTACATAATTAACTTCAGTCAGTTCTTGCATACTTTTTAGATGCTCATTTTTCTTATCATTCAATTGATTCTCAATTTCTGACATTTTTTCTAAGCATGTTTGTTTTTCAATTTCTAGAGATTTGATTACTTCCTTTTGCAATTTACCATCATGATCGAACTCGTTTATCATGTCTTCTAAAATAGCACATGCCTTACAAGAATTTTCATCACTTTTCAGACTATCTGTTAGTTTTGCATTTTCACATTTCAATTCTCTTATCTCGTACAATATCTCCTTTTTCAATTTTTTCTTTTCAGATTTCAATTGTTCACATTTATTATTGAGTTCCTCATTTATATTCCATAGGTCATCAATTGAAAGTTCTCCAGATTCAGAGCTTACCTCGGATGAAGTTTCATCATTAGCATTTCTCCGATCAGCCATCAAGCATTTGCTGTGATTCCTGATTAGCTTTAGTTTTTCCAAAATATCTTTGGCAGACCTGCAAGAGGAAATGCATTCAATTAGAGATCTGTCAATTGATTCTTTTAATAAAACTACAGCTCTATTATTGACAAAGTCTTTTAGCTTATCCTTCTTGGTCCATTTGGATTTATCCTTTGACAGTTTATATGGACCGTGAGTTATTACCTCCCACAAGTCAGGATCGGTTGTGCTTACATACCGATGCAACTTTTCCAGCCATGGGCCAAGGTCATCACCTCTGAATATCGGAGGATTAGCCATCAAAGTAGATAACAAGCAGACTCAAAGCACAAAGCAATCGACAAGAAAACACCACAACCAGATAAGCACGGCAAAGCACTAACTTAGTGCAACGAGCACAGAAAGCACACTCTGAAATGCACCAAACACTAGCAGGATCCTCTGCAGATTGTTAGATCTGATAGATCAGAGACCCGCTCTGATACCAAGTGTTGGGTTCGGTGCAAGTATTCAGAGGGGGGGGTGAATGAATATACCCTTTAAAAAACTTTCGCCCAATTAGAATTCTAGTGCTCAGAATTACGGAATAAAAACACTAAGACTAACTATAGGGAAACTACTCCAGTCATCTACTGAACATGTAGACAAATATGAAGAGTGCTCCTAAGCAAACATCTAATGTGGGCAGCAATTAGACAAATCAAACATACACTCAATACCACTGTCAAACATATAGTATGCGCAGCAGACAAATGAACACTTATAGAACATCAAACCAAAGCGCACCTAAGCATTCATCTAGCGCCAATCAGATAGAAGAAATCAAACCACTACACAATGATTTTTAGGTGGTTCGGTCCAGCAGACCTACATCCATCCCACACTCAAACCGAGTGTGGATTCGCTGACTCACAGCTTGAACAGCTGGGCATCACAGCTTGCCATACAACCGCTGGGCAACACAGCTTACCGTCCGAGGAATCCTCCTCGCCCGCTGAGCAACACAGCTTGCTGTCCAGTGGAATCCACCACTGCAACCGCTGGGGATTACAGCTTACCCGTCCAGAGGCAGCACCTCTGCAAACGCTGACTAAGAGCTTGAAGAAAGGATAAAATGGAAAACAAAAACAAGTAGCAACAGCAACTGAAAGCTGTAAATAATAAAAGCACAAATGTGGCTCCTAAGAGCTGGCTGGCCTGGATTTGATCCACGGTCCAGTGAATGCAGATCTCTCTCGATCTCACTATCTCTCCTCTACTTCTTTCTCTTCTTCTTCTCTCGATAGCTCTCTGTCTCTCTTTTCTCTCTTCTCTTCACACTCTGCTCTTTTCTTTTGTTCTTCTTTCTGTCTGGATCGTGGAAGCTCTCACTCTGCCTCTGCTTCAGTCGATCACGATCAGTCTCCTTCAGACAAAGGAGACTCCCTTATATAGCATCAGCAGATTAGGGTGGTCGTGTGCTCTCCACATCTCCCGCCAAGAAACCTCAGTCCACGTGGCAGCATTTCAGCACAGTGCTTCCACGTGTCACGATCAGGGAACCTCGTCCTTCCTTGGATCACGAGCCATGTCAGCAATCCCAGTACCAAATCCCTGTCAGTCAGTCGAAATAAACGTATCAGTTCAAGTGTAAACTCTGTACACACTTTGAAGATGAAATGCATTGTATAGACTTTATAAGCAGTAATTGAATAAGTGTGTACATTGAGAATCGATGTATAGACATTATGAATTAGATCTGAAGCAGTGTATAGAGTTGCTGAAGTGTAAAGCAATGTATATACTTCACATAAGCAGAGCTATGGCATTGTATAGACTTCACGTTGTGAAGTAATGTATACACGTAGCTGAAGACTGCCAGTCGATGTATTGACTTGGCTGAAGCCAAACGCTGAAGCAATGTTCAGACATTGAAGAACACAACGTGCAGCAGTGTACAGACTTAGCCAGCAAACTAGTCCGATGTACACACTTGCTCGTTGTTCAGTCTTCATGAACAATGTATGGACTTCAAGACTAATATGCACAATGTGCAGTCTTTGCGAAGGTAGTGCATTGTATAGACTTCAGGTGTGAAGACATTGTGAATGCAAATGCAATGTTCAGACTTCAGATGAGAAGGCACTCGCTGTACATACTTGCTGAAGAGAATGCAATGTGCAGACTTTGACTCGATGTACAGACTTCACAACTGATGAATGCAATGCAATGTATAGACTATGCCTTAGAACGAATGTGCACACTTGAAGAGCATTCAGCAATGTGCAGACTTCAATACATATGATGCAGCCAATGTATGGACTTGAGCAGTCTGCTGCTGAACAACCGATGTATAGACTTCACAGTCTGCTAAGCAAACAATGTATGGACTTGGCTGAGGCAGACTAAAGAAGCACAATGCATGAGCAAGCCTAACGGATGTACAGACTTCCTGAAGTGAAGAAGTTGAGTGTATAGACTAGACAACAAAAGGGCTGTACAGACTTGATCAATGCAAAGGCAATCGGGTGTATAGACATTCACAATGTGCAGACTTGCCAAAAGAAGCTCTGTACAACCTTGATCAGATCAAGACAACTGAATGTATGGACTTCCAATGTGTAGACTTTGTCTATTAGTCCATTGTACAGACTTGAACTGAAGACCAATGTATGGACTTCAAAACAGTTGCTAAGGCCAAGAGGAGTGTATAGACTTTCACGATGTATAGACTTGGTTCCGTGAAAGCTACAGTGCAGTAAGATGTACAGACTTCCTATATGAAGACAATGGCTGTACAGACTTGGCCAACCAATCCGATGTAAAGACTTGAGGCATGGAGGCCAATGTACAGACTTGGAAAGTTAAGACCATTGTACAGACTTCACCTCGTGCCAGCTACAGTGAAGGAATGTATAGACTTCACCAAGACACTGCATGAACAATATGATGCGATGTACAGACTTGGGGTTCCACTGTGGATGTATAGACTTGAGCAAGACCGATGTATAGACTTTGGAGCTCAAAGGCAATGAATGTATAGACATGGTCTCAAACGAATGTACAGACTTCAGAGGATGCAGACTCTGTATAGACTCTGAGGTCCAAAGGAAATGTACAGGCTTTGCCTTAGAAACGATTGTATAGACTTGGCAGCTTGACCCACTGTATAGACTTGGAAGATTGAACCAATGTATGGACTTGGGGTTCTGAACGTAGGTAAAGACTGGGAATGTATAGACTTGCCCAGTGCTGCCAATGTATAGACTTTGATGCTCAACGTCAAATGCGATGTACAGACTTGCATGAGATGCATGCTACAGTGCAGTGTGTGGACTTGAAGAGCAATGCATGCCGCTGTACAGACTTTGACTCAAATATGCATGTGAGACGCTAAATGAGACGCACCAGTGTATAGACTTATGATGTGCAGACTTTGACTCAATTGTGCATATGAGACGCTGAATAAGACGGTCCACTGTCTAGACTTTTCTGTGAATGCATATGCCAATGTATATACTTGAAAGCTCGACCAGTGTACAGACTTGCCACCGACCAATGTATGGACTTGGCAAAGACGCTAATGAAGACGGTCCAATGTGCAGACTTAGCCGTTGCAGACTAGTCCAATTGAGACGCAGGGAAAGACGGTCCACTGTCTAGACTAGCGATGCCTTCGACAAATGCATGCTACAGTACAATGTATGGACTTAGACTAATGATGCATGAACAGTAGTGTATGGACTTGCATGAGACGCTCATTGAGACGGTCAATGTACAGACTTCTAAATACTATAGACAATGTATAGACTTAGTGTAGTACATGCAGCACAAGATGCAATGTACAGACTTTGTCCATGAACATGTGCATGCATGAACGATGTATAGACTCTGAAATGCAAGCAATGCAGCAATGTCTAGACTTTAGGCTTTACCCTGCAGTGTATAGACTTGTGCAGACAGAACACATGCATTCTCCAGATAATATACCAGTCACAGTCATATGCATTATCCACAGAGTATATCAGTTATAAACAATCATGTTGCTATCATTCAATGTGGTGACTCATTCTTGTTGCTATCATTAAAACACCACATCATCAACAAAGCACAAGGGGCACAACACGGACTACGCTGGATGCAAGCTGGATCGCAAGAGTACTAGTGGCTACTACCAGTTTCTGGGTGGGTGTTTAGTTCCTTGGGCCTCCAAGAAACAACACTCGGTTGCCCTCTCAACTACAGAAGTAGAATATGTTGCTGCGGGGAGTTGTGGCACCCAAGTGTTGTGGATTAAACACCAACTCCATGACTACTTAGTGGATCTTAGTTGTGTCCCTATTCTGTATGATAACACAAGTGCTATCAACCTTGTAAAAAATCCAGTCCAGCACTCTAGGACCAAGCATATTGAGATTAGGTATCACTTCATTAGAGATGAGATCTTTAAGAAAAACTTTGAACTGCATTTTGTTGATACACTAAATCAGATTGCTAACATCTTCACCAAGCCCTTGTGTAATGACAGGTTTACAACACTCAGAAGGGAGCTTGGTCTTTGCAGACCTTAGGCTAATAAAAATTGAAATGATGATCTTCTTCAATTTGGTTGTGTGCTTTTACTGATTGGTATCCATACATTATTTATATGTAAACATGTCATTCTGCATTTGCTGTCGCATTGCATGTAGTTGCATAATAAAGTTAAATTCATGTTCACGATGCATTACATGTGATGTAGCATAATTCTTGCATGGCCATGGTATATTAAATGATGAAGTGTGGAAAGGCATGTTATGCTTGTCTAGAAGCACTCACCATGCGTGAGGATACACCTCCTCCAAGTACCATGCGTCACTGTTGCATGTAGGCCATACAGTAAGGGGGAGCTATTTCTTTGAAGCATTCATGCATATGTTTCATCTTCATTCAGTTACCTTTAATAAGTGTACAACCATAGGCCGGGTCATGCATTTCATTTCTGATCATTCCCCTTATTTGCAAACATAAGTCCTTGAATGCATCCACTGCATATCCTTAGGGGGAGTCTTGCTGCTTCTCTTAATCTCTTGCAATCTGAGCTCCAGTCTGAAAATGAGATCATGAAACAGATAAAATTATGGAGTAAGAGCTCTCTATTATATGAACTGATGATTGTCCATCTAATAAAAATGGTTCAGATTTAATTATTTCCTTGAAGTTCTGATATATTTTTGAAATCATCTATATTCGGTGGTTTTAATAGACTTTAACTAGAGATTGCATGTTGTGCCTTGAATGACTATCCTGAAATCTAAAAATTCAAACGTCATTGCAACGTTGGTTAAGATGCTGAAGCTTAGTATTGTTGTTAAACACCTTGATGAGCCAGAATTCCTGAAAATCAATTTGACAGACCAATGATATTCTTACACAGAGAAATATGTCACGTCCTCAAAACAAGTGACGAATGATATGTCATGATGTGCCCATGTTATCTCTATCTTAATTAATTTGGACTCTAGGCAGAGCAATGGCATAATTGCTGAGAAATATATTTCTTCATCAAAGAAATGGGGTCAGATATGTCATAAGGTGACATTGCTATCTCTGTTCAATCTGAAGCATAACAGTTAGTCTGACCAAATACCTAGGAATACTGGCGTCTAAACAACGTGTATTCTTACGGATGGGAGGCATGTACTAGACTCGATTGCTCGTAAAATATGAGTCATGTGCATACAAATGCAAAAGATCATAAAAAATTGTGCTGCAATCATAAAATTCCATGCTTTAGTCATGCTTGTTTAACCTCAATACTAGTTTGTGCTATTCTCGAAGAAGTTATTGAATATGGATGTATAAGACAAAGGAAGGTTAACCACTGCCATGATATGCACTTCTGGTTCATTTCTATTAAAATATGGATGTAGCTACTTTTCGAACTATATTGTTGATCTCAGATTTTATTAGCTTTGAGCCATGTATCTTGCTCACGGCATGTTTCAGATCTGCATATAATGGCTTGCTCTAAACTCCTATTCCACTCTGATCTCTAAGACATGTGTCACTGTCTCTACCTTATCCCTCCTTTTTGTAGCTGTCAAAGGGGGAGAATACCTTTGTGAGTTGCCTTTGTGAGTTGTCAAAGGGGGAGACTTTGTGAGACGAGGGAGAATCACTTTGTGCGACGGGGGAGGATAACCTTGTGTGCGACGGGGGGAGGAGAGTCAACAATCCCTCATCATGCATACACTCAGGGAGAGCAGCACCCATAATCAAGAGAAACTTGAATATCATTCTCATGCTCTGATCATCCATGCATACATATCAGCATTCTTACAAATCATCTATGCATAGCATAATCATTCATGTATCTTGAGCTGCATATGTTATACATTTGCCATCTTGGACATTACTGCCAAATAAGGACTCACAGTGTTGCCATCATCAAAAAGGGGGAGAATGTTGTGCCCCTGCAGTCATTTGATATTCACGATTTTGATAATGGCCAAACACTATAAGTCATTGATGTTTCCCACTCGCATATGATTGAAATACTTCATATTTTTCCATGACAGATACGCCAAGGAATGGAGTGGAGATGGCAAAAGTGAAAGACCAATGATCGCGCCCAAGCAAGGATGAAAATCCCTTTAAGAAGTAAGAAAAAGTAAGAGTCGACACTTCACATAGCCAAGGTCGATGAACAATGAAGAATAGCCAACATGGGGCCGTGCACACTTGGTTTCAACGTCCAAAGGTCTAAAGAGTATGATGCCATAGACTTGAATGGACTGCAAACAGGTTTAAGGGGTTGATTGAAGCAAAATTGGGAAAAGGTCATGTTTCAGTCGACCGCCGGTCATATACCGGTCGATCGGAATTGCCAGAACCGAAAAATCTACAGAACCTGTCAGTAGGAGTCGACCGCCCAGAAAGTCCGGTTGACCGCCCCAGGTCCGGTCGACCGCCCCACCATTGCCGGTCGACTGAAATTTCCAGAACGAAAACTCTTCACAATTGTAAAGTTCTGGTCGACCGACCACCTACTTCCGGTCGACCGGCAGCCCCGATGTAGCAATATTTGACTTTGTTTTCCACCTTGTGGGCAGCCCCTCTTCTTGGATTTGTTTAATCCTAAAGTCACCCAATCTCCCATGATTTGTGGATCTGGTCTGGGGGGTGTCTATGGACCATTCAAGAGATATAAAACAAACACAAGAAGGTTAGAAACCCTAATGCATCCAGAGGGATCAAGGGAGATCAAAGGAGGCTAGAGGTGGTCTAAGGAAGAAGAAGGTATTGTAGCCGTAAATAGTACTTCGTGCAGAGTTCTTCATCCATTCCAAGGTGATTCAAGCATATATCTCAAGCCAGCAATCTCCAAGGAAGAATAGAAGCAAGCAAGGCTATCAAGGGGATCCAAGGAAGCTCGTTTCACAAGAGTTTCAAGGGAGATCAAATCTGCATCCATAATCCTCTTCATCACTCAAGAGGATCCAAGGAAGATCACTTCGCAAGGAAGAAGAAACCATTGTTGCTGAACCAAGAGGAGGCTTTGCAAAGAAGAAGAAACCTCTGCTGCTGATCTACATCGCATTTCAGACAAGATCTTTTCGATTCTAGCATATCTCCATATCTTGTTTGAGCATTTTCATCTTGTTATCTTTTCATTTTGTTCAAACAATTGAAACTGAGAATCGTCCCTACCACGGTTAGTAGGAAGGCAGTTGGAAGGTGATCCAATCTGCGGTGTTGTCGTCCCTACCGGTGGTTAGTAGGAAGGTAATCGGACGTTCTCCGATCTGTGGTTTGGTGCGCTGCACTAGTGGAGCCTCACCGGGTTATGTGAGGGGTGGACGTAGGACTGGGGATTCAGTCCAAACCACCTTAAAATCTCATGTGTTATGGTTTGCTTGTACGATTGCTTTGTGCTAGATGCATGCTTAGGTTCAATCTTTATTTTACTTGTTCATCCTGCTAAGCAAATCGTTGTGTCCTTCGCTAAGCTAGTTGTATTCCGCTGCTAATCTCTTTATCTAGCTTTAAAGAGAGGTGTTCTGCGAAAAGAGGGGCAGATGTATTCACCCCTCCCCTCTAGATCAGCCATCCACTACTCAACAACTTTTAGTCTGTATTCAATACAGGACTATTTTCTAACATGTTGAATCCACAAAACCGCGATATTGAGATTCAAGGGCCCAGGGTCACAAGCACATGAACCACAACTTTTTTTTACATAAGTCAATACCTGGAAGGCAGGATGAGGGAGAACGTTCTGCCCTTCAATGAAGGGAAGGGACGCTCCACCCACAACCGCCAGATAGGGAGATTTTATATATAATGAAGCAAAGGGAGGGATATAGAAAGATGCTAGGGCCTAAAAGAAGGGCACCCTATCTTATCGAGACGATAGGGCCCTTTTACAAGAGTGGGTAGCTCGGCCCAAGAAGACCAAAAATAAGGGGAAGACGAAAAGCAACCAATGCCGGCCAGCATGTCCGCCACTTGATTGGCTTCCCTAAACACGTGGGAAATGGTAACATGCATAGACTGAGCTAGGGTGTCCACATTAAACATAATAAGGTGCAGCCTCCATGGGCAAAGGAAACCCCTGTTGGCAACCTGCGCAACGACAAGAGAGTCCGTCTCGACCGCGAACGTGTGGAATCCCCTGTCAAAACAAAGAGAGAGGCCATCCTGGAGGGTGAGAGCTTCGGCTTCAAGACTGGAGGCAACCTGCGGATAAGCAACCGCAAAGGCAAACACAATCTTCCCACTAGCATCACGGAGAACACCACCACCCCCTGCTGCACCTAAACCGCTCTTGAAGGCTCCATCAACATTAAGCTTCAGCCGGCCCGAGGGGGGAGGAAACCAGTGGATGAGGTGAGGAGGACGGAGCCATGGCACCTTGATATAGACGGCCCAAGACTCCAGCCAATGACGTTGATCCGGGAGCAGAGGCCGCCCCTTAAACTAGTGAGAGTGTGAAATATAGCGCACATCGATCATAACTCGGCAAGTAATGTGACGGGCGTTCATGGGCTGCCCCTCATATCGAGCAAGGTTCCGGCTGTACCACAACTCCCATAAGGCTGCCAAGAAGATACATCGACATAAGCTTCCAGCCATAGTGGTGAGGTGGAGACTGGCAAGGTAGTCGGTGATAGCGGATGACACCGAACTAGCCATGGAGGAGCTGAAACGGAGGAGGTGAAAGAGGCCAGCCCAAACATCCTTGGCAATGATACTGTGAAAAAATAAGTGAAGGCAGTCCTCAACGTGTGGGTAGGGGCAGTGGCAACATTTGGAACAAAGAGGGACCCCACATCCCATGACGGTTGTATCCGCCAGGAGGCAGCCATGGAGAACGGACCACTTAAGCGGGATGAGATGGCTCCACAAAAATGCCCGGGCAGGAACATCCTCTGGTGATAGTACGCTGCAGACTGAAGAGGTGGAGAAGCTCCCCTCCGGGTTTGGGGCCCAAACCCAACGGTCCTGGCTGGTGGTGGACGCCAAAACCTGCTCTAAAATAACTGGCAGGCAGAAAAGGCAGGCGGCCGCTAAGTAAGCACCCGAGCGGTTTGAAAATGCCTGTAGAACTGAGAAATTTTTAGCCGGCATATCATTCCATACATGGGGTGGCAGGTAGGCCTTCAATGGGACCAGTCTCGACCAGCAGTCCAACTAAAAGGAGGCCCGGCCATCATCTTTAGAAATGAAGACGCGGTGGTTCGAATGGATGAGGACTACGGCCTGTTGCCAGAGGACCCGGTCAGCCGCATGAGAGAGGCCAAAGGTGGCAGCCGAGAAATGCTCCAAGTGCAAATGCTTTGCTTGAAAGAAGGTGGCCCACAGCGAGGTGGAGGTGATAGCTTCCCACAGAAGTTTGGTCCTCATGGAAATCTGCATAGAATGAAAGTTGAGAACACCGAGGCCGCCACAATCAATGGGGAGGGCGATGACGTCCCAAGATTTCCAATACTTCTTGGGAGAGCCCTCATAAAATCCCCAGAAGAAGTTCGTGAGAAGCCTGCTAAAAGCTTCGAAAATAGATTTAGGAATGGCCGTAGAGGACAAGGTATATATAGGTAGGGCAGATAGCACGTGACGAATGAGGATGAGACGTCCACCGGTGGATAGGAATCCAGACTTCCATGCTTGTAACTTAGCCGCAGCTTTAGATAGAATATATGAGAAGTGAACCTACTTTTGGCGCCTAGAATAGAGAGGAATACCCAAATAAGTAAGCGGTAGAGTGGCCTTCATGAAGCCGGTAACATTGCCAATGGATCTCCCGAGAGAAGTAGGTGCATCCAGAGGTATGACGAAGGAGAACTTGGCTGTGTTGATAAGCTGGCCGAAAGAAATTTCATACATCTTGAGAAAACCCATAAGAACCCGCAGGTGGCGAACTGAACCATTGGAGAAGATTAAGGTATCATCAGCATATAGCAAGTGGGAGACCTTGGGGCATCTCCTGAGTGAGAGGAAGCACCCCCCTTGACTGCGAAGAAAGAGGGCGGACAGACGGCGACTAAGAGCCTCCTCTACTAGGATGAAGAGGCCGGGGGTGAGAGGGTCGCCTTGATGAAGGCCCCTGGTAGACTTGAAGAACCCATGAGAAGTACCATTGAAGAGGACCGAGAACCAACAGTTAGTGATAAGAGGTTCAATAAGGGATATAATTGAAAGATCAAACCCGAACTTTTGGAGGACCGCAAAAAGAAAATCACATTCCATCCGGTCATAAGCCTTAGCCATGTCGAGCTTAAAGATCACATTCCTTCCTCGGCATTTATTTCCAAGATGCTGGATCATTTCCCGGGCCAAAGATATGTTCTGCACAATAGAGCGGCCTTTGAAAAAGGCACCTTGTTCCTCCGAGATCAAGAGAGGGAGCACATGTGCTAACCGAGCACTAATAACATGGGAGATAATCTTGTAGAAAAAGTTGCATAGGCTGATCGGCCGAAATTCAGCGCAACTCCTTGGGGCATCCACTTTTGGAATCAAAGCAATGAGAGATGAAGTGAAGCTTCGAGATAGAGGATGGCCACAGAAAAAAGCTTGAACAGCCGCCACCACATCCGTTTCAATAAAGCCCCAACAAGCCTGGAAGAAGTGGCCGGTGAACCCATCCGGGCCGGGGGCGCTATCCGGAGACATACCAAAGATAGTCTTTTTAATCTCCTCATGGGAGGGCACAGCACGAAGCAAGGCATTACGTTGCTCATCCAAGACCATTGGGATAGAAGCTAATACCTCCGGGTGGATGTAATGTGGGGAAGAGGTGAAAGCCGAGGAGAAATAAGACACCATCATTTCGGCCATTGCATCCTTCCGGTCTACAATCATATTGTCCTCTCCCCGCAGGGCCAAAATAGAAGCACGTCTTTGATGGGATAAGGCATAGGCGTGAAAGAATTTAGTATTCTGGTCTCCTTCCTTCAGCCATTTAATCCGAGACTTTTGCCTCCAAAACATTTCTACTTGAGTGTGGACCCGGTCCAAGTCCTCTTTGGCAGCTAGGAAAGTCGCTAGTTGAGCACCGGAAGGGTTGTTGTCAAATGATTCTTGTGCCACAGAGAAATAGTCTTCAGCAGCCTGTACATTAGCAAAGACATTCTTGAAGACATTGGTGTTCCACTCTTTGTAAAAACCTTTAATGTGTCGAAGCTTGAGGGCCATGGCGGTCAGTGGGAAGGAGGAGAGAGGGGCAGCGGCCCATGCCATATGAGAATGATGAAGAAATTGGGCATGAGTCACCCACATATGTTGGAAGCAGAACCTAGAAGGCCTCCGCAAGGCACCGGATGGCATAGATAGAAGCAAAGGCCGATGGTCACTGCATGCTCTGGAGAGGTGTTGCATAGAAATGACGGGGCAGGAGATGGCCCATTCACCATTGAAGAGAACCCGGTCCAGTCTAGCCCAAATGCCATTGGCCCTCTACCCATTGAACCAAGTGAATTTCCCACCGAGAAAAGTGGCATCCTCCAGCCCGGATGCTGAGACACAGGCCTGGAAATCAGCCATAGATAGAGAGAAAGCCCGCTCCCCCCCCCTCGTTTCTTCGACGGGTGTAGGATGCTGTTAAAATCCCCACCACCTAGCCATGGCCAGTCACAAGACGAGGAGAAGTCCACAAGGTGGTCCCATAGAACACGTCTCTCAGGTATGGAGCAACTGGCATGAACAACATATATGTAGAAGCCCCTGCCCAACACCGAGCCGACTGAGAGAGTAACATGCTGGTCCGAGGTATTAACCAATGCAACATCAAAAGTGTCTCGCCAGAAGACCCAGATGCGGCCCTTGGGGGTGTGGTTGGCGATACAATGAGACATACGAAGCTTCCGTCTATACCTCTCCAGTAATGAGGAAGGGAGCTTAGGCTGTTGAACAGCCACAAATCTGATATCATGTTTGCGGATGAGAAATTTCAGCCGGCCAACCGACTGGGCATTGCCGATGCCTCGAATGTTCCATAGAAGGGCTTTCATTAACACTGGAGGTTGCTAGTCCCAGCCGCAGCATTTCGATGCCCTGCATTTCAGGTTTTAACACCTGAGTCATCCACTTGAGGTTGTTGACCCTTGCCCAGAAATTACAGGTGCGCAGGGAGGATGTTCTTCACCGGTCCAACTGGTTCCATCCCAGGGACAACTAGCATCTGTATGGGAGGAGGGAAGGAAAGTGAAGAGTCACTGGAACAGGATGGAGCTGAGCCCCCTTCGTGAGGAGAGGCCCCAGGATCAGCGGGAGATGATCCCAACTTATGTGATGCAGGTGGCCGAGAGGAGGAGGCCGCAGCCACAGGTCCGCCCTGAGAGGAGGGATCAGGAAGCGATGGAGGGGTGGGAGCTGCACGCTTGGCCATAAGGGAAGGGAGCCCAACCGCCCCTGGCGATCCCAAGCGACCGGGAAGGGGATCTTCAGCAGCAATAGGAATCTCAGACTCCGGCTGGCAAAGAGTAGTGGCACAAGGGTCGACTCTTGTTAAAGGAGTGTCGACACCCCGCAGTGCAGAACCGTCGGTGGCAGAGAGGCTGCAAGAGGTCTGGTGGATGGGCAAAGCCACCACGAATGACAAGGCCTAGGGACCCACAGGCTCTAATGCGGTCGCAGGAGAGGCACTAGCGAGCGGACAGGAGCAAGATTCAACAGGAACAGTGGTGGTGAAGGCCCTGATAGAAATGGCCTTCACCTCCTCAGCCGACGAGAGCTCCATCCCAGCAGTCGCAGGAGACGTAGCAGACGGTCCGACATCGACAGTAGCAGGAGGGGTTGGGACGATGCAAGGCGCAACGGTCTGTAGATGGGAAGTAGATGGAGGTTGGAGGGGCTCCGAGGCGAGCACCAGGCAGGCGTCCACAAGAGCAGAGGAAGTGAAGGGCGTTTGGGGAACGGCCACCACACCCTCAGCCGGTGGGAGCACCATCCCAGGAGCCACAGGAGACTAAGCAGGCGGACTGGCATCCACTGCTACAGGAGGGGCTGGGATGATGCCGGGCATGGTGGGCGCTGAGGAGGTAAGCACGTAGGGTGCGAGGCAGACGGAGCAAGGCCAGGAACGCTTGTGGCTAGAGCAACTGCAGAGGAGGCTGGACAAGCCAACGGCAGAGAGGTTGTCGCAGCCGCTGCAGCTGGTAGAGGAGCAACCGCAGCCTCGAGGGGAGGCCGGGCTTGATGAGCTGGCCTCGGCAAGGCGCCCGCAGAAAGCCCAGCAGAAGGCTTCTTACACATGGTAGTGGGATGGCCAAGGCGTTTGAAAGCGAAGCAGTAGAAGGGGAGGTGAGGGAAGACCATGTCATGCCAGCTCCCTGCACCACCTCTAGTGCCAATCCAGAGATGATGAGGGGGCTTCTTGGATACATCCAATTGTACATAGACCCGAGCGACAGCTGAGCGAGTGTGACATAGGGAATTCCTATCCACCTTCAACGGTTCCCTAATGCACCCAGCCAAGGAGAAGAGCAGAGGCTCATTGTAGAAGTTGGCCGGTAACCTAGGGAACTCCGGCCAGACGGGGATGAGCAGTGAGTCTTCCTCGGTTGTGAAGCCCATCGTCCATTTGAAGAACTGGAAGGGTCTGCCCTTGACGAAGAGCGTTTCCTTGAGCAACACCTGAAGATAATCTCTTTGGTGTTGAAACGGAGCAGCAAGTGGTGGTTGTCCAGGGCGCTGAGGACAAAGTCCTGCTAGAGCTTGAAGCACTGGGCAAGGTGCGCCCTGATCTCCTGAAAAGGCGGCCGGCCCCGAGGCGTCCTAGCTATGACGGCAAGGTCCAGAGGCTGGCAAGACTCACGGATCGCCTCGGGGGTGAAATAAACCACTGCCTCTCGGAGTCCATGAATGCAGGGGGGTGCCTACGCAGGTTGAGCGAAGGGAGAATGTAGCGACCCGAGAATCCGATTATCGGGAGAGACCCGATAACCCGAGACTCGAACCGCCGCCCACGAGCCGGGAGGGCTCGGAAGGGCTAAAAGGAGTGTGGAGGCACAAAGAAATAGGAAATAAAACAAGACAATTAAATAATTAACAGAAATAAATAAATAACTACAGTAGAGTCCAGTCCAATAGAAAGTACAGTCTAAAGTAGTAAAATGTACCGCATGCCGAGTGGACACTCGGCCCGGCAAGCAGGCAACTAAGAACCTCTGAACAGCAACCTCGAACCTCGAGGACAAATCGCCACACCTGAAAAGTAGGGGTGAGCCTCCTGTCACTGGCCCAGTAGGGATCTCGCAGAACCCCAACTGAGAACAACGGCGACACGGAAAGCTGCAACTACAAGAGCAACGGTAACAGCAGGAACAGCAAACCCGGTGGCAGGTCGAAACTCGGCACTACAACTACTCCTACTGTACCGGTCAACCAGAAAGAGAAGTCCCGACCTAACGGGAGTACGGTAGAACCAACAAGCTAAAGTAAATAAATGGAAAAGTCATCTACTCTAGCAGTACCGTACTACTGAACCTCGGCCCAACAAAAACTCGAGTCCATATCTGCCAGCAAATAGGAGCACTACCCACTAGAAGAATGACCAGAAGCGTCCCCTGACGTCTTACAGCACGTCACAAGTGTCTAGCTACAATGCCCCGGGCGTGAGACTCAGACACGCAATAAGTACCACAACAAGGACTAGCTGGGGTCACGCTCGTCAGCGCGTGCCCTAAGCCCCCAACTACGTGTGCACACACAGACCATCTGCTCTAGGTCGGGTCCTCTAGCTAGTTTTCCCCCCCACCGGACTCTTGAGGCAAAGGCAAGGGGCCCTACGGAAACCAGCCTAAAAACTGCCTCTCACCGGGTCTCGCTCTCCACCACTCCCAGGTGGGTCCGCACCCGCGTGCGCAGGAAGCTACGACTAGTGGACAGGTCACTGAAAGTAAGGACTGACTCACGGAAACCACCGTCGAAGAAACGGGGCCGCACACACTCGGTCATGCAGAAAGCACAGAAGCACGATTCCCAGGGCAGCACACAAGCCGCCACGCCGATTCCCCATCCCAGAGAAAGCAGAAAACCTCCAGCCCTAGGCCGGATAACTGGACTCGCAGTCCGAGGTCAAACACATGGCCCACGAGAGAATCACCTTCCAAAGAAACTCGCGACATGCGGGGGAGACCCCACCGCACACACACACCGATACACGGTGACTCGATCGAGCGCAACACGAAAGCCCGGAACACGTGGAGTCACCCGGACCCACCACACCTACGGGCACGCTAGTCGAGGTAACATGGTCCTCCTGACACCCTCAAAACATGAACACAGAACTCTCAGGGTGTCTGGGATACTCACGAGACCGTAAGTCGACCACTGGGTCCCAACCGGGTCGACCAGGGACCTACACAACGCGAAACGATCGCGGAGAACATGAAAATACACCTCGGTGCAACACAAAGCCTGACGGTCTAACCTTGGGCCGTCACAATCTGTAACGGTCCAATGCTGGACCGTCACAGCACCCTGGCGGTCCAACGTTGGAGCGCCACACGAGAGGGGAAACAACTGCTGTGACGCACCCACCCTGGGGCGTCACAGTCTCTAACGGACCAAGTCTGGTGCGTTAGAAGACGGAACAACACAGGCTGTGACGCTCACCCCTCGGTGCGTCACAGCATCTGACGGTCCTACCTGGGCGCGTCAGAAGAATGGGCTGCGTCAGCCCTGACGCTCCCACTCGGGCACGCCACAGTCTCTGACGGTCCTACATAGGCGCGTCAGAAGACTCGTGACCCCAACGGTCTGAAAACACGAGTAGGCACGTAGCGGTCGAACCCAGGGGCGTCACAACGTCGTGGCGGTCTATCGAGGGACCGTCACACTTACAAACCACCAAAAGGCTAACGGGCCCTGTGACGCACCCACCCTGGGGCGTCACATGCTGTGACGGTCACTGGAAGGACCGTCACACCCGTCCGAGCGCGAAACGGTGGAAAACAGCCCAAAAATCTGATCCACGCCTCGATCACCCCCGGGTGATGGGGAAACAAAGGGGAATCCATCCCCAAGCCCCTAGGCATGCATCTAAACCCCTGGATCGGCCAAAAACGCCGTAAAACGAGAGATCCAGCTCACTCCCCAAAAACATGGATTTTCCCTAAAATGCCAAAATAAATCCGCTCGGCTCGCCACGGCCTACAAAACTCGTCGGAAAGAGAATGCACAAGCTGGGGGTCCATCTTCTTACCTCCACCGAAGAAACGACGCGCCGTGGACGCCGATCCACGAAGAAATCGCTGCGAAACCCTCACCGGCTCGCGATCGCGCCACCAAGCTTCGCCTCGCCTCCACCGCCTCGATCCTCGCCTGTCCTAGCCCGCATCCTCGCCCACGCCGCCTCCATCTCGCCCCCACCTCGCTCCGTCGGCCGCCGGAGAAGAGAGGGGAGAAAGATAGCGTGAGAGAAGAGAGAGGGAGGGAAGAGAGAAATGAGAGGGGAGAGAGAGAAAAGGTTAATATATGTAGAAAACCCAAAAATTCCAGAAATTCAGAAAATTATGAAAAATTACCTCCGCGATCCTCGGAAGGAACACAACGCAGTGGTACTGTCCCGGAGTCGAAGAACGCCACGGTTCGCCCTGCACAGAGTTTCGAAGGTGTATCAGGGAAAAACACGTGTAAAATACAAAATACGCTCCGAGACCCACTAAAAAGATCTGAAAAAAAGTCTGGGGTATTACAACCCTCCCCCCTTAAATAAATTTCATCCTCGAAATTCAAAATAAAGACAGGAACACAGGGGAAGAACACTGAACCAACTGACAACGCCGTCAGCGCCCCAGCATAGAAAATCTCGATTCTCACGAAAACACCGATCCTGTGGGACATAGCCAGACTTACAATCACAAACAACACCTCGCTCCGCGCGCTGTGCACACCGGCCATCAGAGCAGGCATATACCAGAGGACACAGTCCGCCATCACCTCAGACACCATGAAAACCAATCGTGGCACCGCTGCCACGATCTCGCTCACCGAGGAGACATAGTCCTCGACACGAGCAACAGCTACCGATCCATCCAATGGTCGGCAGATAAAACACACATCAGCTTCACAACCAGCTGACAGGTCACACACCCTTCTCAAGGGAACAACCAATATAGAGCCTCCACCAGCTCACGCAGCCATCTCAACAGACCGCAACCAGCTCATTGGCTCAGCGCCAAGAATCACCTCACACCTGGCAAGCTGAAAGTCAGACATATCACTGAGCCAACTCTTGTCAGAAGACAAACTTCGACAAAGCCCAGATCCTGTCTGGAAAGGCACATCACAGAAATGACCACCAAAGGTCTCACTGGCACACGGCTCTCGCCACGCTCGAGCCCCGACAACCAGCATCTTCTGTCTGTGACAAGACCATCCACTGGTCGCCAGATACACGTCAACGGGAAACCTCCACCTGCCCAACGGGCACGATCCAGCCCCACAGCAGGTCATCCGCTGACTCACACATAGATCGATGCCACATCTCGAGCTACACTCCTCTCGGACTCCACATCCGAGCTCGAACATCGCGCCAACTCGACCCTCTCGGGGAGCACGACGAAACCAGATGACAAGATCCTGGTGTCCTCAGTCATCACCTCACTCGACTCAGACTCACAGGGGAACCATCCCATGCTGGTCGCCAAACCAGGGATAACCATTGCGACACCAACGTTCCATCAAGGACCACCACGCACAAGCGTCACTCTTCCGTCTGGTCTCATCGAAGCCTTCGTCTCAATTAATCCAAGTGGACACCTGCCAATCCTGATTCCACCCTTACCACAGAACCACAGGATACCACCTGAACAATGCTCACGAGTCCCCAAGAAACATACATCTCACCGTGGTCGGCTACGAGACTTGCCTTACCAGTCACTCGCAGCCACCAACAGGAACCCACAGCCTGCCAGAGATCACTTCTCCAAAAATGATCTCATTCGAGGACACGACTGGGAACACAAGTCGGGCTCCAAGCCACCGACTCTGACCAACACGTCCTCGACCTCCGTCAGGCGACATCCTCAACAACCCCATCCGGGTCTAACACCGACGCCTGACACGGCTTCCATCACAGGAACATGGTACACATACGGTGCACTAGCCAGCACATTCCCTAACACTCCATCCTGCCAGTGCCAAGAACCATAATACCTCGAGCAACGGCACGGCAACAACACGTTTCACACAGAGGAACCAATCCTCCAATGCTCAACGCAAACTTAAGAATCCGCCCGTAGCAATCAACGCTATGATCCTGAACCAGTGGGTCACAAGCCCACCACGCTTTCGCTGCGCACGCTGATCCACGCGCGCACAGTCGCAAATTCTTGAAAACACTGCCCAACCGGCACTCGTCCTTCCAAAAAAGTGCCAACACACCCTCGCACGACAAGGGAATGGGCACGACTTCTCACAGGCAACCACCTTGCCACGACAAGGAGCACGTCTCGCACGGACTTAATGGCACACAAGGCCAACCAATCCGAACACACAATGCAAGACCATGAACCTTATCCCAACACAATCTTTCCAACCAAAGAGAAACCAAACGCACTTCCGACCAACGGAAGAACTCCACGCTCGACCTGATCTCGAACCTCACACACGCTGGAAACAGCACCATCCAGCACCAAGGAAAACCATCACTTTCATCAGGTCAGCGCCTCCGATACACTCAACGAGTGTCACGTCGAACCACAATCACAGCATCTTTCGATGCACCACCACTGCAATTCATCGAACTACAACACACCACGCCAAGAGCCGCAACACGAGCCATAACGAAAACCGCCAACGCTCATCCTCGAGTCCCGAAACTCACCGCAGAACCTTCACATCTCCAACCAATCCAAGGCGAACACAACCCATTTACACACAAGAGCGCAAGAGCAAGACTTACTGGGACACCACAGCCCAATCCTACCTCAAAATCCTCAAGAATAACTGGGACCGACACGTCATTTCTGACGCCACAGAGCATGATAAGGACACAAGGCTCGACGAGACAGCAGCTCACCGAGAAGATCTCCGCTCACCCGAGCACACTTCTCGATCAGAACACCCGCTCTGCCACCTTAAACTACGACCTGAACACCTCAGGGGCTGCACAAACCTCAAGCTGGAGTGGCCAAAACTGACAGCAGCTCCCTCAGAACACGCTCACGGCCACTTAACCACGAACAATCCTCTCCAGCCACCTGACCACGCTACAGATTCCTCGAACGTAGCACCGTGAGTTCACGCCTGCCAGCAACCTCTACCCAACGTAGCACGACCAGGGCCACCACCGATGAGGGAGAAGGCTCTCAACCTCGATCCTTAGACCCCATGTTGGCACGAAAGCCGCGGACAACAACCACCTTCACAGCGCTGCACAGCGCACTCAAGCTCTCAAGCGAGAAACAAAGAGTAAAATAAGCACAAATCCCTATGCCAACAGCCGACTGTACTGGACCTTACGAACTCTGATCACTGTAATATTTTGAATTCCTATGTACGTCCATAACCTCTGCTCTGATACCATCTGTAGCGACCCGAGAATCCGATTACTGAGAGAGACCCGATAACCCGAGACTCGAACCGCCGCCCACGAGCCGGGAGGGCTCGAAAGGGCTAAAAGGAGTGTGGAGGCACAAAGAAATAGAAAATAAAGTAGGATAATTCAACAATTAATAGAAATAAATAAACAACTACAGTAGAGTCCAGTCCAACAGAAAGTACAGTCTAAAGTAGTAAAACGTATCGCATGCCGAGTGGACACTAGGCCCGGCGAGCTGGCAACTAAGAACCTCTGAACAGCAACCTCGAACCTCGAGGATGAACCGCCACACCTGAAAAGTAGGGGTGAGCCTCCTGTCACTGGCCCAGTAGGGATCTCGTAGAACCCCAACTGAGAATAATGGCGGCACGAAAAGCTGCAACTACAAGAGCAACGGTAACAGCAGGAACAGCAAACCCGGTGGCCGGTCGAAACCCGGCACTACAACTACTACTGTATCGGTCTAGCAGAAAGAGAAGTCCCGACCTAACAGGAGTACAGTAGAATCAACAAGCTAAAGTAAATAAACGGGAAAGCCGTCTACTCTAGCAGTACCGTACTACTGAACCTCGGCCCAACAAAAACTTGAGTCCACACCTGCCAGCGAACAGGAGCACTACCCACTAGAAGAACGACCAGAAGTGTCCCCTGACGTTTTATACCGCGTCACAAGTGTCTAGCTACAACGCCCTGGGCGTGAGACTCAGACACGCAACAAGTACCACAACAAGGACTAGCTGGGGTCACGCTCGTCAGCGCGTGCCCTAAGCCCCCAACTACGTGTGCACACACTGACCATCTGCTCTAGGTCGGGTCCTCTAGCTGGTTTCCCCCCCCACCGGACTCTGGTGGCAAAGGCAAGGGGCCCTACGGAAACCAGCCTAAAAATCGCCTCTCACCGGGTCTCGCTCTCCACCACTCCCAGGTGGGTCCGCACCCGCGTGCGCAGGAAGCTACGACTAGTGGACAGGTCACTGAAAGTAAGGACTGACTCACGGAAACCACCGTCGAAGAAATAGGACCGCACACACTCGGTCATGCAGAAAGCGCAGAAGCACGATTCCCAGGGCAGCACACAAGCCGCCACGCCGATTCCCCATCCCGGAGAAAGCGGGAAACCTCCAGCCCTAGGCCGGATAACTGGACTCGCAGTCCAAGGCCAAACACATGGCCCACGAGAGAATCACCTTCCAAAGAAACTCGCGACATGCGGGGGAGACCCCACCGCACACACACACCGATACACGGTGACTCGATCGAGCGCAACACGAAAGCCCGGAACACGTGGAGTCACCCAGACCCACCACACCTATGGGCACGCTAGTCGAGGTAACATGGTCCTCCCGACACCCTCAAAACACAGAACTCTCGGGGTGTCTGGGATACTCACGAGACCGCAAGTCGACCACTAGGTCCCAACCGGGTCGACCAGGGACCTACACAACGCGAAACGATCGCGGAGAACACGAAAATACACCTCGGTGCAACACAAAGCCTGACGGTCTAACCTTGGGCCATCACAGTCTGTAACGGTCCAATGCTGGACCGTCACAGCACCCTGGCAGTCCAACGCAGGAGCGCCACACGAGAGGGGAAACAACGGCTGTGACACACCCACCCTGGGGCGTCACAGTCTCTAACTGACCAAGCCTGATGCGTTAGAAGATGGAACAACATAGGCTGTGACACTCACCCCTTGGCGCGTCACAGCGTCTGACGGTCCTACCTGGGCGTGTCAGAAGAATGGGCTGCGTCAGCCCTGACGCTCCCACTCGGGCGCGTCACAGTCTCTGACGGTCCTACCTAGGTGCGTCAAAAGACTCGTGACCCTAACGGTCTGAAAACATGAGAAGGCACGTAGCGGTCGAACCCAGGTGCATCACAGCGCCGTGGTGGTCTATCGAGGGACCGTCACACCCACAAACCACCAAAAGGCTAACGGGCCCTGTGACGCACCCACCCTGGGGCGTCGCAGGCTGTGACGGTCACTGGAAGGACCGTCACACCCATCCGAGCGTGAAACGGCGGGAAACAGCCCAAATATCTGATCCACGCCCCGATCACCCCCGGGTGATAAGGAAACAAAGGGGAATCCATCCCCAAGCCCCTAGGCATGCATCTAAACCCCTGGATCGGCCAAAAATGCCGTAAAACGAGAGATCCGGCTCACTCCCCAAAAATATGATTTTCCATAAAATGCCAAAATAAACCCGCTCGGCTCGCCACGGCCTAAAAAACTCGCGGGAAAGGGAATGCACGATCTGGGGGTCCATCTCCCTACCTCCACCGAAGAAACGACGCACTGTGGACGCCGATCCATGAAGAAATCACCGCGAAACCCTCGCCGGCTCGCGATCGCGCCACCAAGCTTCGCCTCGCCTCCACCGCCTCGATCCTCGCCTGTCCTCGCCCGCATCCTCGCCCACGCCGCCTCCATCTCGCCCCCGCCTTGCTCCGTCGGCCGCCGGAGAAGAGAGGGGAGAAAGATAGTGTGAGAGAAGAGAGAGGGAGGGAAGAGAGAAATGAGAGGGGAGAGAGAGAAAAGGTTAATATATATAGAAAACTTGAAAATTTCAGAAATTCAAAAAATTACGAAAAATTACCTCCGTGATCCTCGGAAGGAACACAACGCTGTGGTACTGTCCCGGAGTCGAAGAACGCCACGGTTCACCCTGCACAGAGTTCCGAAGGCGCATCAGGGAAAAACATGTGTAAAACATAAAATACGCTCCGAGACCTACTAAAAAAATCCGAAAAAAAAGTCCAGTGCATTATAGGGAACAATGGACTACATGACCACTCGAGCGAAGGAAGGCCCTACCGCCATAGGAGGAGATCCAGGCAGCGCACCCACCACCGCACGTCCGCCACCGCCCCCACCAGGTGCAGCCGCACAGGATTTCCGAGCCCAAGAAGGAGCAGGTGCCCTGGGGGGAGCACTGGGACCAGAGCGTGAGGGCAGGGGAAGAACACCATGGGCAGCCAGTGCCGGAGGGGAGGAGAGAGTGGCAGCAGGAAGGCTGGAGGGCCGATCAGCAGAAGCTCCCGGAGGGGGGGCTGCAGCAGCCGTCGACAGCACGGCAATGGTCGAAGACAGGCCAAACGCAGCGGCACCAATGGCATCGGAGGACATGGTGACGCGACGGTGATGTGGAAATGGATCGACGACAACTCCGGGACGCGAACAGGATGGATAACTTGCTACCTCACGCAGCTCGGCCTCACGCCGGACGGTCTCACACCGGGCGACACTCAAACTCACAAGGACAAAGAGGGAAGGGAAATGCAAGAGGGGAGAGCTCTCACAAAATAATCTTTCATTCAATCTTTCATTCATACGTAACACACAAGCATTGACTTCCTTATATAGGAAAAAAGTCATAGCAATAATACCCTCACACTTATACTAATTATGTTTATACCCTAGCCTAATAAGATAAAACCCACCCACCCACTTTTGACTTGTGGGTTTTAATCAAATAAAATACATAAAATACACACATGTTATTTGACTAGTCTAATAAGACGAATACACACAAATACGTACAAATACGTGTATCACTCAATACACACAAATACGCCGAGTCTTCAGGAAGTCAAATCTCCGAGCCACAAGATTGGTGCAGTCGGGGCGGTGCGGCGTCGGCTCTGAGTAGTGGGCCCGGTAGTGGGCTCGGTGTCCCCACCAACCCTCCCGGGGTAGCTGGAACTCGACTCCGTCGAGTAAGGGGGACACTGCTGTGGTAGTGCTCCAGCAGATCTGGATCGAGGCGCTAGAGATCTTCCCGGCTGATCCAGGAATCATCAGAAGGTGGACGGTCCCGCCAGCGGACAAGGTAGCACTGGTATATCCTACTCCGTGTAGTGGTCACATGCTCATCCAGTATCCTCTCAATATGCTCGCACGGTACTCTCGAGGCTGTGGGACGCACAGGGGTGGGCTCACTCTCAATGGGAAGAGAAGGCTCGAAAGGGTCACTAAGAATCGTTGTGGGTTCCTTGTAGGCCACTAGGTCTGCCACATTAAAGGTCGAGCTAATCCCATATTCGGGAGGTAAGTCCGCAACATAAGCATTGGAGTCAATCTTCCGCAGAATTGGGAAGGGTCTATCACTACGGGCTTGTAACTTTTTAACGGCTCCCGAGGGAGTCGTTCGGGTCGAACCCGTACCATAACCATGTCACCTTCTTGAAAGTCTTGGTGACGCCTATGCGAATCAGCCAAGCGCTTGTAAGTTTCATTACTACGGTTTATTTACTTGCTAATCGACCCGTTCAGACTCTTGACATGCTGTGCAAACTCCTCAGCTGACTTGGACACTCTAGACTCGAGGGGAATGGGAATGAGATCCATAGGTGTCCTAGGTTTGTATCCATGCACGACCTCAAATGGACTCATACCTATTGACCGATTGACCGAACTGTTGTATGCAAATTCTGCTCTAGGCAAGAGAAGATTCCAAGTGCCAGAATGTTCACCTACGAGACACCTCAAAAGGTTTCCTAAACTCCTATTGACGACCTCTGTTTGCCCATCGGTTTGGGGTGATAGGCAGTGGAGAATTTGAGTTTGGTGCCAACTAGGTGCCAAAGTGTCTTCCAGAAGTAACTAGTGAACCTGACATCTCGGTCAGACAAGATGATTTGGGGGAGACCATGCAGACGCACGACTTCATCAAAGAATAAGTGGGCTACTCTAGATGCATCAGATGTTTTAGAACATGCAATGAAGTAGGCCATCATAGAGAACCTATCAACAACAACAAAGATGGAATCATGCTTGTGAGCAGTGCGAGGTAAACTAAGGATAAAATCCATGCTCACATCAACCCATGGCCGATCAGGAATGGGGAGAGGAGTGTAGAGACCAGTGTTCTTTTTGACCTGTTTGGCCATTGTGCATGTCCTACACTGGGCTACAATCTTGGCCACATCTCTCTTCAGGCCAGGCCAATAGAAGTGCTCCTCCACAGAATTGATGGTCTTGTTGCGGCCAAGTGACCAGCAAGACCTCCAGCATGCATTTCCCAAATCAGGAAGTCCCGAACAGAAGTCCTCGAGACACAGAGTTGCTGCCTTCGAAATAGAAAACCATCCTAGAGTAGATAGTCAGAAAAGACTATCGAGGGTCAGCAGATAGAGCAGAGTAGGCAGGGCTAAAATCAGGACACTCTCCATAGAGTTCTTTCATGCGGTCAAATCCCGTGACCTCTACCCGAACCGTGAAAAGAAGGGAGACCCTTCAACTCAAGACGTCGGCCAACTTATTTTTCTTTCCAGCCTTATGCTTTAGGACAAATGTGAAAGACTGGAGGAATTCTACCTACCGATCATGCCTCGAGTTTAAGCCTTTCTGAGAGCTAAGGAATTTCAAGGCCGCGTGGTCTGAGTATAAGATAAACTCTTGTGGTAAGAGATAGTGTCTCCAGTGTTTGAGGGTTTGGACCACGGCATAAAACTCCTTATCATATGTGGAGTATCGAAGCTTTGCATCAGAAAGCTTCTCACTGAAATAAGTCACAGGGTGGCTTTCCTAGCTGAGCACTCCTCATATTCCTACGCCAGATGCATCACAGGATATCTCGAAGACTTTGGAAATGTCTGGCAGGCGGAGGACAGGGGCTTTAGTCATGAGCTCCTTTATGGCGTGAAAAGCCTGGGAGGCGGCTTTAGTCCACTCAAAATTCCCCTTACAGATATAATCCGTAATGGGTGTCATAATGGTGCTAAAATCCTGAATGAAGTGCCTGTAGAAAGTGGCTAGCCCATGGAAACTTGGAACGTCATGGACATTATGGGGCTCTGGCCATTCTACTAAGGCTTGGACCTTGGATTGGTCCACGGACACTCCTTGACTCGATACCACAAATCCGAGGAAAGCGACCCGGTCTGTCATGAACTCACATTTCTTGAGATTGACAAACAGGGTTTCTCTCCTCAAAGTCTCGCAGACTTCCCTCAAATGATGGATGTGGTCCTGAGGGTTGTGACTATAGATGAGAATGTCGTCAAAGTAGACGACAACAAAGTGACCAATGAGGGGTCGAAGGATTTCCTTCATAAGCCGCATGAATGTACTGGGGGCATTGGATAGCCCAAACGGCATGACAAGCCACTCATACAGATCTTCTTTTATTTTGAAGGTTGTCTTCCACTCATCCCCTGTTCGAATCCGGACCTGGTGATAGCCACTTTTCAAGTCAATTTTGGAAAAGATGGTGGCTCCACGCATCATGTCAAGCATGTCATCAAGACGGGGAATGTGAAACCTATACTTGACAGTGATCTTATTGATGGCGCGGCTGTCAACACACATCCGCCAGGTGCCATCCTTCTTGGCTGTGAGCAAGGCAGGGACGACACATGGGCTCTTGCTCACTCTGAGGAAACCCTTTTGGGTAGGGTCCTCGACAATCCTTTGGAGCTCAGCGTGCTCCTTGGGGTTCAGGCGGTAATGGGGAAGGTTGGGTAGGGTGGACCCAGGGACAAGATCAATGGCGTGTTGTACATCACGCATGGGAGGGAGTTGTGAGGGTAAGTCCTCAGGGAAGATGTCCTGGAAGTCCTGCAAGATTGCCTGGACTTCAGGAGGGATAGAGACTCGGGACTCCTCGGGTGTGATGGTGACAACAACAGCCTAGACAGGGGCACCTTCGGTAACCTCCCTATTCAGCTCACGGACACCTATGAAGTTAAGGCTCTTAACCAGGTTATAACCAACCTTAGGGGCCTTGGGAACAGGTGTGATAGGTGCAGGAGGAGAGGGAATGAGAAGTTTCCCTTCAGTGGGAGTCCGAGGGCTCTCTTGAACCTTTGGGGTTCCAGTGGGGGTGGAGGTGGAACTCCTTCCCGGGGTCACCTTTGGGGGTGCCGGGTACAACTGTATCTTCTTCCCATTGTGTGAGAAGGAACACTGATTGGACCGACCGAATGTAGTAAGGTCTACATCATAGATCCACAGTCATTCTAGAATGATGCTACCGACCTTCATAGGCACTACATCGCACAAAGTCTGTCCTTGATAGGACTGGAATTGGATGGGAATGACACATGTAGTGATGACTGGGATAGATGTGTCGTCAACCCAAGCCACGTTGTATAGCCTCGGATGAGGATGGATAGGTAGACCTAGACGGGAGATAAAATCTAAAGAGACTGCATTGATACAGCTCCCGTTGTTAAGGATCACCTTGCAGGGATGAGAGTTCACCATGATGTAGGTTTGGTAGATAGAGGTTCGACGCCAATCGTCCTCCTGGGGTGTTGAGATACAGCGAACTACACCGAATCTTTTCTGGCTAGAACTCTCGGTAATGTCTCCAACCTGCATGTACTCGACATGCGTGTCATCAAATATTACATCCATTTCCTCAAATTGGGTGATGAGGTCAGGATCGGCCATATATCTCTCCTGATCTATGGGTGTTTATAGAGTTGAAATGTGCTCTAGACGTCCTGATGAATTCCTCGACCGACGTAGCAAGTACGAGCTTGGACCTAAATGATGCAGTCCTGGGACCGACAATTAGTAAGGTGTGGACCCAGTTGATATGCAAAGGGTCAATTTGAAGATATCGGTCAAGAAAAGTTGCTCGCCCGTAGGCGAAGTAGTCGTGGAACTACCTCCTGATTAATTAGGGTGCAATAATGTGACAGTCTAGGGCCTTAAGGATAGGTGCATACAAGCTCTCGCTTTCCGTCCATAGCGATGCACTCAGGAGACTGGCTGCATGGATCGGGCTCTCTCTTACTTCGTCGCGCGGCAATTGAAATGATACTAAATGAGCAAGTTTGGAGCACGTACCAAGCTAGACTGAGAGTCTAGCTCCGACAGGAGACGAAGGCGAGCGGGGACGTGCGTGCCCGCACGGCGTCGACGAAGCTTCGTGATTATAATGAATTCACTCCGCGCAGGGAGGATTGAATTTATTACAAAACCGCATAAAATTTAAAATTTCTCGCGCAGGGGAATAAATTAATTTAATTTCTCACGCAGGGAGACTCTCGGGCACTCACACTCCGTAAAGTACGGACTGTGTGTCGACGACCGGTCGGCTCGGGCGCTGCTTCAGCTGTCGTTCACGGACTTCGAGTGCCACAATTAATAAGTTGAAAGATATATATAAATATATATATATATATATATATATATAAGATTATATATATCTCAAATATATATTATATATATATATATTTAACTTTTAAAACCCTTTTTTTTCAAACCCCCCCTTTTTTTCTACCCTCTCTTTATGACTTTCAAACCCCTTCTTTTTTTTTCAACACTTCACCTACCCGCTTTTTTTTTCAAACCTTTTATCCACACGATTTTTTTTCAAACCTTTTTTTGACTTTTTAAAACCTTTTCGCCTTTTTTTCAAACTTTTTTTTCAAACCTTCACCCACTCTACCTACTCTTTGTTTTTTTTTGACTTTTTTTCAAACCCTTTTTTTAAGCCTTTCGGCTGGTGGTCAAACAGGGGAGGCGTGGGCGCCTGCTGGCGCAGGCGGCTCGCAGGCGGGGCGGGTGCCGACAGCGGTGCGGGCGCGGTGAGGTGCGCGGATGGCAGGGCGCTTGCCACGCGGTGGGCTTCGAGTGGCGGCGCATGGGCACGGGAGCGCCTGTTGGCGCAGTCGGGCACGGCCGCGCCTGCGGGCGCGGGTGGGTGCGCCCGCGGGCTCGGGCGACGCTGGGCGGTGCAGCGGCGACGGGGCGCAGACCCGGGCGCGCTCGAGCCAGGGGCGGGTGCGCTGGGCTCGCTGGGCTCCCTGGGCGGGCGCTGTGAGCGCGCTGGGCGGGCACGCAACGGGGGCGCTGGACGTGCTGGGCGCACGGGCGACGCTGGAGCGGTGACCGTTCACTGGCGGGCACGTGGGCGGCCAGGCGCTGCCTTCGCGGGTGGTGCGCTGGCGACTGTTGCGGCCGGCGGCTGCGGGCTCGCCGGTAGGTGGCGGAACGCGGGCGGGCGCAGGAGGCTTCGCGGGGCGCTGCGTCCGCAGGCGCTCGGGAGAGAGAGAAAGAGAGAAACATGCGGAGAGAGAGAGAGAGAGAGAGAGGGAAGGAGAGAACGGTCGGGAGAGAGAGAGAGATTAACTGAGAGAGAGGGTTTGAACAGAGAGAGAGAGAGAGGGATTAAGAGAGAGAGATTAACAGAGAGATAAACTAGAGAGAGAGAGAACGGCAGAGGGAAAATTTTTTTCTTTTTGCTCTTTCTTCAAAACTTCTTTTCTCTTCTCTATCAATCGCAAGCTATTTCTCTTTTTTTTTATTTTTTTTTCTTCTTTGTTTCTTTTTTTTTCTTCTAACAAGCTAGAGAGAGAAAGGGAGATGACGGGATGTCGGGCGATGGAGATGCCATTTGTTGGACTCTGATACCAAATCTGACGCGGTGGCGACGTGAAAATGGATCGACGGCAACTCCGAGACGCGAACATGACGGATAACTTGCTACCTCACGCAGCTCGGTCTCACACCGGACAGTCTCACACCGGGCGACACTTAAACTCACAAGGAGAAAGAGGGAAGGAAAATACAAGAGGGGAGAGCTCTCACAAAATAATCTTTCATTCAATCTTTCATTCATACGTAACACACAAGCATTGGCCTCCTTATATAGGAAAAAAGTCATAGCAATAATACCCTCACACTTATACTAATTGTGTTTATACCCTAGCCTAACAAGACAAAGCCCACCCACCCACTTTTGACTTGTGGGTTTTAATCAAATAAAATACATAAAATACACACATGTTATTTGACTAGTCTAACAAGATGAATACACACAAATACGTACAAATACTTGTATCACTCAATACACACAAATACGCCGAGTCTTCAGGAAATCGGATCTCCAAGCCATAAGCTTGGTGCAGTCGGGGCGGTGCGGCGTCGGCTCCGAGTAGTGGGCCCAGTAGTGGGCCCGATGTCCCCACCACATGGGATCGTCCGAGAGGCTAGGGGGGTTGCAGACGACATAGCAGCACCACCAGACGAAGAGCCTGACACTAGGGCCATACCACGAAGGCCAGGGCGGCTGGCGACAGGGAGGGAGCATGATGGATGAGGGTTGGAATCTGGCGCAGAGGCGCCCACGGCGGTGGATGTCGAGGGGGCATATTGGAGACCATGGGGAGACGCAACAGTCGCTGAAGCTCCGCCTGCAGAAAAGCCTGGCACTGGCACAACACCACCAGCGCTAAGGAGGTCGTGGCCAAAGGCAACCCCTGGCACGGACGTTCCGCCATCGATACGAAGAGGCCCGTGGCCGGGGGGAGCACCAGCATACGACGGAGCCCCAGCAGAGGGCGGAGAGCCACCGTCCAGGCCACCAGGGAGCACGCCAGGGTAGGGGGAGCCTGCCGCTAAGCAGCCCGCGGTGGTGGAAGGGAGGAGCGCCACCGCATAGGGATCTCCCGCTGCCAAAGGTCCTGCCGAAGACGCTAGGGTGGGAAACACGCCAACGTCCGTGCAGACGTGGCTAGCAGCGGGAACATCCGTGCAGGCGATGGCGACCGTTTTTGACGTAAGGACGCCGCCAGCAGGAGCCTGCGATGGCGGAGGGAGCCTGCGATGGCGGAGGGGCATTAGGAGCAGGACCACGCCAGCGAGGAGGCACCTTGCCTCTCCCGCCACCGGCCATGGCCGGAGGCCACGGGCGGGAAACCTGCCAACCATAACGGGATGGGGGGGACGGGATGGAGGAGAGAGAAACTTTTGAGTTTACATTGACATGAACGAGACTATTGCCCAAGGACTGCCCAAATTCCAACGGGACTATTGCCCAAGGACTAGCCCAAATTCCGACACTCCCCCTCACGGCCAAGATGAGCCGTTGACATTAATTGAGTAGAGGTGGCAAGAATACGGGACTATTGCCCAAGAACTATGTCCAAATTCTAACACTCTCCCTCACGGCCAAGATGGGCCGTTGACATTAATTGGGTAGAGGTGGCAAGAGAAGTTTGGTCATTTGACCTGCTCTGATACCATGTTGAATCCACAAAACCGCGGTATTGAGATATAAGGGTCCAGAGTCATAAGCACATGAACCACAACTCGTTAATAAATACGGGACTATTGTCCAAAGACTATGTCTCTCTAACTCGGAAGGTTGCATGCATGGAGATGCTTCATTCGCGGCATGGGAGCCACAGTCCGATCTGGACTCGGACATGGCAGCATAGGCGTCCTGCTCATTCAGGGAAGGTTGACGTGCGCTAACATAATCTCTGTCCTTGTTTACCAACTGCTACTAAGCCTCAAGTTAACAACGCTATTGTTGGCGCCGATCAAGGGGAGCAATAAGGATAAACAAGTGTTTTGTCTGAGCATATCTATGCTAAAGCAAAAGCAAGAAGTGGACGAATATTTGGAATACCCAATATCTGAGGGACCATCCATTAATGAAACGTGTGATGTCTCCGCGAGCGACTGTTCGGAGTTCCTATATATTTTGTGAAAGAAGCCTATAGGGCACTCGCAAATGATCATATCATTACATCACACAGCATGTGCTCGCATAGTTGCTTGATGTATACCAAACACCAACTTGGATAACCTCTCAATCAGTGCATTAATACGGAAGTATTTACCATGTTCCGGCAAAATATGTAAATGGTAACCTTCAGTTCCCAAGTCGTGGCCTGTCCGGCTCTAAAATTACAGTGACTTAACTGCAGGGGTAGACGACGGTTGCGCTTATTTAATTATATGTACTTAATTAATCATCCCCTTAGTGACGAGAACCCTGTCAGGCTAATCGGGTACGGGTCATGTAAATCTTTTTAATTAGGCCCCTAATTCGCGGGATGCTGCGTCTTCATGGGAATGGACAATAGATAGCGCAAAGTTTGATGATAAAAAAGAAAAAATATTAGAAGAAATGTATCCTTTCTCAATTCGCCAAGAAATGTTAGAGTGCTCCCTTTTTTGCCACTCTTTCTTCTGTCGATCAAACAGTTGAGACATAAGAATTACCAAACTCAAGCTCTTTGCTTTCAACCAACTTCAGGGGTACCTATCTTATGTTTGGTACGTCCCGCGACAGTGGCAACAAGTCACCGTGGCGTGCTCCTCTTTTTCACAACTTATCAAATAAAATCTATGGATAAAATGTTCCTTGTTCTACGCTTTTCTAGAGATGATGATGAAGAGTTAATTAAGTTCGTGAATTAGGTTACCAGTTACATCACTTGACAACTAGGAACAGGATCTGGGTACAGCATCCCAGTCGTACGTACGTAGTCTACGTGCATGTGAGGACGGACAACCTCGTAATTAGTTCTCGATCGTAACCTTCGGGTTATATTTGGTACGGGGTTAACCCGTTTCAACTTTATTCTTCGTTTGGTACGGTAAAACTTGACGGAGATATATCGGGTTAAGAAAAATAAGGATAACCTTAAATACAGAGATAACTCGTTCTAATAAAAAGTGGGAATGAGTCATCCTCACCTCTAATCTCATTCTCTCTCCCTCTCCCTACCACCGCCCTCTCTCTCTCCTCCCTCCCTCTACATCTCACATAAAATAATGTCATTAATAATAATTATTATTAAAAAATCTTATTCTTATTAATGATGATGGTTTAAAATTATAAATTTAACAATATTAATAATCAAGAGTAGTATAGATACACATATTAACAAATCATGTGGTACTATTAATTAGGCATCAATAAGAGGGGAATAATTTTAAAATAATTATATTATTACCATTAATTATTATTAAAAATAAAAAATACCTTACGTACTAATTTCATTTGTGCTAATTATAACTAATAAAAAAATTAATTCGATAATATTTTTATTATTAGAAATCAAGATCATCAAATATAATTAATAAAGTTTATCATTAGTCATAATTATAATTACTATTATTAATTAAATATAAACTAAAGATTTAAAAAAAATTAAGTCATCTTAATCTCAATCAGACGAAGAATAACACTATCTTTTAACTTAAAATCAAAAAGATAAAATAATCTATTTCTAACATTTATTCTCGTTCGTATCCTTATTTTTTATCAAACGAATAATAAGAATATTAACATATTTATCATCTCGCATATTAAATACACGTAAGAATAAAAATAAAAATAAATTAATCTAAAATGACTTACACCTATTTTCGTCATAATTTATTTAGATATCAAACATCCCCTCGAGTTATCAGATCTACGAAGGGTCGTGCTTTTCTCGATCGGTGTGTTAAAAGTGCGACACAATCATTAATTCTTCAGAAGCACAAACTTCATGTCTCGTCGATGTGTAACTTGTAGCTAACGGCGGTGGTGATCTTCCTTGCCTGGCCTTCTGGGTTGTGCAAGCTGCTGCAACGCTTGTTGCTACCTTGTTACCTTCCCTCTCTTTCGATCTCAACGACAGTACCGTCAGAGAAAGAGGCGGGAGAGACATGGGTAGTACGGAGCATGTATTAATCTTTAATAATTAGTAGGTATGAACGGGATAGATGACAACTTTGTAATGCAAATAATTACTATGGTCTAGTCGTATATTAACTTAGGGTCAATTTGACGATGAAATCAATCTGAGTTAATATAATTTATTTGTGAACGAGTGAGTTATTTAAATTCGAGTGTCGTATTATATCGCTTGAAATTAGATAAGGTTAATATTTTTAACTCGGAATTAACTCATTTCGTATCTCTGATAGAAATATTTTACTTGACTTCGAGTAAGATATGTATCAAATTAAAAATACGAAGGTTCAGAAATGATCCACACACTCTTATTCCACTCTGATTAACTCGGAGTCCACTCTGATTAACTTATCTTAGCATGTCATCAAACTGACCCTTATTACTTTTTACACCCCATGATATGTATCCTCCTTTGGGAAGCAGTCTCCATCGTTACTAGGGGAATTGTTTGGTGGCGGGGAGGGGACGTGTGGTTTTGTTGGGATCCGAAAGAAAGACGAGAGCTAGACATCGGAGGAGGTATATATAATAAGCATCTCAAAGCCTCTCCTCTCCGTCTACGTCGCGTGGAGGGACGCTGTTGCAGCCGTCACACGAGCGCCATCATCCGTGTGTTCCCGCGAAGGGGCGAAGTGCGCGCCCACTACAGCTAGTAATTAGATGCGGTTCTGGAATAATAGGGTAAAGATGCATTTCAAGTACAATTCATCCTAATTTTAAGAAAAATATGATCAATAATATGTATGCATTATTTCAAAGATACGTTCACATATCAAAGATTAGGAACTGAGCGTGCTACAAGTGGGCAGAATAGGAATATATAGGAAGGAGAGCTCAAACCCGGTCTCTACTGTTCAATGTTGTCGCCGGTAGCTCCGGAGCGTGCAGGCTGATGCAATTAAATTAATTACTTATTACCAATCATGCATGCAGGCACCCTGTTTTTCATTTGCCTAGCTTCCTGATCATTTTATCCGTTGTGTTAGGATGCCATCGTCATTTTACCGCTCTCTCTCCTATCACACTGCCGTACGTGACTGGCTGATAGTTTAAGTATGTGTATATATCTCACACTCTATTAATTCTTGTCATCGTTATTCATATAACATATTTATGAGTTGAGAATTAAAAGGATACATATATGTGAAATAATTAATGAGGTGTGTGAGACCCATGTATAATTAATGAAAAAGAAAATTAATGGAGTGTGAGTCCCACACGTACCTCATGGTCCAATCACCATATATAACATGATAGAGGAGAACGTACGGCAAAGTGACGATACATCCTAATATATACTTCGCTAATTATTTGTTCAAATGAACGGCCCCCTACCTTTGTTTTTCTAACGTTGCCAGCCTGTAGGATTAACCTACTCATGAGAGCCCTGCAGATGGGCAGACAACATATATACCAAAATAACTCAGAGAGAGAGGGAGAGAGAGAGAGAGTGGCCATTAATTCCCCGGAGATTCGCCCAGTGGTGTGAATAAAAACCGCCCAAGCATACGCTTCCACGTCGTACCTTCCAGCTCAGACGTCTGATTAACACTCAATGACGAGAACAAGGCTGGCGTTAAAGTGGGGGTGTTAGCAAAACCTTTGCACAGATGGCTACAACTACTTTTCCACCGTACGGCCACCCGAAAGGTTTGCTGCATGCATTTATAGCCCTCGGTGTACGTAACGTAAGTGGGTTCCCGCATCTAAATGATAAAACTGAAGTGTCCTATTTGGCTTACATGATAAAACTGAAGTGTCCTATTTGGCATCCCCTCTGCTGCACTAATAAATTAAGTCGGGCCTTTGCGTTAACGTCTTGACAAGGGCGTGTATTCCGAAACCGTACGACCGGTCTTATTAGCTAGCCATCTTGAATTAAGCTCGACGTACGCAATATGTAAGGCTTGGTGTACTTACTCCATTGACCACACGCCCAGCTAACTGGGTCCATGTATATTTGTTCCGGCCGCACCAACCTCGCTCCTTCCCCCACTCGACGCCACATAGGATTAATTGATCCTTCGTCCTGCCTCGCCCCCCATCGGCAGTCCTGCGTTTCCAGGAAGTGCTACGATGGCCCACGGAGGATGCATGTTTAAATGTCACGGTTTACGCAAACCATCTTGTTAATTAAGAAAATATAATTAACATGCCCATCTGATTTTTTTCCCCTATCAAGGGGTATATAGGCGAACAGTGGACTATGTATGAATGGGAGGTGAGTGAGAGACGAAAGGACAGATTTGTATGATGATCAATTAGCACGAATAGTATATCCTTGGATCGGAGAGGACAAGTAGGGCGTTCCTTTTGCTAATCTTTTACATTATCCCCGAGCTGCTTTCTATTGCCGACAGTTCGTTGATAGGGTTGACATCACCGCAGAAAATCTTACGTCGATCCTGCTTGTGATGATGCAGTCAAGATTGAAGATGACTATATGTGTTATTAAGGGCAACCCATTAATTGGGTTAGTATTTGGACAGCATCCGACGTCGAATTGAATTCAGATAGTGGCTGTCAGTATTTGGGCCTAAAGCCCATCAATTGGGTGCCCATCAAGTGCAACCCATATTGAGGGTGCGGCCCAAGTCCCTATCGTACTTGGACGGCCAGCAGTCAACCCATACTAGGAATCCACCCAAGGTGAGATTGTGATAAATTAGGGAGGGAAGGAGTTTCCTCCATTTGATGTCTAAGTTAAACTTAGACTCCGCCTTGCGCTGTTCCCCCTCAACTCTCCTAATCAAGTTTTGACCTTGACAGTTTAATAGGGAAGAAAATTCCTCTATATCCAAGCATGACATAGACTTTGCTTCTTAGTAGGTTTACTACCCCACACACCTCTATAAATAAGAAGGTAGGGAGAGGGGAAGCAAGAGAGACTCTATAATTCACTACGCCCACTACAAGAAAATGCGTGCAACTGATATTTTGCAACAAAAATTTTCGTCGCTATTTCGCAATGGATTAGTGACAAATAACTTATTTGTCACTCATATTAAGAAGTGTGAATTTTGCGGTGTCATAGCGACAACTTTGCAAGCCGTCTCATAAAAGTTTACGATAAAAATATTTTTTGCCCCTAATTTCCTCTCAAATCTATGGCAGACTAGCGACAGAAAAACTTCTGTCACAAATAAAGACGGATTTGTGATGTGAAATTTTTGCCACAAATTGCTAATGAAATATTTGCGATGGAATTTTTCATTCGCTAATATGTCGTTCATTTATGGCGGATTAGCAATTAAATATTAATCGTCGCAGATTACTTGCCGTTAGCGACAGACTTGAGATAGATATGGTTTCGTCGCTACACTCTAAAATTTCGACATAATAAATATCCGTCTCTAGTCCTCCGCAAATTATTGTGTCACGTTCTCACCTCGGTCGCAATTTCTCACTGTCCAACTACAATTTCTCACTCTCTCACACTCTAGTATGTAGTACATAACAAGAGTGGGACATATGTATAGGGTTGATAAATTTGATATCGTTTCACAATGATGTCGACCAAGAAATATAATGAAGTATAATAGTGTCAACCAAAAAAATATTCCGTTGAAGATGAAAATAAAGATAGGCATTGTAATACCCCAAATTCTTCTAGATATTTAATTATAAATTTATTTGAATTTAATTAAAAATTATTTGAATTTATTTGAACTTATAGGAATTAATTCGAAATTAATTAGATTAATTCTCTAATAAATAGAATAAGTCACATTTCGACTATTTTATAAAAATTCATAAAAATCATATTCTTGTAGAATCAATTACGTTTAACAATTTTGTCTTCTATGACTAAGCCTAATAAAATCATTAACTAGGCCGAATCAGTGGGATTAGTCAAATTTTCACACTTACCTAATCAAATTCGTGCTCAATAGTAACCACCACCTTAAAATATCAAATTCGAGCTCATTTCTCAACCAAATGAGGTGATTCCAGGGGCAAATGAAAGGTATTAAAGAGAGAATCATTTCTCCTCTCATAATGCCACGGAATTTTGAGCTTATGGGGAGCATTTGGTCGCGCATGGGCTAGGTCAACTTTGGCGGCGGCGGTTTGAACACGCCACTTCAAGGGACGATTTCTCCCTTCCTGGAAGGATCCAGAATGAGTATGACCTATTAAAAGAAAGCCCCATGTGTCTATTTTCATTTGGTAGCAGTGGTGTTCGTAGAGGATTCCGATCTAGTGAGATCTCTCGCGTTTATTGGAGGAGTGTCCGAGTTCGTGGGTTTTTCTTAGGCCCTCTTCCTTCATTCGATTGAAGTAGGTAATCTTGGCCAAAACATGCAAGTAGATATATCATTTTGTTCCTCTCTTAGTTAGCTTTCCATTGGTAGTAAAAGCCCCAAATTCTGTTAGGTGTGGAGGGAGATCTCGTGGAAATAGTGAAGGGCTGTCAAACGGGCGTTCTTTGTTCTAACTTCTAAATCTCTCTTCGATTCAGGTAGATGATAACAGACCCAACTCTAATTAATGTATATGGTTGTAATCATCAGCATGTTATCTATCATTTGGCGTAGAAAGCCCCAATTTTTATAGACCATGCTTAGAGAATTTCGTGTTTAATTAGAGGCATGCTAAGACTAGGGTTTTAAGTGTTCTTCCTAGATGGGTTGTGATTTCGATTGATTTTCCGGTGAATTTCGTGTTCCAAACCCTTGTATAATGACCCTAATATGTCCATCAAGAATCCAGGGGCATGGGGTTAAGATCTCAGTCCAATTAGACCCCAATTGGGTGAGATTTGTTGGTTTCCGGAAGTCACGTTCGCATCTGCGAACGCAGGGGTCGACCTATGGGGTCGACCCATACACAAACTAGAATCTGTCTGCCCGAGGGTCGACCCATGGGGTCGACCCATACAGCAGCGTGTCGGGGTCGACCCAAACAGCAGGCGTGCGAGGGGGTCGACCCATGGGGTCGACCCATTCAACAGACAGCAGTCTGTTTGTGCAGGGGTCGACCCTAGGGTCGACCCCAGGGGTCGACCCACACACAGACAGACCCCTGGTTTTCCAGGGGTCGACCCATATGCTGCCAGACCCGATAGGCGTGTTTTCGACCCGAGGATCGATCCGGACCGTGAGGGGATCGACCCATTCAACCTAGTCCAATTGAAAACCATATTTTGAGGAACCAATGACCCATACATGCAACCCTATGATCTCAAATTAAGCCCGGTGTTCCTCAATCTAAAATTGAAGAACAATGGTCCCTGCACTCAATCAAAGTGTATAAACCATTCCGATTACTATCTCCACCTCAACGCACAAATGGTTAATTAGAAACCCATATAATAAAATGGTAATTGTGAAAGTAAATTGCTGTAATGTATTACTGTCTATTGTCATTATTGGCTTGTTCTAGTATCTTGAGTTACCATCTTGTAATTAACTTATCTCTTGAAATTGAGATTTCATAATAATTCATGAATCAAGGTATTTTGAAATGGCTGTTAGGAATCAATTAAAAGTCCTTATACCCCAGTAGAATAGACTAATAGCACACTAACAATCTATATGGCATTACGGCCATTAAGCTTAAATTGCTATCCCTTTGTGCGATTCTACCCGGACACACTATCCGGCGAGTTAGAATCCGCCATTTTGAGACCCATATGACCCGGCTACAACCTGGAAATTCGTGACCAAATCGCTGTGGTCCGTATAAGTATCGTAATTGTGTCTTAAGGTCACGTATTGCTTACTTACCTGAACGGCACACTGTCAACCGTTCATTCTTGATCTCATGGACTGAGTTTGGTCCAGTTCTTGTAATGCAGTCAGTAGTAGCCGTATGTCCTGTCAAACGGCCCATAAGTGACCGTATACCGAGTTTTTAAGATAATGAATCCAAGGACATGTTAGTCCTTAAATCTCGTACTTTTGACAGAAATTCCTCTGATTAATTGGCCATTAAACTTGATTAAATGTCTAGACAAAACTTGGGATCTGGGATCAACAAATCAATGCCAACGCATCATAAGGGCCCGGTCTGGTCCTGGGGAGAGCGCCCGAAAAGTACTTGTGCCCATGGGAGTTTGTAATGACATGGTGAGGCATTGCACCGAGTGCATGATCAGCGTGACGTCTACGACAGAAAAATCTCTTGTTATACTTGTTACATTATCGTGCTTGACTTGATGTTTAAAATACTTGCTTGTTGGCCAATTCTATATTGAAATGTCCTATTGAACATTCTTGTACTTGATATTCTTGTTAAATTCTTGTCATCATATATTTCTAGACCTTGCAAGATCTTATATTACACTGTTTTATCGTCTCGTTAGTTATTTCTTTTCTTGTCATTGCATTTGAAAATGTAACTAATTGGTTAATCATGTAAACTTGTCTGTTACTATCTACTGAGCGTCAGCTCATATTTGTTGTTTCCCCCTTTCCAGGCTATTCCGATGACGATGCGCATACTGAAGGGGAGGGACATGAGTGATACCTTGAGTGTACCTGTTAGTAGATGCCGAGTTGGCATAGTTGTTTACATTAGTTACTCCTTAGTGTTGTGTTAGCACTTTATTTACCTCTTGGAGTCAGTTATTGTATTAGAATCAGTTTGGAAGTTATGTTTGATCGTGTTTAAGCATTGATGGTTATTGTAATAAACTTGGAGTCTTTCTTGATCAATAGAAGTACTTCTTTCCATAGCATCTGTACGATTGTTTAGTTTAGCATATTAATATTATCTCTAGCTAGTTTCTAACTGTACGTCCCGATATTCCGCGTTGGGGCGTGACAGTTTAGGTGGTATCAGAGCCCTAGGTTTAATATTCCTAGGTGTTCCATAGTTCTAGGTTTTCTAAGTTCTAGGGTTCTAAGTGTTATCATAGGACCCATAACCTTGGTATAAGTCTAAGGACCCGACCTGGTGAGATTCGGGTAGAGACTTGGGTTGAGTTCATACCTTAATTGTAATGTTATCTATCTTAGTGAACCTAAATGATCTATTCCTCGTGTAGGCCTTTGAGATGGCAGCTGATCGTGCGGAATGGAGGAACTTGCAGCGTACGGTTCAAGGCCTTACTCAGGCTTTGCAACAAGTGGCTCAAGCAGGAGCTGCAAACCATGGCACTGGCGATTTATATCGGAACTTTCGGGGGATGAATCCGCCGAGATTTGCGGGCTCGACTGACCCTGATGAAGCCGAGCATTGGCTGGATGAGATGGGAAGGATATTTGAAGTAATGCAATGTAGCAATCAAGAACGTGTCCTTCTCTCGACCTTTCAACTGGAACGTGATGCAAGGTCATGGTGGGAATCGGTAAAGGCGACTCTCGGTGATCAGCAAGTCACATGGGAGGAGTTCGAGGAGTTCTTCAATGGCAAATATTTTTCTGATAGAGTGCAAGAGAAGAAGGCAGCGGAGTTCGCGGCTTTGAAGCAGCGAAGTTTATCTGTGGCAGAATATGAAGCTCAGTTTTCTCGGCTTTCTCGTTATGCTACTCACTTAATATCCACCGAGAAAATGAAGGCTAAGCGTTTTCTATATGGACTGAGGCTGCATTATATCAATCAACTGGCACCGATGGAGATTTAACTATTCTGAGATGGTGAGGAAAGCTCAAGTCCTAGAAGATACTCTAGAAATGACGGAGAGAATCCGTGGAAAAGGCACAAAGAAGGAACAATCTATGGGTTCCGGGAATATCAAACCCGGGTATGGCAAGAAGAGGCCTATTAGTGGTCCTGGTTCGTGGAGTGGTTCTGGATCGTGGAAGGGCAAGATGCCGAAGCATGAAGATAAGAAGCCTGGCCCTATTGTTCCATTCAATGGCGTGTGCAAGTTTTGTGATCGTCCTGGTCACAAGATGGAGGAGTGATGGCGCAAGCTGGGCGTCTGTTTGCGATGTGGAAGTAAGGAGCATCGTATCCCTAATTGTCCTCTTTTATCGGAGCAAGCTACCCCGGCAAAACCACAAGGCATCAGAAAGCTGCAAGGCAAACTCCAAGCTTTGCATGCAGATGAAGCAGGAACCGCCGAGGATGGTGGACTCGTCGAAGGTACTCTTATAATTCTCGACAAGCCAGCTTTTATTCTTTTTGATACTGGTGCCACACATTCATTTATTTCTTGGAGATTTGCTAAGTCTTTAGCTGTGGAACCTGTTTTGATGAATTCTCCGTTAGAAATATCAACACCTATTGGTTCTAGATCGGCAATTCAGTATTTCTATCCTTCTAGTAAGGTTATGATTGATGAACAGAATTTACCGGCTGATTTAGTTTGCATGGACATGAAGGATTATGATGTAATCCTAGGAGCAGATTGGTTGGCTAGATATAAGGCTAATGTTCACTGCAGTTCTAGCTCCGTGTCTTTTACTAGGCACCCGAGACTTTCTTTTGTGGGAGTTAAGCACCATAACTCCGTATCACTTATCTCGGCTCTTCGAGCTGATAAGCTGATGAGACGAGGATGCGAGGCTTTTCTAGCCTTTGTCCATGCTACCCCTGAGCTGCAGATTGAGATTAAGGACATTTCTGTTGTCCGAGAATTCTCTGATATCTTTCCAGAGGAACTACCAGGACTTCCACCTGAGCGGGAAGTTATCTTCTCTATTGATGTTATTCCTGGCTCATCTCCGATTTCCAAAGCTCCTTATCGTATGTCTTCTGCGGAGCTGAGGGAATTGAAGCAACAGTTGATGGAATTACTTGAAAAGGGTTTCATTCGTCCAAGTACTTCTCCTTGGGGAGCCCCTGTATTATTCATCCGGAAGAAAGATGGTTCGATGAGGTTGTGCATCGATTATCGGCAATTGAACCAGCAGACTATCAAGAACAAATATCCATTGCCGAGGATTGACGAATTATTTGATCAGATAGCGGGAGCTCAGTATTTTTCTAAGATCGATCTTCGATCTGGATATCATCAGTTGCGGATCAAAGAAGAGGATATCTATAAAACAGCTTTCCGCAGCAGGTATGGTCATTTTGAATTTGTCGTTATGCCTTTTGGTCTAACGAATGCACCAGCAGCTTTCATGCAGTTGATGAACAATGTATTTCGGCCCTATCTTGATCAATGGGTCGTAGTATTCATTGATGACATCCTGATTTATTCCAAGAATGAAGAGGAGCATGCTGAACATCTGAGGATGGCATTACAACTATTGAGAGATCATCAGCTATATGCCAAGTTCAGTAAATGTGATTTCTGGCTGCAAGAGGTGTCCTTTCTAGGACATATTATCACAAAAGAAGGTATTTCTGTTGATCCTTCGAAGGTAGACACAGTGAAGAATTGGGACCAGCCTACTAGTGTGACTGAGGTTAGAAGTTTCCTAGGCCTGGCAGGCTACTACAGAAGATTTATTCAAGATTTCTCCAAGATTGCAGTACCTCTCACCCGATTAACCCGCAAGGAGAGCAAGTTTGATTGGTTAGAAGCATGTCAGCGAAGCTTTCAGACTTTGAAGAAATGTTTAACTACTGCACCTGTATTGGCTTTACCTTCTGGTGAAGGAGGTTTTGTGGTATACACTGATGCTTCAGGTATCGGTTTAGGCTGTGTACTCATGCAACACGGGAAAGTGATTACCTATTCTTCTAGGCAGTTGAGGAAGCATGAAGAGAACTACCCCGTTCATGATTTGGAACTAGCAGCAGTCGTGTTTGCCTTGAAGATATGGAGACATTACTTGTATGGAGAAACATTCACAGTGTTTTCAGATCATAAGAGTCTGAAATATTTATATTCTCAGAAGGAACTCAATATGAGGCAGCGAAGATGGTTGGAGTATTTGAAAGACTTCGACTTCTCGATTGAGTACCATCCTGGAAAAGGCAATGTTGTGGCAGACGCATTAAGCAGGAAGCCTATAGCTAAATTGTCAAGTCTCATGTTACAAGAGTGGAGGCTACTGGAACAATTAGCTAGTCTGGATCTGAATATTGACAATGATCGGGTTATGATTGCACAGATTCAACTTAAGCCTGAATTGTTGATGGAAATCAAATCTTTGCAAGATAATGACCCCGAGTTAGTAGAGATTAAGGGAAGCTTGAGCAACAGACCTGACTTCACGATGGCTGACGATGGAAGATTGTTATTCCAGGGTAGAACTTGTGTACCTGATGAAGCTGAGTTAAAGAACAAGATTCTTGAGAAGCACATAGATCCAAATACACCATTCATCCGGGAGGCACTAAAATGTTCAAGGATTTGAAAAGATCCTTTTGGTGGCCGAATATGAAAAGGGAAGTTGCAGACTTCGTGGGTAGATGCTTGGTTTGTCAGCAAGTCAAGGCTGAACATTTCAAACCGGTAGGAAAGTTGAAACCACTCGACATACCCCAATGGAAGTGGGAAAGCATTGGCATGGATTTCATTATGGGTCTACCTAGAACTCATGGTGGATTTGATGCAATATGGGTGATTATCGACCGATTGACAAAGTCAGCTCACTTCTTATCCATTAAGTCTAAATGGACAGTTGATGTTTTGACAGCTTTGTATATGAAAGAAGTGGTAAGGCTCCATGGTATACCAGTCAGCATTGTGTCTGATAGAGATCTCAGATTTACTTCACATTTCTGGAAGGGACTACAAGCGTCTTTGGGTACTCGTCTGAATTTCAGTACTGCCTTTCATCCACAGACAGATGGATAGACTGAAAGAACCAACCAGATAGTGGAAGATATGCTTAGAGTCTGCATGATCGATTTTGGAGGCAGTTGGAGTGACCATTTGGCTTTGATTGAATTCGCCTACAACAACTGTTATCAATCCAGCATTCAAATGGCTCCTTTTGAATCATTGTATGGAAGAAGTTGTCGTTCCCCGTTATGTTGGGATGAGGTAGGTAAGAAGCAATGGCTTGGACCGGATCTTATTTCAGAATCATCACAGAACATCCGTATTATCCGAGACCGGTTACAAGTAGCTCAATCAAGACAGAAGAGTTATGCCGACACAATGAGAAGAGCATTAGAATTTCAAGTTGGCGAGCATGTATTTCTGAAAGTCTCTCCTACAAGAGGGATTCGAAGATTTGGCATTCATGGCAAGCTGAGTCCGAGATATATTGGTCCGTTCGAGATCCTGGATAGAGTGGGAGAGGTTGCTTACAAGCTGGTTTTACCACCTCAGTTGTCTGGCGTACACAATGTTTTCCACGTGTCTATGTTGCGTAAATATGTGTACGACCCCACTCACATCATTCAGCATGTGGATTTCGAATTGAAGGAAGATTTGACCTATGAAGAAAGACCTATCAAGATTCTAGATCAGAAGCAACAGCAACTCCGGAATCGTTCCATACCTATGGTCAAAATTCAGTGGAGTCGGCGTGGAGCTGAGGAAGCTACTTGAGAGTCTGAAGATACTATGCGGAAGCGGTATCCCGACTTATTCTAGGTGAGCTAATCTTTCCCTATCTCTGTATTAACGTGCAGTGAATTTGGAGGACCAAATTCTTTAAGTGGTAGAGGGTGTAATACCCCAAATTCTTCTAGATATTTAATTATAAATTTATTTGAATTTAATTAGAAATTATTTGAATTTATTTGAACTTATGGGAATTAATTCGAAATTAATTAGATTAATTCTTTAATAAATAGAATAAGTCACATTTCGACTATTTTATAAAAATCCATAAAAATCATATTCTTGTAGAATCAATTACGTTTAACAATTTTATCTTCTATGACTAAGTCTAATAAAATCATTAACTAGGCCGAATCAGTGGGATTAGTAAAATTTTCACACATACCTAACCAAATTCGTGCTCAATAGTAACCACCACCTTAAAATATCAAATTCGAGCTCATTTCTCAACCAAATCAGGTGATTCTAGGGGCAAATGAAAGGTATTAAAGAGAGGATCATTTCCCCTCTCATAATGCCACGAAATTTTGAGCTTATGGGGAGCATTTGGTCGTGCATGGGCTAGGTCAACTTTGGCGGCGGCGGTTTGAACACGCCACTTCAAGGGATGATTTCTCCCTTCCTAGATCGATCCAGAATGAGTATGACCTATTAAAAGAAAGCCCCATGTGTCTATTTTCATTTGGTAGCAGTGGTGTTCGCAAAGGATTCCGATCTAGTGAGATCTCTCGCGTTTATTGGAGGAGTGTCCGAGTTCGTGGGTTTTTCTTAGGCCCTCTTCCTTCCTTCGATTGAGGTAGGTAATCTTGGCCAAAATATACAAGTAGATATATCATTTTGTTACTCTCTTAGTTAGCTTTCCATTGGTAGTAAAAGCCCCAAATTCTATTAGGTGTGGAGGGAGATCTCGTGGAAATAGTGAAGGGCTGTCAAACGGGCGTTCTTCGTTCTAACTTCTAAATCTCTCTTCGATTCAGGTAGATGATAACATACCCAACTCTAATTAATGTATATGGTTGTAATCATCAGTATGTTAACTATCATTTGGCGTAGAAAGCCCCAATTTTTATAGACCATGCTTATAGAATTTCGTGTTTGATTAGAGGCATGCTAAGACTAGGTTTTTAAGTGTTCTTCCTAGATGGGTTGTGATTTCGATTAATTTTTCGGTGAATTTCGTGTTCCAAACCCTTGTATAATGACCCTAATATGTCCATCACGAACCCAGGGGCATGGGGTTAAGATCTCAGTCCAATTAGACCCCAATTGGGTGAGATTTGTTGGTTTCCGGAAGTCACGTTCGCATCTGCGAACGCAGGGGTCGACCCATACACAAACTAGAATCTGTCTGCCCGAGGGTCGACCCATGGGGTGCACCCATACAGCAGCGTGTGGGGGTCGACCCATGGGGTCGACCTTGACAGCAGCCGTGGGGGGGTCGACCCATGGGGTCGACCCATTCAACAGACAGCAGTCTGTTTGTGCAGGGGTCGACCCCAGGGGTCGACCCACACACAGACAGACCCCTGGTTTTCCAGGGGTCGACCCATATGCTGCCAGACCCGATAGGCGTGTTTTCGACCCGAGGATCGATCCGAACTGTGAGGGGATCGACCCATTCAACCTAGTCCAATTGAAAACCATATTTTGAGGAACCAATGACCCATACATGCAACCCTATGATCTCAAATTAAGCCCGGTGTTCCTCAACCCAAAATTGAAGAACAATGGTCCCTGCACTCAATCAAAGTGTATAAACCATTCTGATTACTATCTCCACTTCAACGCACAAATGGTTAATTAGAAACCCATATAATAAAATGGTAATTTTGAAAGTAAATTGCTGTCATGTATTACTGTCTATTGTCATTATTGGCTTGTTCTAGTATCTTGAGTTACCATCTTGTAATTAACTTATCTCTTGAAATTGAGATTTATAATAATTCACGAATCAAGGTATTTTGAAATGGCTGTTAGGAAAATCAATTAAAAGCCCTTATACCCCGGTAGAATAGACTAATAGCACACTAACAATCTATATGGCATTACGGCCATTAAGCTTAAATTGCTATCCCTTTGTGCGATTCTACCTGGACACACTATCCGGCGAGTTAGAATCTGCCATTTTGAGACCCATATGACCCGGCTACAACCTAGAAATTCGTGACCAAATCGCTGTGGTCCGTATAAGTATCGTAATTGTGTCTTAAGGTCACGTATTACTTACTTACCTGAACGGCACACTATCAACCGTTCATTCTTGATCTCGTGGACTGAGTTTGGTCCAGTTCTTGTAATGCAGTCAGTAGTAGCCGTATGTCCTGTCAAACGGCCCATAAGTGACCGTATACCGAGTTTTTAAAATAATGAATCCAAGGACATATTAGTCCTTAAATCTCGTACTTTTGACAGAAATTCCTCTGATTAATTGGCCATTAAACTTGATTAAATGTCTAGACAAAACTTGAGATCTGGGATCCAACAAATCAATGCCAACGCATCATAAGGGCCCGGTCTGGTCTTGAGGAGAGCGCCCGAAAAGTACTTGTGCCCATGGGAGTTTGTAATGACATGGTGAGGCATTGCACCGAGTGCATGACTGGCGTGATGTCTACGACAGAAAAAATCTCTTGTTATACTTGTTACATTATCGTGCTTGACTTGATGTTTAAAATACTTGCTTGTTGGCCAATTCTATATTGCAATGTCCTATTGAACATTCTTGTACTTGATATTCTTGTTAAATTCTTGTCATCATATATTTCTTGACCTTGCAAGATCTTATATTACACTGTTTTATCGTCTCATTAGTTATTTCTTTTCTTGTCATTGCATTTGAAAATGTAACTAATTGGTTAATCATGTAAACTTGTCTGTTACTATCTACTGAGCGTCAGCTCATAGTTGTTATTTCCCCCTTTCCAGGCTATTCAGGTGACGATGCGCATACTGAAGGGGAGGGACATGAGTGATACCTTGAGTGTACCTGTTAGTAGATACCGAGTTGGCATAGTTGTTTACATTAGTTACTCCTTAGTGTTGTGTTAGCACTTTATTTACCTCTTGGAGTCAGTTATTGTATTAGAATCAGTTTGAAAGTTATGTTTAATCGTGTTTAAGCATTGATGGTTATTGTAATAAATTTGGAGTCTTTCTTGATCAATAGAAGTACTTCTTTCTATAGCATATGTACGATTGTTTAGTTTAGCATATTAATATTATCTCTAACTAGTTTCTAACTGTACGTCCCGATATTCCGCGTTGGGACGTGACAAGCATGTCCAAATAATACGACATTGTCATTTTTATTTATTTTATTAATTTATAATCAATATTTATTTTTTAACTATATAATATTTTTATTATAATAATTATTAAATTATAATTATATTTTATTTTATAAGCACAAGAACAAGTATTATAGACAAATCGACTATCCAAATGATCTTGATCAGGAGTAAATCCAATGGTCAGATCTTAATCAAACTTAAATCCAATGGTGAAATTTTGATCGAGGGCAAATCCAAAGAACTGATCTTGATCGAGACCAAATCCAACGGACTGATTTTGATCAAACTTAAATCCAACAGTCACATTTTGATCGGGAACAAATCCAACAGTCGGATCTTCAACAAACTTAAATCTAACAATCAGATTTTGATCAAGAGTAAATCTAACGGTCAGATCTTGATCAGACTTAAATCCAACGGTCGAATCTTGATCAAACTTAAATCCAACGGTCGGATATTGATCAAACTTAAATCCAACGATTAAATCTTGATCAAACTTAAATCCAAGGGTTAGATTTCGATCAGGAGCAAATTCAACAGTCTGATATTGATCAAAGTTAAATCCAACGGTCGAATCTTGATGAAATTTAAAATGCAATGTCCGATCTTGATCAAATTTAAATTCAATGATCAGATTTCAATCTAGAGCAAATCCAACAGTGAGGTGTTCATCAAACTTAAATCCAATGGTCCTATCCCCCCTCCTTCACTCTTTCTCTCTCACTACCCGCCTCTCATTGTCCCCCCATCCTTCTCACTATCTCTCCCCTCCTCTCTGGCCACCCTGCCTCTCAACTCGTCGCCATCCTAGTAACACCCTACGTCCACCTATTCTCTAAGATGAAGGAAGAGCTCTGACTCAATCTTTATAATGGGTGATAAACAGTGTTACAAGATAAACGAAAGCACATAGTTGCTGCGACTATGTGGCTGCAACTATGTACACATAGCTGCAACTATGTGTCGCATAGCTACACATAGTTGTAGCTATGTTCACATAGTTGTAGCTGTGCAACTATGTGAAACTTAATTTTTAATTTCTGCACTAAACTAGTTTTTAACATAGTTCTAAGTTTTTGCGACTATGTGAAACTTAGCTTTTGATTTCTTGTGATCGAGACCAAATAGAGTTAGATCGGGAGCAAATATAACAGTTGGATCATCTTTAAACGACTTAAATCCAACGGGTCGGGCTGCCCTACTGGCCGAACTTAAATCCTGAGTCCGACCCATGGGCCTAGTCAGGTCAGGCTTTTAAGCCCAGTCAATTTACTAGTGAGCCGAAAAGGCCCTTGAAGCCTTGCCCTAAATCGGGCCAAAATCACGGGCCTGTCAGGTCGACCCAGCTAAAAGCCCACAGACGCTTAGTCGAGCCCAAAAGCGCAACCCGACTAGGGCCACTGGCCAGACTTGGGCTTTGAGTTCGACCGCAGGCTTGCCCAATCTTTTTGTTATTTCACTTCAAAATTTAAAAATTAATTACTTAAAATTATATTTCTTGTATAAATATAATAAGTTCATTAGTTAAAATAAAATTAAAGTTGGAGACGGAATGCAGACAGAAAGTGATATGACACTATTCCGTCTCAAATATTTTCCCCTCCCCGCCAAATTCACCCTCCCTCATTACTCTCCCTCCTCACTAAAATTTCCCTCCCTCGTCACTCTCCCATCACTTTCTTTGTCTCTCTCTCACTCACTCTCTCTCCTCTCCCTCACTCTATATGATTTGTAAATGTAGGAAAACATTTGGTCCTAATTCGGACAATGTGGCCCAATTTATTTCGAAGCTACTCGGACGATTTGTTCCTTTAGGGGTCCTCCAATTTAAAAATGGAATGACATGTCAAACGACGTCCAAGATGCAATGTTCAACCGGTTCATGATATGCAATTTAAAATTTTAAATTACTTCTTTCTTAACCTTTCATTTTAGTATAATGATGTAAGTTTAATAATATTATTTTTTTGTAGGCAAAGTATCGTTTTAGCCATCCCTCAGACAAGGCTGTAGCTCGGCATACCTGGGAGCACATTGCAAAAAAATGAATGAACGATACATTCAATAAAACCTGGATGCGGGCGAAAAAAGCAGTAGGGGAGGCAAATGACCCGACGCCCTGGAAGGAGCATTGTCCCCCTTGGATAAGGGAGGAGATTTGGAATAGCTTGTGTGACAAATGGAACACTGATGAGTCGAAACGAAGCTCGCAGGCTGGGAGAGAAAATTGTGCAAAAGCACCAGAGGTGAATGTACATACAAGCGGGTCTGTCAACTTTACGGCCCAAAAAATGAGATCGGTAAGTAATGCTTCTGATTTTGTTACTTTACATTCATATTAATTTTTAAAATAATTCTTTTATGTAATTTTGTAAAATAGGAAGTGGATCTCAGTCGTGTAGGTAAGTATCGGGAGGTGATCGATAGAATACATAAGAAGAAGGAGACAGATCAATATGTCTCTACGAGATCGAAGGAGGTAAGTTTATTTATAATTCAAATTTATTTCATTTCAAACATACTTGATTAATACGAGATTTACGATACTTTTTTTCAATTTGCAAGAGGCATATGCGAGCCAGATGATGGAGAAGTACGGGGAGGACCACGAGTAGCAGTTGGAGATATATAGACCGCAATACGTGGATAGAGGAAACCATGCCATCGAAGAAAGGCTGGGTGTAGGGCTTTAGGGAGAGCTTGGATACAAGCCAGGTGGTCCCATCTTCCCAGGGTTCGTCCTTAGTCCCGACCAGCAGCTTGCTCTGTGCCACTACCTCAGCCTACTCCGAGGCCCAACTCAAAAGCGTGGTGGAGCAGCTAGAGACACGCCTCTCATAGAGACTACGGATGGCTATCTCAGAGATGGTGTAGACTTAGCTGGCACAGTCGCTGCAAACGTAGATCTCAGAGATAGTGCAGACGTAGTTGGCGCAGTCGCTGCAAATGCAGATCTCGGAGACATTGGAGGCTACTATGATGATAGTGATGTCGTCGTACTTCATGGAGTTTCTAGTGACTCCTCACCATCCTTCATCGTCGACCTCAACACATCTTTCTCATGTGAGTACAACATTTCTTACATTTTTTAATATTATTATTTATAATTCAAAAGTATAGAATTATCAATTACTTGTATATGTAGCGCATTTAGAAATTATGTTAAGTTGAAAATCAAACAAGTCAAGTTCGGGGGGCCAATATTTGAAATGCAAGTCCAATCAATGTGTTGATTATTTCAACATAACAGAAAATGTGTGAGTGACTCGTGGAAGCATACGGAATTCAAATTGGATTCTTGGTTTGGCCTCGATACTCAAATCAAAGAAGTTGGGTTAAGTTAAGTTGAAAAAGAAGTCGAGTTTGGTGGCCCAATATCTGAAATACTGGTCCGACCAACGTGCAGATTGTTCCAACATGACCAGAAATGTGTGAGTGACTCGAAGGAGCTGACGGAATCCAAATCGGATTCCTGGTTTGGGCTGGACACTTAAATCTCCTATTTAGAAATTAAGTTCAGTAGAAAATCAAAGAAGTCGGGTTTAGGGACCCAATATCTGAAATATTGATCCGATTGAAGTGCCGATTGATCCAACATGGAGATGTCTGAGTGACCCATGCTAACAGAATTCAAATTAGATTCCCGGATTAAACTCGGCATTTAAATCAATCATTTAGAAATTAAGTTAAGTTAAAAACTTAAGAAGTCGGGTTTGGGGGCCCAATTTCTAAAATACATGTCCGATCGATGTGTCGATTATTCCAATATGATCGGGGATTTGTGAGTGACCCGTGGGAGCTGACGGAATTCAAATCGAATTTTCGGATTGGCCTCGACGCTCAAATCAAATATTTATAAATTAAGTTAAAAGCCAAAGAAGTCAGGTTCGGAGGTCCAATATCTGAAATACCAGTCCGATCGACATGCCAATACGTTCGAACACGACCGAAAATATGTGAGTGATCCATGGGAGCTGACGGAATCCAGATCGGATTCTCGATTTGGGTTGGACGCTCAAATCTCTCATTTAAAAATTAAGTTAAGTAGAAAACCAAAGAAGTCGGGTTCAAGAGCCTAATATTTGAAATATCATTCCAATTGACGTGTCGATTGTTCCAACATGACTGGAAATGTGTGAGTGGCATGTGGGAGTTGACGGAATTCAAATTGGATTCCCGGTTTGGGTTGGGCTCTCAAATCTCCCATTTAGAAATTAAGTTAGACAACTAAATAAGTCAGGCTCAAGGGCCCAATATTTGAAATACCGGTCCGATCAATGTGTCGATTATTCCAACACGACCGGAGATGTGTGAGTCACTCGTGAAAGTTGACAGAATTCAAATCGAATTTCCGGATTGGCTTCAACGCTCAAATCAAATATTTACAAATTAAGTTAAGTTGAAAACCAAAGAAGTCGGGTTCGGGGGTCCAATATCTGAAATATCGGTCCGATCAATGTGTCGTTTGTTCCAACATGATTGAAAATGTGTAAGTGACCCATGAGAGATGACAGAATTAAATTGAATTCCCGAATTGGCCTCGGTGCTCAAATCACTCATTTATAAATTAAGGTAAGTAAAAAAACAAAGAAGCCTGGTTCAGTGGCCCAATATCTGAAATACAGGTCCTACTGACATGTCAATTGTTCCAACACAACTAGAAATGTCTGAGTGACTTGTGAAAGCTGACGGAATTCAAATTAGATTCTCGGAATGAGCTCGACGTTCAAATCTTTGATTTAGAAATTAAGTACAAAATTAAACCAAAGAAGTCGGGTTCGGGGGCCCAATATCTAAAACTTTTGTTCGGTCGAGTTTTAATTTTTGAAATTTTTTATAAAATTTATTTTACATGCATATATATCATGTTCTTTTATTTTGCATGTCGAATGTAAGATCCTATAACGCATTTACCACACGATGATGGGGAGGATGATGATGATCTTTCTTGACTCTTTTGATATTATATTGAAATTGTACAATTCAATTATTGTATTTGATTGAACATTTTAATTTAGCATTGTAAATTTTTTACTTGTTGATTATGTGTAAGTGTGTGCATTTATGTTTAGTTTTTGAGTGTATGTGTAGAATATGTAATTACAGGTTCATCTGATTTTTAAAAATTATTTATTTAAAAAAAAATAAAAAAATTATGACGGATTTGAGAGAGATTAACGATCGAAAAGATAGCTCTTCATATGGGACTATATTTTATTTGTGACAGATTTGAGAGGGATTAGCGACCGATAAAATAGCTCTTTAGCGATCGATGCGACTATATTTTGTGACGGATTTAAGAGCGATTAGCGACTGATAAGATAGCTCTTCAGCGATATATGCAACTATATTTTGTGACAGATTTGAGAGAGATTAACGATCGATAAGATAACTTTTTGGCAATCTACGTGACTATATTTTGTGATGAGAGGAATTAGCATCTATCTTAAGGGTTTATTTGCGATAATTTAGCAGCAGATCTTTAGCAACGTAACAGTGATAGAAGAAACCGTCACAGATTAGCGACGAGTTAGCAGCGAATTTATTTTCATCATAAATTTTCCTTATATTTCATTCAACGGCAAATTTGAGTCAGAATATTATCCATCACAAATTAGTTGTCGATTTGCAACATAAATATTTTGGCCGCGAATTAGCGACTAGCTTTTAGCGGCAGAATGAGTTCGTCGTCAATCCACTGCTAATCGATTGTGATTACATTTTCCGACCAATTTGTGGCAGATTTGCGACAGATATAGGTCGCCACAAATCCTGCCTTTTCTTATAGTGGCCCTAGAGAGAAAGACAGAGATAGAGAGCATAGCTCCCCCCCTCTCGTGTGAGCTCCCCTGCTCGTTGCACCGTCGCTGCTCACCGGCGTCACTACTGCTCCTGCCACTCTCACTGTCGGCATCGCTACCTGCTGCTGCTCACCATTACAGTTACAGTTGGCGCCCTTGCTCACCATGGTCGCTACTCTATGGCCCTGCTAGCCGCCACCGTTGTAGCCACAGCCAATGCTGGCCTCTTGCGGCTGCTCCCATGTTCGCCACATGTACTCAGCATTGTAGCCACCGCTACTTGCTGGCGTCGCTGCCATTGTTGTTGTATCTATGTGTGTGTAAGAGGGAGAGAAGGAGCAGGCCATGATCGACCCTACTAGCCTATGAGAGAAAGATAGAAACTCTCTCCCCCTCACATCCTTCTCCATCTTCCTCCCTCTACTCGTTGTTGCATTGAGAAATGTAAGGAGAAGTCTGTTGCACCTTGTAGAGAGAAGGCAATTGCACACCGTCTCTGTTGGTGAGTCATCATCTCACGGTCATCTGAGCTTGATCTTCTAGGAAGGACATCACCTCCGTCCTTGTGTCTTATAATTAGAGCGTGGATTTTAAAGGGTAGACTCTAGTAGTCTACTCTCCGCCTCCATGATGCTATGTTGGCCTATCGCTTCCGTTGTGCATAGGTATGTCCCGAACTCAACCCATACAAGAATATGTGCATTACTCAAGTTTCATCAACATTTGTATCAAAGTGCAAGTTTGTCATATTTTGTATACTTTTTCTGTGTTGTTGTTATTTATTTATTTCTTAGATCTTGATGGATTATATTCCTCTTCTTTTGTACACACACTCCCTCACTGATTACTCTGAGGAGTCGTCCTCAGAATCAAACTAGGAGGTCTCTATCACCGGCACGCCCCACTCTTTGTCCGGGGGCAGTGACTCCAACACTCGATGTACAGCCCATGTGTGGGAAGTTGTGAGACCAAGGCCATGTGGTTCTGATGGAGAGGTACTAAGTAGTAGAATGTCAGTGGGCAGCTCTACTAGCGTTGTATTCTCATGACGTTTGATGACCCATGAGTATAGTGTGCCCTTCGGAACGATGAAGGCATCGGCTGGATTGATAGAGACCATAACAACTCACGTGTTAGCAAGGGAAGCCCCACTTTTAGGGGTGGCTGGACCCCAAGGGTCATGGTTGAGCTTTCTGCGACACTTAGACTTATTCCACTCGCGGCGGTGGCCAATAACATAGCCAACGACTTGTTGCTAACAGGATACACACGGGAACTGCCACACCCTCAGGAGGTGCATTAGCCCCTCGTACCCGTCTACTTGCCCCTGAGCAGTAGGTGCCTAGCACATATAGGGTTATGATGAGGAGCCCTTGGACCGCGGCTAGGCCGAGGAGCCGCCCATCGAGTAAGTGTGTTGGTAGGCAAGGAGGCCTGCCAACAATCGTGGTAAATAGTCTGCACCCTCCCGTGGTGCCTAGTGATAAATGCTTAATTGTTTATTCTTATTCATATCGCACACATCATTTTTAGACTTCAATGATGTTAATGATGCATTTCTTTACATGATAATCTTGGTCTCACATAAAAGGAAAATTTTTCTACAATTAATGGGACTTGAGACATTTTGATTTAAATAAGAGAATTGCATAATTAAAATCATAAGAATTATTTTTCCAAAGTTGGTTTCTACAAAACTCATTTTGAATGAACTAATTGGGAGAACAAATGATCAATCAAACTCATTGGCTTGAGGGGCTTTGATATAATTTTTTCATGTTTTTATAAACCTTGTGAACAGTTATTTCTCCCCTTCCCGCTGCAGGCATGCAGCTCCTGCAGTAACGTGGTCGAACGAGTGCAGCCGCTGGCGTGCGAACAGGATCATGGGCACTTCGAGCTCTTCTGATAGCAGCAATGGTAGCCCCTCTGACAGATCGCATGGGGAGTTGCTAAGATCTGAGTAGCAGCGAGGGCAGATTGCATGGGAAAATGGCAAACGCACGCTTTGGCAACGACATGTAGGAGATCCGAGCAGCAGAAGATCGCATGGGGAAGACGCAGTAGCGAGCATGGTAGCAACAGACATAGGGACACGGTGAGCTCCTCGAGAAGAAGGCACAGCAACGATGGCAGCGGACTGCAGCAGCAAGGCCCTCTCCTATAAACCCAGCAAGCCTTCCCCTTGCGGCAAAATTTTTTCTCTCCTTCCCCCCTTTCTCCTTCTCTTCACCTCTTCTAACTTCTTCCCTTCCCTCCCTCCGGTATCTTCTCCCTCTTCCCCCTCTCTTCCCAGACCTCTCCTCTTTCCCCTTTCCCCTTCTTCTCTGCAAAACCTCTCCCCCCTCCTTCTCCCTCCATCTCCCCTCTCCCCCTTCTCTTCTCCTGCAATTTCTCCTCTCCCCTCTGACCTACCTCTCCTTTCTTCCCTGTGGTTCTCCCTCTAGGCTCCCTCTTCTTCTTTCCCATCCTTCGCGTCCTCTTCTTTTCATCCCCCCCTTTCTCTTTCTCGAAGGCGGACCCCTGTTCCGAACAGGGGCACCGGCGGTCTCTTCTTCCCCCACTTCTTCTCTCCCTTTCTCTCCCCTTCTGTACACACTGTCCTCTACTCTATCTGTAGCATCCTCCCTGCTCCCCCACTCTCTTTTCTTCCCCATTCACTCTCCCTCTCCCGTCCATCAACGCAGCACACGCACAGTGCCATGCACGTCTACCTGCTATCGTACCTACTCTCTCCCTTCTACAGGTACTGCTCTCCCCTCCGGGTCCCCCTCTTCTGCCTGTCCACGCGGCTTCTCCCTCACACACACCTGCACACAACGGCGGATTCCCCTCTCCCTTCTCTCACTCCCTCCCCTCTCCACACACGCAACGCATACCCTCACACACTCCTGCACACAACGGCGGACCCCCCTCTCCGTTCTCACCACTCTCACTCTGCAACACCACACTCACACACACACACACCTTGGCACCGCCGTAGTAGCCAGCCCCCCTCCTTTCACTGTTCTCTCTATTCCCTCTCACCGCCGATGCCTCACAAGCCCCATTCCCCCTCTCTTTCTCTCCTTCACATAGCAACTCCTCCGCTTCTCACTACCTCACTCCCTCTCTCTATTCTCTACTTCCTCTCCCTTTCTCTCTTTACACCACACCGCGCAGCCTCTTGCTCCCTCTCCCTGTCTCCACCTCTCTCTGCTCTATCCCTCTCACGCACCTCTACACTCACCCGCACACTGCACACACAGTCCACCGCCCCCCCTTGGGTGTCATACCTCCCTGTCCGCAGGCTTCCCTCTCTCCCTCTCTCTTTAACACATCTCCTCCCCCTCCTCTTCACACCGTCCACCCCTCCATCTGTTCTCTCTCTCCTTCTCCCTCTAACTCACACTTCACCCTGTAGGTTTAGTTTTATTGTTATTTTTTTCTTTCTTCCCTCTCACCACCACCTACCTATCTATCTCTCTGCTTATTTCTATTTCTTTTCTTTTAATTTCTCTCTCATTCTCTCTCTCTAAATTTCTCTCTGTCTAAAGCTCTCTCACGGCGGCATCTACTCCAAGTTAGGCGGCTCTCCAAGGCCCGAAGGCGCGAGCGATGACGACTTCGTCTCACCGACTATATCCCCTCCCCAGTTGCTCAATTTTCATTTTTAGTTAGATTTTATTTCAAGTATTATACTTTACTTTGGTTATTTTCTTGAACACCCACTCATTGTAATCTTTTGTATGGTAGCATTATGAAAAAAAATCAAGTGTCATTGTCTCTCTTGTTGCTTGGCTCTCTCTCTCTCCCTATTTCTCTCCTTACCCCTCCATGCTTCTTTAGATAGATTTTGCTCTTGCACCATTTTAGTTGTTTCCCATATAAAAAAAAAATCCTTCCAACAATTTCATTTGCTTTTGTTTGAAATAAAAGAGAAATTGGATTTTCAACTTCAAAATATTAGTCTCTCCGTGGATTCAACTCGTTTTCATCGCTATATTCCAAATCTAAATTTTATTATGAATACGGAATTTTTGAAATAGAGTGCGCGAGTTTTTAACGACGAGCTTCACATTCGATCAATTTTTGGTGCCGTTACCAGAGAGACTTATGATTTTAGGGTTAAAAATTTTATTTTTCTGTCGTATATATTTGTATTAATCTATTTTTCTTATTTTTGTAGGAATTGAAAATAAAAAAATCAAACCAAAAAATCTAAAAAAATAAAATATGTCAGAAAAATCTGTCGCAGAAACCTGAATCGTAGGTATAGAGATCAGATTTCAGAAATTTCAGAGAAATTATCTATCGTATAAGGTCTGAAAACTGTCACAGAAGGTCTGATCAGAAAATCAAAAAAGGATGGCTCAGGAAAAAAGAAAAAATATCTGAAACATTCAGAGGTAAAGTTTCCTCTCTTTCCTTAGTCTTTCAATTGAAAAAAAAAAGAACGAGGGATTGCGCTTCTAGTAAGTATCCTAAACTCGTCTCATTTTGTGTCATTTCTTTAATGTTCTTCCATTTTTATGGTTAGATAGGAGCCACAAAAAAATGTGAACTCAATAAAATCTTCATCTCAAGATTAGAAACCATACCATTTTCATGTCTAAGTCATGCATCATTTAGGATAACATTTTTCCTTGTTGTTTAATTTTTGTTAATTACATTTTGGAGATCGCGAGGGACAAGATATGTTCTACTTATCCTATTTTGAGCATGCATTATTGTATAGGATCCCTTGTTTGAACTTAGTTGGTTGCATATCATTCTAAAATATTCTAAGGGTAACACCCATAAGCAAGATAAGGTGGAGATTTCATTACCCATCCTTGGCCCACAAACCACATTTCCTTTGCATCTCTACTTGTCCTAAGCCTTAAATAAAATTTAATAGACATTGGCCCTAGGTTCACACTGTGGTTCTGGTGCTATTTGGGTTTACCCTCTTGTGGAAACCGGTGTCTAAGGTAAGACGGTCGGATGGCAAACGTCTTATGCTGACAAGTGAGTTTTAATTAGGACCCTACGTGTCACGCCCCGAACCGATAGCAGCGGAACGTGTCGTTTGTTCGGAACTTGGCAGTTAAACAGTCGTGAATAATCAAGAGCAGTCGCATAAGACCAAATAATTAGGAGTAATAGTAAGATTTTATTTCAAATATAAGTCTCTTACAATTTAAATTCCAAAACTTGAAGACTCAACTACATCACATTGAAAGAAAAGGGGATGACGCACTAACAGACTTAGACATATCTCAATATGAGACACCATGCTAGACTCAAGATAAGTAAAAGACACGGGTTCACTAATTTTCAGATCTCGCTTGCACACTTGTCCCTCCCGTGTGAGTCTCGGTCTCGCTAGTCACCTGATTACCTAAAAAATATTGGAATAAAACTGGATGAGTGAGCGCTCAGTAGGAATTACATCTCTACGATCCAGACTTGCTTAAAGTAATTAACGTCTTATGCAATGTACATCATGTATGAGTGAATGCGAGAAAATATAGAAAATATAGCAATGAGATAGGCATGAAATATCTAGCACAAAAAGTAAGTTGCAGGATATATCGAGCAAGAAGTTTCCATATCATATCACGAGGTATTAGACAATTGATCATAAAGTAAATACCCTTTCTTGGGTAGAGGTTCATGATTTTCAAGCACTCAAGTCAGTCTAGAATCACCTAACGAACCAGTGGTCTTTACTCATAGGTTGTCATGATATCTTTAACCTCATGAGCCAGTGGTCTTCCTCATGGGTTTATTTATTTTTCATTCAGTGTACCGCATGAGCCAGTGGTCTTCCCTCATGGGCTTGTTTATAGCTTGTTTCAGTATACCGCATGAGCCAGTGGTCTTTACTCATGGGTTTATTTATAGCTTGTTTCAGTATGTCGCATGAGCCAGTGGTCTTTCCTCATGGGCTTGTTTATAGCTTGTTTCAGTATACCGCATGAGCCGGTGGCCTTTCCTCATGGGTTTATTTATAGTTTGTTTCAATATACCGCATGAGCTAGTGGTCTTCCTCATGGGTCTATTCATTAGTTCATTTTACCTCATGAGCCAGTGGTCTTCCTCATGGGTTTATCATTAGTTTAGGACTTCCATCCTACTGGACAATAACATTCATGCGGTCGAAGGCCCAATATTTACTAGCTGTTATTTAGCGGCCCAGTTCAAAGGAAATTAATAAAAAAATCAACTCATGGAGTACAGTAAACTGGGTAAATGGCGTCCACTATGGTCGCCGCAATTCAGAATTCGTGTCCGTATCAATGGGCGCTTATTCTGGAAATAGATAAATAGGCACGAAGAATTGGTGTCCGCCACCATGGGTGCAATTCACAAATGACGTCTACTTCACTGGACGCAGATTCCAGGAAGTGACTATTTTCTCAAAAATGTCAGGAACAACACTCTTTGAGAGCAAGATCATCATGTTTCTTGAGAGAGACATGACAGTAAATTGGTGTAAATGGTTTTTAGGGTACAACCTGCTCGGCTGTCTTGAGGGAATGCAAGGCTAGCGTAGACTTATAGAGGTCTCTATAATGAAATCACCAGTCCAAAGGAACGGAATGTCCAGCGGAGGGTTCAATCATCACGGAGAGTTAAGAATAAACGATATAAATCAAAACCAGGACTCCATCTACGGATGTGAGATAGGAGTGCCAAGAACCCGTGGCTAAGGGTTGGAAACTCGAGAAAATCAAGCGGTCAGAAAAATTGGCGTCCTTCCTCGCAGACGCTATTTAAATTGGCGTCTATCAAGGAAGACGCTCATTAGTTAATTTCATTTTATCCGGAATTGTTAAATTTATTTCCCAGAATATAGCGTCCATATAGGTGGACGTTAATTTCTGATGTTTTTAATTAAACAAATATTTACGCCTATTTTTAAAGACGTCATTTCATATTATTAAGTTTAGAAGAGAACATCCCTTTAAAAGGACACATACTATTTAATAAAGAATTTGTAAATAAAATTTATGATACTTAGGAGAAAAATTTAAGGATTCCAAATATATAATTTTTATAATTTTATTTTACATAGTTTGGTAGATATATATATATTTTAAAGATATAGCTAAAAGTTATATATAAAAGTCTAATACTATAATTCAGAAAAATGGGAATTTTCTCCAAGCTAATAATAGTGAAATTATATTCATAATAAATATACTATATTGGGTTCACTTGAATTAACGGTTATTAATAACTCCAGGTTACTTCTATAATTAATAACTGCACCGTTATTAATATAGTATATAGTATAAAGTTATTAATATAGTATATAGCCACTTGAATTATACATAAAATAACTTTTAATAGTATACTATACTGAAGTACTTTGAAGAGTCATGGACTTCGAGTCTAATAATATACTATATCGGGTTGGCACGTGAATGTATAAAAAAAAGATATAAAAGTTATATATATATATATTATATTAAATGAAATAACGGCAGTTCAAACAGTGAAAGTGTCAATTTCTTTAAACCTCTCGTTTCTCGACGTAAATACTTCGGAATCACGCGTTCTATATTCCAAAATGAAGGGCTCGAAAAACTCTACATAACCGGTTGTTCAAAAAAAAAATTTGGTTGAGAGATGAGAGATCTTGAGATAGGAGGCTCGGAAAATGGAGGTACCACCCTCACTACCTCGGTCTCCACCCCAATAATACGTCCATAAAATTTCATGGTCAAATGACACTCCGACGCCTATGAAAAGTCTATGAAAGCGAAAAGCTTATAACTACTGTGAACAGTAACAATGTTAATTCGCCGTGTTAATCCTATAATTCACTTATTTCATAAATTTAATTATTAACTGATCGATGCACCATAACAATATGTGAAAATTTAGAGAAAATCATGGAGATTCTAGCATTATAAAATTTGTAAATTTTAAGTACATGGTTAAAAATTCCTGTTAGCATGTTATATTTATTAAATTAATTAACATAAACCATGCAAATCACCGGGGGAAGCATAAACCAAGAAAATCTAACTATTTAACTAAGCATGATGTTAACCGTTTTCATCTGGGAGAGAAGACCTACCTTTTCGAAGTGGTTTGCAAAGTTCAGGAACCTAAGAAAATAAAGGGAAGCTGAACTCCTCACGTCTGCGGTGAAGACGTGATCCGCAACAGCAGGATGGGGATGCGAACAGCAACAGAACAGGAGGATAGGAAGAAGATTAGGCTCCCTTCACGTTGCAGGCCCACGTTGAAGAGGGGAAGCAGAGGATGTAGGGGAACGCAGTAGGAGGAAGAAGTACGAACCGCAGGTCTCCACGCACGCAGCAGCATCAACCGGCCTTGCCTATTTGCTGGTGAGGGTTTTATATAAAAGGGAAAAAGTTCTCGAGACTTCGAAGGCTATAATGGGCAGGGTATCATACACGTCCCATACATTGCTCGAGTGTTGGCTCGCCCTACCGTTTTCATAGTCGCTTACCTAGTTTTCATGTGAAAACCCTAAGGCTTCGTCACACAACATTATGTATTTGGGCCATCCGATTGTATGCACGACAATGGTTGGCCTACAATGGGTATGGGCTTTGGGTTTCTGTAGTGTGAAAATTCCACATTCGTGGGTGGTCTTGGTGGGTATAAAAGGGTTGGTTTTTTTTTGTTTTATGTTTAACGTGAGTTGTTTATATAATTTTGTCATCCCTTTAACGTATACTGTTGTATGGGTCTTAAGCCTTGTAACTATCACGTGGGCTTTGGTTGTATGGGCTTGTATTTTTATATATATAAATATATAGGTTTAGGCCCTTGTGATGTATATTTGGGTTTATATATATATGTGGGTTGTTTGGGGCTAAGACTTTGTATAGATTGTGATTAATGGAAGAAGATAACTTATGGGTTAAGACCCATTAAGTCCATATATATGACTTAATTATTTTTATTTGGTCTTTTTATATAATTTTAATTTATTTTGAATATGTTTATTCCTTATTAGTTATCCGGGATGCTACACCCTCCCCCACTTAAAAGAATTTGGTCCCCAAATTCACATGGTATTTTTCTTTCAAAATAGCTTAAAATTATTACACCATGACCTTAGTTACCAACAATATGCTAAAAAGGGTAATGAATGGAATCTATTCTCCTAATAGAAACAAAGAGGACTATCTTAAAGTTAAGGGGTACCTCTCGCTACTCCATCAGTTAGTTCGTTCAAAGGTTGAAGCCTTCCTTGATGTCGTGCCCCATCGAGGTTTTTAACCTTCGGAGGTTGATCCTTTGGAAGAGAACAACTTACTACCTTGTGGTCCTTGCTTCCACAACGAAGACATACACCTAACTTCCACCAACATTCCTCCGACCGATGATTTCTTTTCCCACAATGTTTACATCTCTTTTATGGCACTCCATTCTATATATCTGCTCCTTTTATCTTCTTGCCATTAGAAGATCCATTGCTATCATTAGGTCTCTTCTTACTTGTCTCGATTCTTCTGGCTAACTCCTTCTTTTCTCTCTGAGCCTTGACTCTTTCCATCATCTCCAAGACATCCTCTAACAATTGAGCTCTTTTAACCATCTCCGGATAAGATTGTATATCCATTGGCGCCAACTGGAGAATGAGCCGAAGTCTTAACCCATTCATAAATCTTTTAGCCTGCATTCTTTCAGTCATAATCAGATGAGGTGCACAATGAGACAACCTTGAGAATTGGACCTCATACTCAGCCACAGACATACTCCTTTGTTTCAACGATGCAAATTCTGCGACCTTCCTTTCTTTAATTCTCTCGAAAAAATATTTATCATTAAAATATGTTAAAAATTCTACCCATGAAACTTGATTATCCGGCAATGTTGATTCTACGGACTCCCACCATGCCCTAGCATCCTTTTCTAGCTGAAATGTAGCCAATAGAACCTTATCTTAGTCCGAACATTGTATTATCCGGAATATCCTCTCAATCTCCTTTACCCAATGTTCCGCCTTGTCAGGGTCGGTGGATCCATCAAACCTAGGGGGATTCAGTCCTTGAAAATTTCTGTGCAATTCTCCCGCACCACGATCCGCTACACCATGAGCCACCTGTTGGAGGGCTTGAGTCAATCCTTGAACCATCTCACGCCATTGATTTTGCTCAGTTGCCATCTAGCTAGAGAGTTAAATTTTTACAAAACAAGATAACAATTAATTTCTTATATATTTTAGGATTAGCACATTTTAAATTAGAGAGTGAATATATTTTAACACTTAACCCGTGGCTCTACCCGATTCTCACGGAATTCCTATAGGATGACCACAAGGCTAAGGAATTGAAAGCCGATGCTCTGATACCACCTCTGTCACGCCCCGAACCGGTAGCAGCGGAACGTGTCGTTTGCTCAGAACGTGGCAGTTAAACAGTCATGAATAATCAAGAGCAGTCGCATAAGACCAAATAATTTGGAGTAATAGTAAGATTTTATTTCAAATATAAGTCTCTTATAATTTAAATTCTAAATCTTGAAGACTCAACTACATCACATTGAAAGAAAAGGGGATGACGCACTAACAGACTTAGACATGATATCTCAATAAGAGACACCATGCTAGACTCAAGAGAAGTAAAAGACACGGGTTCACTAATTTTCAGATCTCGCTTGCACACTTGTCCCTCCCGTGTGAGTCTCGGTCTCGCTAGTCACCTGATTACCTGAAAAATATTGGAATAAAACTAGATGAGCGAACGCTCAGTAGGAATTACATCTCTACGATCCAAACTTGCTTAAAGTAATTAACGTCTTATGCAATGTACTATGATCATGCATGAGTGAATGCGAGAAAATATAGAAAATATAGCAACGAGATAGGCATGAAATATCTAGCATAAAAACTAAGTTGCAGAATATATCGAGCAAGAAGTTTCCATATCATATCACGAGGTATTAGATAATTGATCATAAAGTAAATACCCTTTCTTGCGTAGAGGTTCATGATTTTCAAGCACTCAAGTAAGTCTAGAATCACCTAACGAGCCAGTGGTCTTTACTCATAGGTTATCATGATATCTTTAACCTCATGAGCCAGTGGTCTTCCTCATGGGTTTATTTATTATTCATTCAGTGTGCCGCATGAGCCAGTGGTCTTCCCTCATGGGCTTGTTTATAGCTTGTTTCAGTATACCGCATGAGCCAGTGGTCTTTCCTCATGGGTTTATTTATAGCATGTTTTAGTATGCCGCATGAGCCAGTGGTCTTTCCTCATGGGTTTATTTATAGCTTGTTTCAGTATACCGCATGAGTTAGTGGTCTTCCTCATGGGTCTATTCATTAGTTCGTTTTACCTCATGAGCCAGTGGTCTTCCTCATGGGTTTATCATTAGTTTAGGACTTCCATCCTACTGGACAATAACGTTCATGCGGCTGAAGGCCCAAAGGCCCAATATTTACTAGATGTTATTTAGCGGCCCAGTTCAAAGGAAATTAATAAAAAATCAACTCATGGAGTATAGTAAACTGGGTAAATGGCGTCCACTATGGTCGCCGCAATTTAGAATTCGCGTCCGTATCAATGGGCGCTTATTCTCGAAATAGATAAATAGGCACAAAGAATTGGCATCTGCCACCACGGGCGTAATTCACAAATGGCGTCTACTTCACTGGACGCAGATTCCAGGAAGTGACTATTTTCTCAAAAATGTCAGAAACAGCATTCTTTGAGGGCAAGATCGTCATGTTTCTTCAAAGGGACATGACAGTGAATTGGTGTAAAGGGTTTTTAGGGTACAACCTGCTCGGCTGCCTTGAGGGAATCCAAGGCTAGCGTAGACTTATGGAGGTCTCTATGATGAAATCACCAGTCCGAAGGAACGGAATGTCCAGCGGAGGGTTCAATCATCACAGAGAGTTAAGGGTAAACGATATAAATCAAAACCATGACTCCATCTACGAATGTGAGATAGGAGTGCCAAGAACCTATGGCCAAGGGTTGGAAACTCGGGAAAATCAAGCGGTCAGAAAAATTGGCGTCCTTCCTGGTAGACGCTATTTAAATTGGCGTCTATCAAGGAAGACGCTCATTAGTTCATTTCATTTTATTCGGAATTGTTAAATTTATTTCTCAGAATATAGCGTCCATATAGGTGGACGTTAATTTCTGATATTTTTATTTAAACAAATATTTACGCCTTTTTTTAAAGACGTCATTTCATATTATTAAGTTTAGAAGAGAACATCCTTTTAAAAGGACACATACTATTTAATAAAAAATTTATAAATAAAATATATGATAATTAGGAGAAAAATTTAAAGATTTCAAATATATAATTTTTATAATTTTAGTTTACATAGTTTGGTAGATATAGACTTTTTTAAAGATATAGCTAAAAGTTATATATATAAGTCTAATACTATAATTCAGAAAAATGGGAATTTTCTCAGAGCTAATAATAGTGAAATTATATTCGTAATAAATATACTATATTGGGTTCACTTGAATTAACGGTTATTAATAACTCCAGGTTACTTATATAATTAATAACTGCACATTTATTAATATAGCATATAGTATAAAGTTATTAATATAGTATATAGCCACTTGAATTATACATAAAATAACTTTTAACAATATACTATACCGAATACTTTGAAGAGTCATGGACTTCGAGTCTAATAATATACTATATCGGGTTGGCAGTTGAATGTATAAAAAAAGATATAAAAGTTATATATATATATATATATATATATATATATATATATATATATATAATGAAATAACGGCAGTTCAAACAGTGAAAGTGTCAATTTCTTTAAACCTCTCATTTCTCGACGTAACTACGTTGGAGTCGCGCGTTCTATATACCGAAATGAAGGACTCGAAAAACTCTACCTAACCGATTGTTCAAAAAAAAATTTTGTCGAGAGATGGGGGATCTTGAGATAGGAGGCTCAGAAAATGGAGGTACCACCCTCACTACCTCAGTCTCCACCCCAATAATACATCCATAAAATTTCATAGTCAAATGACGCTCCGGCGCCCATGAAAAGACTATGAAAGCGAAAAGCTTATAACTACTGTGAACAGTAACAATGTTAATTCGCCGTGTTAATCTTATAATTCACTTATTTCATAAATTTAATTATTAACTGATCGATGCACCATAACAATATGTGAAAATTTAGAGAAAATCATGGAGATTCTAACATTATAAAATTTGTAAATTTTAAGTACGTGATTACATGGTTAAAAATTCATGCTAGCATGTTGTCTTTATTAAATTAATTAACATAAACCATGCAAATCACTGGGGGAAACATAAACCAAGAAAACATAACTATTTAACTAAGCATGATGTTAACAGTTTTCATCTGGGAGAGAAGACCTACCTTTTCGAAGTGATTTGCGAAGTTCAGGAACCTAAGAAAACAAAGGGAAGCTGAACTCCTCACGTCTGAACGTCTGTCGGTAAAGACATGATCCGCAACAGCAGGATGGGGACGCGAATAGCAACAGGAGGAAGACAGATGAACTTGAACAGGAGGATAGGAAGAAGATGAGGCTCCCTTCACGTTGTAGGCCCACGTTGAAGAGGGGAAGCAGAGGATGTAAGGGAACGCAGTAGGAGGAAGAAGTACGAACCGCAGGTCTGCACGCACGCAGCACCATCAACAGGCCTTGCCTGTTTGCTGGTGAGGGTTTTATATAAAAGGGAAAAAGTTCTCGAGACTTCGATGGCTATAATTGGTAGGGTATCATACACGTCCCATACATTGCTCGAGTGTTGGCTCGCCCTGCCGTTTTCATAGCCACTTACCTAGTTTTCATGTGAAAACCCTAAGGCTTCGTCACACAACATTATGTATTTGGGCCATCCGATTGTATGCACGACAATGGTTGGCCTACAATGGGTATGGGTTTTGGGTTTCAGTAGTGTGAAAATTCCACATTCGTGGGTGGCCTTGATGGGTATAAAAGGGTTGATTTTTTTTGTTTTATGTTTAACGTGAGTTGTTTATATAATTTTGCCATCCCTTTAACGTATACCGTTGTATGGGTCTTAAGCCTTGTAACTATCACGTGGGCTTGGGTTATATGGGCTTGTATTTTTATATATATAAATATATAGGTTTAGGCCCTTGTGATGTATATTTGGGTTTATATATATATGTGGGTTGTTTGGGGCTAAGACTTTGTATAGATTGTGATTAATGGAAGAAAATAACTTATGGGTTAAGACCCATTAAGTCCATATATATGACTTAATTATTTTTATTTGGTCTTTTTATACAAGTTTAATTTATTTTGAATATGTTTATTCCTTATTATTTATCCGGGGTGCTACACTATGAAAGTAGGGGGAGCCTCCTACTATCCCACCCCTTACCTGACCGGTGAAAATATTGAGGGTGAACTTAAGTTGCACTTTAATCATTTTGTGAAATCACATTTGTAGGTTTAGGTCACATCTTGGTCATTAGGTAATTTGTGCGTTAACTTGTTTGTGTTTGCATAAAAAAAAGAAACAAAAAAAACCTCATCTTCTCTCTCTTCGTCCAAGTTAGTGTTAAAAAAAAATTCATTTCTATGGATTGGGTTTTTAATCAAACTAATTGCTTGGCCCAAAATCAATTCATTCCAATGGACCTAAGCTCCTTTACACCACCTACCTTTCAAGATGATCACACATGGGCCCGGCCGGCCCATTATGTAGGTGAGTACCTGACCCAATATCTATCTTTCACCCAAAGCCTATAATCCTTGGTCCGTCCAACAAGAGAACTCCACACCCATGGCAGCCTAATATCATTTTCTTCTCCAAAACCAGAACCAATTTGCTCAATCCTATTTAGGGGACCATAGGCCATTCTTCTCTCATGATCAAGCTTCAACATTCCAAAATCTCCCTACACCTTCTTGCACTTATATCTTTGAGTGGGGAGATCAAAATAACTTTTCTTGGGAAAACCCTCAATATCAAGCTCCATGCCCTCCCGAGCCAAATTTTCAAACGCGATTTGATCAAAACCAATATGGAGAGCATGACACATACTTCCCATCATCTCATTATCCACAAGAAGACTTTCTTCATCAATGCGATCCTCAACACATCCATTCTACATCTTCATATAATGGTCCCAACAATGAAGAAAAACTCAACCAATTGATTCAACTCATCTTGACTAATCAACAAAACATTGACTCCCTCTAAGCCAGATTGGACCAACTCACAGCCACATATGAATTGTCAATGGACCAAGTGCCTAACCCCCTTGATGCAAATCTTGAAGATCAATTCCCTCACTTTACCCAACACACTTATTCTTGCTAGCAACCTATGGTTTCTCTGCCAAATGAAACACTTGACCTAGGTAATGAGGGAATTGTGAAAGAATTACATCAAAGAGAATTTGGGATGACTAGCAATATGGCTTATTTGAGTAAGGAGTCAAAACCCATTTATGAGGAGAGTCACAATGAGTCGGTTGAAATCATGTTTAGGGGTGAATTGAATGATATGAAAAATGGTGCCATTCAAAATTATGAAATTGAGAATATCAATGGCCCAATTGAGAAAGAATATAGAAAATAAGATTGTTTAGCTGAAAATGACGATGACAAAGTAATGGAATGTGACCCTCCTTATTTGGAAGAATATCATGAAATGACCGTATCTGAAGATTTCTCCTTTCATCTCACGGTCTCACAATTGAAAAAATTGATTGACATTTTCCCTATGTTAGAACAATGTGAACACTTTGATATGGAGAGTGTCATTGTTGATTTATTTTTTTAATTAGATTCCTATCCCGCCCCCTTTAAATACATATATGCATAAACATGTGAATCAAAGACAAGGGGGATGAAAGGATGAGAAATACTAACCGTGATCGCCACCAAGGATTAACAACGCCAAAGGATGAAGACGTGTAAAGAACGGCGTCGTGTACCTTGGAACTTAAAGACTTGATCGCGCTTGAAACGGGGTGCGGGGAACTTGTGAATTCAAACCTCCTCTCCTTCCAGCCGGCTAGAGGAAGAGGGCCTCACGTTGTATTCATGCTCTCCTGCAAAACAAAGATGAAACACAAAGGCAAAAACCCATTAGAACATGAAGTGTAGAAATCTGCCCAAAGTGATAAAATAGCATGAATAAAAGGAGGAGAACGCACCGGGGGAGGGTTTTTAACCCCTGTGGAAGGGTGGAAATAATAGGTGGGTGTGTTGTGCATGCATGAGATTTGAAATCACGAGATTTGATTGAGAGAATAGAGAGAAAACGATGATGCAAAACGGAGAAAAACGCATGTGTAGCAGAAAGTGTAGAAAACTGTGATGATTTGTGATTTTGAGGAGACTAGAACTAAGAGTGTAGACCATGGAATCAAGCCCAGAAGGATAGAATAGAAAGTCAATACTTCCCTCTTCAAGTCAGGGTCGAAGGATTGAGTTGGAGTTGCAGCATGGCTTCACCCCACGTCCGGAAAGAGCCCCCCTTCGCAACTGCGAACTGGGCAGTTTTTATAGAGTTTTACAAGAAAATCTCATCTTCTTATCACGATTCCCAGAGATAGAGTCCAAGATAAATCGAGTTCTTTGGATCAAACTCGAGATAATACTAAGGACAAGAGATAGGAACAAACGGGGATCAATTCGGAGGAGGATTCTAGAAGATATGGCTCTTGGAAGGTAGCCCCAGAGCTTAATCTGTAGAGTTTTAGTTGAACTAGGATACTTAAATCCTGATCTTGCGACCCAGATCCCGAGAGATATTGCCAATGAAAATTTGATTCCTATGAACCAAATTCAAGATAATACCAAGGGCTAGAAGTAGGAAAAAACGGGGATCAATTTGGATAAGAATTCAAGAAGTTATGGACTCTTCAAGAGGGCCACGGCGCACAAAAACGGAGCAGAGTCCAGCACGAATTGGACTCTCTGGTGCATGTAACGGTCTATCGTAGGACCGTCAGAGTGATGTAACGGACTAGGGTAGGTCCGTCACATTATGGGGGTCAAACGGGACGATTTCGGGCAAGTTTGGATGTAACGGTCTACTGTAGGACTGTCACATGTGAAGTAACGCATCTACAGTAGACCTTCACATTGAAGTAACGCATCTACAGTAGACCTTCACATTGATGAAGGTAGATTCCGGGCAGACTACGCGCGACTTTAGAAATTGAAGCGTATCTCTCAAACGGGACAGAACTAGACAAAGTGGTAAACATAGAAGTTGTAGATAACTGAGAGAGGAACAACTTTCATGAAGAAAGAAATTTGAGAAAAAGATTGGAAGAGGGAGAAAATAGGGCTGGAAGAGAGAGGAAAATTCTGGAATGTAGGTGAACAGCACAGCCTGCTGGAAAAATGTGAATAGCTCACAAACGGGGCAGAACTGGCCAACGACATAGAAGAAGAAATTGTAGATCTTTGAAAGGGGAACAACTTTGATGAAGACAACTTTTTGAAAAAAGGACAAGAAGAGGGTGAAAAAGAACCACTTTTAGGACTGCACAGTGAGAGAGAGCCGATTACTTGAGGGGAGCTGGCCTAAATGGGCCGAAAGTCGACTTGGAAGCCGGAATTTGACAAGATAAGCTCCGGGGCTATAAGAAATCATGATCTCCAAGACTCAAAGGATATGAAATGGTAAAAATGGGTTTGAAATCCATCCGAGAAAGCTCCAAAATAATGGCTAATTCGGGACATCAAAAGAGGTGAATAAGAGAAATGACATAACTTGTGGGCTAAAACGGGTGTCAACAGATGCCCCTCCTTGATGTTCGCTTTGCAAGGGAACGAGCGAAAGCGATGCGGAGGTGAAATGGAAAGTAGATGGAGCAAAAGGAACAACGACGTGAAATGGAGATGAAGCGGAGAGAACTGATAAGCGGGCATCAAGGCAAAAAGACACCCGTCACAACCAACAAGCGATAGGAATTCTCTCGAAAATGCCGAGCTAACCACAAGGAATGATTGACAAGGATGAGACATGTCTGGAGAACTAAATTAAGGAAGGAAAAGGAAACACGACCAGCCTCATCGGGGACACAATCCACGGACAATGAGTGGGTCGGAAGGAACACAACATAAGAGTTGGAAAAGGAAAGATAAGAAAACTGAGATAAAATCCAGACAGGAATCACGCTGGCCAACCAGACCAGGCGGCAAGATCAGAGAAATCGTTTGAATTCAGAGTGGAATGAAGAATCTCTTATCCAAGAGAACTGAGGTGCAATCAACCATTACTGAGGAAAAATCATTGAATGGATCACGAGACATGAATGCTCAAAATGACATGATGCATGCTGGGCTAAAATAAAGAAATCATTAAAATGAATGCAATGAAAGATAAAATAGAAAGTACTCAAGGATAATATTGCTAGACTGAGCCAAGACGGGGTCAAGAGTCTTCTTGCAACCACGGCGTGCGAGACAGAGTCCATCGTCCCCCACTCGACTCAACCGAGCGGCCTATCCAACGATTAACCATATGTTCCTTGATTATCATCGTTTTTGTTAAAGGGGAACATCAGATCCTAGAACACACGGCCAACCAGCCGGTCCTTGAGAGGTTATAATAATGTAGATACCATATAGTAATGCAACAATGAGCAGGGATAGCAAGCCATACCTGACTTACCTGCCAAGCGACATGGCATCTTTTTGAGAATTTTTGATTTCTGCTTTTTATGGATTTTCATCATAAGACAACAACCACATGACATGATATGATGTGAACATGAACGAATATAAATAAGTATGACATGAACACAACATAATAAGAGAAATATGAACGAAACATGTCACAACATAACATAACGAAGATGGATGAAACATAACAAACAAACAAATGGCAAGCATGCATGCGACTAAAGGCACGGTGGGACAAGAAAATACGCACACGGTGGGACAGCACACATGGTGGTATAAGGACATGGTGGGACAAAGACACGTGGGATGACAATACCACGGAGGACAAAGACACGTGTGATGAATGACACGGCGGGATAGGGACACGTGTGATGAATGACACGGCGGGATAAAGATACGACCAACACGAGAGGACATAGACACATATGACAAGGACACATCGGGACAAAAGACATGGAAGACCATAGACATGATAAAGACAATAAACACATTCTTCAATCAAAGCCCAAGATCAGATGAAGCGGAACCGCCAGGTTCAAAATCGTGAGACAATGCCTCTCATGGAGACATGATTAAGCAGATAGGCGAATGCTGAGAAGGCCATGAGATTCAGAATAGATCCAGAGATAAGATTGAAGAGATGAGAACAGATCGAAGAATATGAGCAGAGGCAGAGCGAATGATAGAGCAAGGAAAGCTTGAACCTACAACCTGCAGCCTGCAGCCTGCACACTTGAGTAAACAGATTACGTATCTGTCCTCAAGATAAAATAAAAGGAACAAAAAAGAAGTATTTTTGGAATTTTGACATATTTGATTTTTTTAGAATTTTGACATATTTGATTTTTTTGGATTTTTGACAATATTTCATTTTTTTTCTTTTTAGAATTTTGACATATTTCATTTTTTTGGATTTTGAACTATATTTCATTTTTTTGGATTTTGACATAGCAATCTGCAGCACCCAAAGACGGGCTCGAACTACTGGCCAGGGATCGCCGTCCCTCCCCTCTCATTAAAGGCTTCCCTTAAGCAGGGCGTGCATGTGAGGGTGGCTTACCATAACCAACCGCCTCTAAAGAACGGTGCCCCTACTAAGGCCATACCCGGTATACAACCCAGCCTAAGATAGAAGAAAATTGGAGACAAGCTTTATGCAGGATGGGAGACATCAGGATTTGAATTCCTTCCAGGGCACCACCCCTCAAAGAGATAGTCTGTTGCCCTGGGGCTTTGTGTCTTTGATTTTGAGACCCATATTTATCAGGCACGCATGCGACCAGGCTCATGACGTCCCGTGGGGCTTCGCCACTCTTGCCATGCCTTTGATTTTCATAATTTTGCATATTCATTCTTATTTTTGGTAGCTCTTATTGGCTAGATATTGCATGAAAGCTCACTTTCGAGGGTCAAGACTGCCCCTATTTGAGACCTCTCTCGTATTAGGGAGCGTCTAGGTTGGTCATCTCATCCATCTATCTCTTGCCCCTACACTTGGCCGAGTAGAGAAGAGAAAACGCCTTCGTGCATACCCAAAGTATGGCCAAAGCAGCAACGGTGTTGCACTAGAGAGATTGGCTATGGCTTGCCGTGTGGTGTGTGAAAAACCCATGCTCAAAAGGTCACCCTCAACGATCGGGGAATGAACTGGACTCCCAACGCGGAGCTATCACCAGCCTAAGGATGCTGCAGAAGCGAACTCATTTTAAATGAACTAAGCAAATGTCTAAAAGCCGCTTAACCATGTCGAGGAACCAACGTTATAAGCATGTGCAGGAGTAAATAAGTGATAATAATAGCATGTTCTTTGCACAAAATAAAGATACCTTGCAAATCCACGGAACGAAACTAGCATCCTGAAGCAATCGTGATCACCGAGCTTCACACAGCACGAGCTTCATATTCCTTGCTTGACAGGACGAAAGAGAGAGGATAGCAAAGGATCAAAGATTCCTCTACATGGAGGAGCGGCAGACATTAAACTAGATGAATAAGGATAAAAAGGAAGAGAGACAAGGGCTAGAACTCCCTCGTTAAGGCACAGAGACCTTGATAACAAGGAACCAATTACAGAAGAAACCAAATTAGCCAAGATCAAGGCAGACTAAAGCCTCGAAAGCAGCAAGAAAAAGGGTAATGATCCTGAAAGGGTGAGGAGGAGAGAGTAGAAAGATAATAAGAAGAATCATTCGACGTGGTCGGAGAAGAGGGACGAGAATCATCCGATAGTGCCGGAGAAGGAGAATGGGAGACACTCGACAAGGTCGGAGAATAAGAAGAACCCAGAGATACCGAAGGGGAAGAATCAGAGGCAACACCTGGAAGTCTCGGGGAAGAATAATCAGGCGATGTCCCGAGATTAGGATGGAATGATGACATAGGCTAGGGCCTTGAATCGTGAGAGGAGGGAAAATCTGGAGGATCCGGGGAAAAAAGAGAGGAATGGGGACGCATGGACCTATGGAAGGAGGAGAAAATGATGGAGATAGGATCAGATGGAGGAAGATACACCACCCAAGGGTGGGAACTGAGTAGAAGGAAGGATGAATGAAAAGAAAAGGAGGAAGAGGTGGACCCCTGAATGAATAACCGATAGCCATTGAGTTTACGTCGCCGCCTCTTCTTGGCAGAAATTTCTTGAAAATAGACCCACCTGGTGCGGGCTTGGACCTTTGGGCTTCTTAATATGTAATACCTTCTCAAATAACGGGCCCACCTAGCAGATGACCTGGCCCGACTGTGAACATGCAACTTCATCGATGCGGTTGCCCCTAGACACCCGGTGCTAGCAATATGCGAACATTCTTGAGCGAGTAACCCTTCAGAGTGATGAATATCACAAACCCACGTGGTTTTGTCTCTCGGGACTAGAAGCATGAGATTCGGTAACTCCACTCGGAACTCAGTCTTGAAGCACAACTCCCTTGATAGAAGAGACGGGTGAAGCTGAGGGAGAGTAATACATGGCGTTGACATGGTCGGTTTGCTAATAAATCGAGGAAGATTACATAACAGGTGCAGAATATCCTTGGAAAGTGTAGAAGATATGGCCAATTGCCCCTTGAACATAGAACCCATAATCTGCTTGGTGGCCATATGTGTTAGCACAACACGGGTAGAGAACCCTTCTTGGCCTGTCATCTGAACAGCAATAGAGCGAGGAGAAATAATAGCATCAACGGTGAACTCTCCGGTGAGCAAGGAGATTGCCACCAGCCTCGCTTATGAAGAAACTGGCATCAACTCAAGGGAACTCTTCTTAGCAACTCTCATCTTTGAAAGTAGAGGCGGATCATCCCCAAAATAACCAGGGACGTGGACACGAACCGGCATCCGACAGATAAAATCTTGAATCTTGAAATGCATGGCCGGCACTGAATCATCCTGACTTGACTTATTGTCTCCCTGGGGATTAGACCCGAGGAGCACCAAAGGAAGCGCACACCCGCTCCGTGGGGTGGTAGTGGTTGGAGAAGTAAAGGGAATATGTTTCGGTGGAACATGTGAAGGTTTGGAAGGCATGGAGGCTCCAACGGGAGTGGTGATGGAAAGTGAAGGCGCAGTCGATGTGGTGATGATAGGCTCGGGTGGCGATAAAGGTGATGGCGAAGGCGTGGTTGAGGGTAGAGATAAAGGAGAAGGTTTGGCTTGCTCAGGCTCGGGCAAAGGTGATGGCGGAGATGGAGGCGAGGGTGGAGATGGAGGTGGTGATGGAAGCATTGGTGGTGGAGATGGAGATGATGGTGATGGCAATGGAGATGGTGAGGATAGTGATGAAGGCGATGGGGGTAGTGGACATGGAGGTAGAGAGGGTGAAGAGGGAGGTTGTGGTGTCCACTGTCGACGTGTCGACACAATGCGTCGAGCGGTATTAGGGATAGAAGTAGTGGTAGTGGCGGCAGGGGAAGAAGGGGAGGCACTAGCCTGAGCAGAGGCTTGGGTTTGTGGCGACGATGGAGCCGGGGTAGGAGATGGCAGAGGTAACGGAGTAGGTGACGGAGTGAGTGCAGCACTAGACGAGGAATAATAGGGGTGCCCCTGACCTTGAAGTAACAGAGACGGCTGCCCGGGTGGCACTTCTTGCTGTTGTTGTTGGTTGCGAAGATGTAAAATAACTTTATGCATGGCGGCCCAATCAATCCTTTTCTTAGCTTCTAGATCATAAACATAATCCCGGAACTCGGGGCAATCCTCAACCAAATGCCCCTGCTGACGGTGGAAATCACAGAACTGAGGCATATCCCCGACCGCGGGTCGGTAAGGCACAACCGGAGAGAACGGCAACGCGTGAGTGGCCATCAAAGCCCGAAATATATCGGTGAAACACTCCGGCAAAGGAAGATGAGGAGCCTGCTTCGGGCAAGGTGGATGCCGAGGGATATGTAATGGTGGAGAAGGTTGTGGAGACAGAAGTGGAGGTTGCGTAGGCAGGAGTGCGTGGCTAGTGGTGGAGGGCTTTGGTGAAGGCATGTGTGGAACAGATGAGGGGGTATGTAGACGGCATCTACTTGCTCAGGATGTGGTGTTCCCTTGACCGGAAGTGGAGATGGAGACGGGTATGTGGATGCGGGAGGCTGACTCATGGAAGGTTGATATGCTGAGGCGTATGGGTATGTAGAGGCAGGAGGTTGGCTCGTGGAGGGATATGTGGCGGAAGGCTGACTCATGGCCGGCTGACTCATGGGAGCGTAGGGTTGACATGTGGAGGGTGAAGGTTGATATGTGGAGGTGGATGTTGGAGACTCGAGGTCAAGGGAATCTTGGATTTGTTGGTGAATGAAGCGGGCTCGGCTGTAAAGTTGCTGCCAGGAGGTGATGTCGTTGAGGGCTAAGATGAACCTATACTCGGGTGTTGCATTTGATATCAGCATCTTGATTTGTTCTCCCTCCGGAATGTGTCCCGAGACTTGCGCGGCAAGGTGACACCAGCGGTCAGCAAAGGCGTAGAAATCCTCTTCGGGCTTCATCATCTCTTGGGCCAGATCCGCGATAGAATACTTGGGCCCAACCTGGTCTTGATACTGCTGAATAAACTTTTCTTGAACGGCATGAAAACTCACAACTTGCTCTTGCGGAAGAGAGAAGAACCAATCCCGAGCCGGGCCTTCCAATGACAGACCAAACAGATAAGCCATCAAGTGTTGGTCATGTCGAAATTGGGCCGACTCATAAACGAACTCCTTCAAGTGCACATATGGGTCACCAACTCCACTATAACGGCGATATGCGGGAATTTGTGAAGATGGCGGAAGCCGAAGACCTTGAAATGCGAATGGGATACTCAAGGAGGATTTGGGATTGATCCGGCGTTGAAGCTCATCGAGCTGGCGTTGGGTTTGAGCAATCATCTCCTGGGTAGGGAGAGATCGAGAAGAATATGGGCCAACTTGAGCAAGAGGGTGTGAATTAGGACCAGTAGCATGGTATTGGGCCGAATAAGAGGATCCGGGCTGAGAAGAAGACGGGCCCATTCCGGGAATGGAAGGATATGTGGGCCTAGAAGAGGCATGAGCATATGGGTTGAATGGGCTGGCAACAACATGGGCAGAAGGATGAGGCCCATTAAGAGAATAATACCCATTAGAAATTGGGCCAGCAACATATGAAGGAGAAGGAGGAGGCCCATGAATAGGAGATGGCCCATTATGAGAAGAAGGCCCATGAAGATGAGATGCAATAAGACGTTGGGCCTGGGCCGGGTCCATTTGGCAAACAAGGCTTGAAATACGGGCCATGAGATTAGCCTGTTCCTCAGATGGGTCAGAGGGACCACGAGAAGATGGACCCACGCGGGAAGAGGATTCCACGCGGGAATAGGAAGCAGATTGGGAAAAAGAATGATACAAGGGGTTAGAATGATGCTCCATGAGGGCAAATGGAGACTTAATACAAGGATGTCAAGGAGAATACAAGTGGGGAAGCACTGGCTTAATGGGCCCAAGGACAAGAGGGGACTGACCCACTAATGCAAAGATGAATGGACAACGGATCACGGGACAATGGACTAGATAATGGACACACAAAATGGGGTAACCTAAGTGGGCCTAATAATGATGAAAGACGTGGGTGCAACACAAAACACCACTAATGGGCTTGGACAAGCCCAAATAACACAATCAATGCAATGTAAGAGTTTTCACCCAAGTCAAACAAGTTGATATGATGGAAAATATTTTAGAGATTTCAATGGACCTTTTAATGATTTGAATTAATAATAATTCCCTCGAGATAGGAATCCTATGGGAATAAGATCCAAACTTTGGGTTGACTAAGGTTAACTCCCTCACACTTATGCAAATGCAAGCCTAAGGGGTGGAAAGGTACAACCGGCCCGGTATCCGTGTGGGAATCCACGGCTCACGGGGACTTATGGAGGTCCTTGATGTGCTTTCCTGGTCGGCTCCAAGGAATATGGAGACGAGAGGTCCACGCACCAAGGTAGGAAATGCAACTATGATATGCAACGTATGGCCCTATGTGCACCGGAGTGCATGCAAATTCTAGCTTAAAACTAGAAAATCAAGACTAGATTAAACTATGCAAACATGATCCAACTAAAACAAATAGTATATGGATGGAAAGACAATACAAAGATCTACACAACGGCCCCAAGAACAGATCAATCTGACCCCGGGAGGTCAATCAAATCACTAAGCAAAGATGCCCCCGTGAACCTATGCGCAGACCACATGCAGATTTTATGAACAAAATGCTAAAATGATGATAATTTTTAACTAAGCAAATGAGACCCAAATGATGCAAATAAGCTATGGATGGAAAGACAATACGAAGGACTATCCAATGGATCAAAAATCAGTGTAATCAGACATCGGGAAGGCAGTCAAATCACTCATTAAAGATGTACCTGTGAACCTGTCCCTGAGCCTGCCTGCAGAACTTATGCACAAAACTCAAAAAGTTGGACAAGATTAGAATATGCAAATGTTAACCAAATGATGCAAATGATATATGGATAGAAAGACAATACAAAGGGCTATCCAACGTAATAAGAATCAGCTCAATCGGACTCCGGGATCAAAAGTTATGCCTCGATGAACACGGCCCTGTGAGCATGCACGCAAGACTGCCAGAAGCCGTGTAACGGTCTACCAAAGGACCGTTACATGCATGTGACGGTCTACTGCACGACCGTCACACTACCAGAGCCCTTAAAACACCAAAAATAGTTGGAGAATGGAAGAAATATCACCTAAACATGAACATGCACCCACCAAACCTACAAAAGAGCATGAAAACAAGTGTGATGGGCATTGGTGTCCCACCGTGATCGCCAAAAAACTGTTGATTTATTTTTTTAATTAGATTCCTATCCCGCCCCCTTTAAATACATATATGCATAAACATGTGAATCAAAGACAAGGGGGTTGAAAGGATGAGAAATACTAACCGTGATCGCCACCAAGGATTAACAACGCCAAAGGATGAAGACGTGTAAAGAATGGCGTCGTGTACCTTGGAACTTAAAGACTTGATCGCGCTTGAAACGGGGTGCAGGGAACTTGTGAATTCAAACATCCTCTCCTTCCAGCCGGCTAGAGGAAGAGGGCCTCATGTTGTATTCATGCTCTCCTGCGAAACAAAGATGAAACACAAAGGCAAAAATCCATTAGAACATCAAGTGTAGAAATCTGCCCAAAGTGATAAAATAGCATGAATAAAAGGGGGAGAACGCACCGGGGGAGGGTTTTTAACCCCTGTGGAAGGGTGGAAATAATAGGTGGGTGTGTTGTGCATGCATGAGATTTGAAATCACGAGATTTGATTGAGAGAATAGAGAGAAAACGATGATGTAAAACGGAGAAAAACGCATGTGTAGCAGAAAGTGTAGAAAACTGTGATGATTTGTGATTTTGAGGAGACTAGAACTAAGAGTGTAGACCATGGAATCAAGCTCAGAAGGATAGAATAGAAAGCCAATACTTCCCTCTTCAAGTCAGGGTCGAAGGATTGAGTTGGAGTTGCAGCATGGCTTCGCCCCACGTCCGGAAAGAGCCCCCCATCGCAACTGCGAACTGGGCAGTTTTTATAGAGTTTTACAAGAAAACCTCATCTTCTTATCACGATTCCCGGAGATAGAGTCCAAGATAAATCGAGTTCTTTGGATCAAACTCGAGATAATACTAAGGACAAGAGATAGGAACAAACGAGGATCAATTCGGAGGAGGATTCTAGAAGATATGGCTCTTGGAAGGTAGCCCCGGAGCTTAATCTGCAGAGTTTTAGTTGAACTACGATACTTAAATCCTGATCTTGCCACCCAGATCCCGAGAGATATTGCCAATGAAAATTTGATTCCTATGAACCAAATTCAAGATAATACCAAGGGCTAGAAGTAGGAAAAAACGGGGATCAATTTGGATAAGAATTCAAGAAGTTATGGACTCTTCAAGAGGGCCACGGCGCACAGAAACGGAGCAGAGTCTAGCACGAATTGGACTCTCTGGTGCATGTAACGGTCTATCATAGGGCCGTCAGAGTGATGTAACGGACTAGGGTAGGTCCGTCACATTATGGGGGTCAAACGGGATGATTTCGAGCAAGTTTGGATGTAACGGTCTACTGTAGGACGGTCACATGTGAAGTAACGCATCTACAGTAGACCTTCACATTGATGAAGGCAGATTCCGGGCAGACTGCGCGCGACTTTAGAAATTGAAGCGTATCTCTCAAACGGGGCAGAATTAGACAATGTGGTAAACATAGAAGTTGTAGATAACTGAGAGAGGAACAACTTTCATGAAGAAATAAATTTGATAAAAGGACTGGAAGAGGGAGAAAATGGGGATGGAAGAGAGAGGAAAATTCTGGAATGTAGGTGAACAGCACAGCCTGCTGGAAAAATGTGAATAGCTCACAAACGGGGCAGAACTGGCCAACGGCATAGAAGAAGAAATTGTAGATCTTTGAAAGAGGAACAACTTTGATGAAGACAAATTTTTGAAAAAAGGACAAGAAGAGGGTGAAAAAGAATCACTTTTAGGACTGCATAGTGAGAGAGAGCCGATTACTTGAGGGGAGCTGGCCTAAATGGGCCGAAAGTCGACTTGGAAGCTGGAATTTGACAAGATAAGCTCCGGGGCTATAAGAAATCATGATCTCCAAGACTCAAAGGATATGAAATGGTAAAAATGGGCTTGAAATCCATCCGAGAAAGCTCCAAAATAATGGGTAATTCGGGACATCAAAAGAGGTGAATAAGAGAAATGACATAACTTGTGGGCTAAAACGGGTGTCAACAGTCATCACCAACTCATGTGAGGAAAAACATAAAGAAGAGGATGGTGTTAACATTGCAAATATGTTAAACGATAACCCTCGTGAGGAGGAGAATGGTGAAGGGCCTTCGAGTGAAAAAATCATCTCTCATTTAGATGCCCCACTTGTGGAGAATATAACTGATAATCTCATTTTGATAGAAGATATTGATGATGGGGTATCACTTGAAGAAATTGAGAACATCAATGGCCCAATTGAGGATATACTTGAAGAGGAGGATTGCCTTGGGGTTAATAATCTTGATGATTTAATGAAGACGAATTCTGAATATCCTCCTCCTCTTGAGGAATATGATGAAGGGGCCTTGCTAGAAAAATTTACATTTAATCTTCCCACCTCATTACTGGAAATTTTGATTGATAATTTTTATTTCATTGATGAGTGTGATGAAGGGGCCCTATTAGAGAAATTCACATATGATCTGACCTATGATGAAAGGGCCGGGTTGGAAAAATTTACATTTGATCTTCCCACCTCATTATTGGAAAATGTGATCGATAATCTTCATATGATTAATGAGTGTGATGAAGGGATCCTCTTAAAGAATTTCACATTTGATTTGACCCCTGAGCCCTTCCCCATAATGTCTGAATCATTGGATGGGTTAGATTCTGGGCTCATGCTTCCTTCCACTTTGCTTCCCTTGAAAGATAAGCTTCTCCAATATGACATTCTAGGACTTAAGGGGGATATACCAACTACATTCACCTTTGATTTGACTCCCCATCAGGAAGACCAGTTGATTAATGCTCTGAATGTACATGAGGCTATTATTGAGGAGAATATGGCTAACAATGTCGATCTTAGTCATAGGCCGCCTGTGACTGATCAAGATCCTTTGGAGAAAGAAGTCACTAAAGGGGTAGTCAAGTGGGTAGATATAGGACAATGAGACCCATAGATAGATACTAGGCAGAGGTTCCATCCCAATTTTGAAAGACTTATGACCATTTCTTGTTACATGAGCTATAAAGAAGAGAACCGGCTCACACGTATTACTAATGTTAAAATCAATAATGTTTGAGACCAGCATAGTTTTGGGCCACATGCACACACATATCATCTTGTCTTCAAATGGCATGAATGTGGGAATTTAAAAGAAGATAAGATAGCATGGGGGCTTATCATGAAATCAACTCGTTGGTTATTGGGCCTCATTACGTCTGACTGAAGATGTTGAACTTAGCGCTTGTTGGGAGGCAACCCAACGTTTCCTATTTTATGTTTCATTAAGTCATTTTCATTTTTTGTGTTTGTAGGAGTCAGATGTAGTATCAGGAGGATGTCGGGCTAGAGCCACGTCTGCCCGCCCCAAGCTATACCTTTCCTTCCCAAGCATTCCTGTGCATTGTTCTTCTCACACATTTTTCATATCATCAGAGACGATGCTATTCAAGTTGGGGGATAAGGGTAATCATTGTAAAAATCTCATGCAACCTGCTGCTTCATTTTGTGAAAAAAAAAGAACAAAGAGAAGCTCCAATTGAGTTATCATGATTCATGCTTTCATAAAATAGACTTTGGAATGGAGAAGACTGTGGAGAAGGATGATGGAATAATTTTTTATGTCTAGTCATGGGAACAAATTTAGAATCTCCTAAGGTCTCTTAGCATTAAAAAAAATACTTGCACATTAATGAAGCAGCTAGGACAAGCCTTCTGTCATTTGATATAGTGTCTGATACTCTGCCTCCCTTGTGAAGAGTTAGATCTGAAAAAAAAAGAGAAAAAAAACTCATGGAAAATGTCCCTGATCTTAGTAACCATGTCTACTTCTCCTAAGACAAGAGTTGAGGTTCGCGTCAAACGGTGAAGGGTTGTGTCACGCCCCGAACCGATAGCAGCAGAAGAATTTGTTCGAAACGTGGCAGCGAAACAGTCGTGTCAATCAGAGCAAACCATAAAGAAACAACGACATGGATAAAAGTATAATTTCATTCAAATGTAAGTTTATTACAAATTAGACTCCATCTAACAGAGTCAATAAAAGAAAATTACAACGGACTCATGACTATCTAGACTTGAAATAAAACTAGGAAGGACCATCTAGTGGCCAGAGTTTTCTTCACTCTTGCCCATGAACATGTTACTCGCACTTATTCTCAATATTACTTGAAAAACAAGGAAAAACACTAGGTGAGCGAATGCTTAGTAGGTCTTATATCTCTTACTCCAAGCTAGCTTTAAGTAATTAACAATTTATAATGAATATGCGGATCATGCAAGGTGCGATAACCAAGAGCAATAATGGCATGAGACAGATCACTAATTCAGAGATAATGCAAGAACTATAAAGGTAACAGATAAGGCAACAATTTCAGAACTATAGAGGCAATAGACTGGACAATAAATTTAAGATCAATCATGAGGAGACTATAACATTCATTTCAATAAGGTGCTTGCTATCACAAGAGCATAACATGAGACCATCACTTATAAGATTGGCCATATGTACAATATGAATTCAAACATCTCTAGTCATGAATATGTCAATCTTTTGTGGAAATGTCATAGATCAATCTTACTTTTCATTGGTGCAATGCCACACCCGATCAGTCATGATATTGGCACACGTTTGGACTTTGCCTCGTCCACGGGATCAGATCAGGACCCCGTTGTGAACGACGTCACAAGAAAGGAGAGACGTGCGATAAACGTGTCGCGCGGTGAAACGAGGGGAAAGACCCTGGAAGAGGGTTGTGTTGTGCCCCTATGGTTTTGTTGATGTCAAGCACTATGACTCATCTATGAGTCATGTATTCATGCATTGGATTCATGGATTCATGTTTGTAATTATACCATGTTTTATTGTTATATGTTACCTTAATTCTATATGAGCATCAGCATCCTGGAATCTGGAAAGAATTGAAGAATAGGTTGGACAACATGGATAACAAGATTGCACAACATGGTCAACCAGTGATGAAATTGGTGAACTCAAGCTAAGCAGCAGCTTAAGCTCAAGGCCGTAGTGAATTTTCAGTGCATATACAACAATCAATACAAGCAACCTTCGAAAAACCTTCAACTGAGTCAGCTATACAAGATCAAGCCTTAAGCTAAGTTCGGTCGACCGAACTGATCATTTCGGTCAACTAAAATCACCAGAAGAGGGGTCAAGAGAACAAGCACTTTGTTTGTTATCAGGACGTCGACGCAGGATTACCACTACATCGACACAGCCACGCTCACAGGAGCAACTTCCAAAGTTCTGCATCGACGCAACAAAGAGCTACACCGATGCATCAAGAATAATTTACCATCAAGAGGTCAAAGCAGATCTAACAGTGCCTCTACACAGATTTGAGTACAAAAGCCTTCTTGTGTTATGCCTTCAGTAGAACGTCGATGCATCAAGCTATTGCATCGATGCATCTGCCCAGCATCAGAAACCGGATGAAGTTACGACAAAGCATCAGCTCACTGCCTTGACGCACAAGGTTAAACATGTGGATGCAATAGAACAACTGAGAGCGTATGTTACAAGGATAGGTCGACGCATCAAGTAAATGCCTTGACGCACTAAGCTAGAGGTAAGTACCTGAAGCATGTTGCCTAAAGGGCTATTTGTCTACTGCATTGACGTAGCACTAAAGTACGTCGATGTAGCTTCACACATCAAGTGATTCTTTGCAAGCGGATTCTGTGAAGGTGCTTCGACCTACCTTTATGGTACATCAAAGCAGTGTCACCCCTAGTGAGGCACGTGATCACTTAAAGGAATAATGTGCGTTCGAGCTCAATTGATTCAGTTGTGTTCCTAAGACACCTGTGGTATTTCCAAAAGACTCTTGAAGGAAGAATATTCATATTTGCCAAATGGACCAATGGGATTTTAGCTAAACAACTCTCTTATCCTTTTAGATTTGCGGAGCCCCTGTTTTCTATAAAAAGGGTCTTGCCCTCGAGTGAAAGAGGCCATCGAAGAAGAGTTGTCGTAGTCATTGAGAGAAAGCCTCTGCCAGAGACAAATCTATGAGGGAAAGAGTAGCAGTTGTGAAGAAGAAAAGAGAGTGAGCATTAAGAAGAAGAAGAATAAGAGAAAAAGAGTGAGAACAAAAGTTGTTCCAGATATCTAGTTCGAAGAAGAATTTGAGTGCAGCCGTAGCTTCCATTGAAGATCTGTGTCTTGACTCGTGGATCAAATCCAGAGTCAATTTGCTCCTCGGAGCTATATCTTGTTTTTCCTTTATTATTTTATTGTTTTGTTTTTGCATTTTCTTCTAGCTCTTCCGATACCGTGTTCTGGGTTCGAGTTCCTTTTAAGTGATCAGAAGACGGGAGATCTGATCTCCGGTGTCCCCTCTGAGGTATCAGAGGAAGGGAGACTTAGGTCTCCAGGTTGTGAGTGACTGGGTGTTGCTCACGGGGTTCCCTCTGTGGTCACAGAGGAAGGGAGGCGTGTTCCTCCGGTCACTACTAAGGTAGTGGATTCTGATCTAGCTTGGTGCTAGATCAGAGGTTGAGGAATTTGTCTCCCTCTAGTTCAAGCTATTCGTCAGCATTTTGTCATAAACTGTGTCTGCTTCATGCGGTTTGCAAGGTGAAGCCTCACTCAAGTTTGAGTGAGGGGTGGACATAGATCTGTGAAGCAGATCGAACCACCTAAAAATCTGTGTGTTCTGTGGATTGCTTGTGCTTACATTCCTTATCCTCTATCCCCATTCGCAGGTTAGTGTGTGAGCTAATATTCATTTCTGTTCTGAATTGGATTAACTAGATAGTGTTCGATAACTGCTCTATTTGAATGAATGCTTAATTGATTTCTGTTGGATCACCTCTGTTGTAGTTTGCCATTCCGAGTTTGACTAGCACTAGCACATTGCTAGGTATTTGGTATTGGTCCTATTTGAATCATTAATTGTTGGCATTTCAGTGAAGGTCAGTCCATAGTGTTGGCTTCCATTGTGTTTGACCTTGGGTGTGGCTTTTATATTAGCTTCTGATAGTGAAGTCCCTTCTGATATATTAGCTACCACTTTGCTTCACTGCACACCAAGTGTTCAAGAGATGTTCTACATAGAGTGTGAGCTCGGTGCTCTTGTCATTGTTTAGATCTTATTGTGTTGTGAGTATTTAGCCTTGTTTAGTATAAAGTGATCCAATGTGTTAGCTTCAGTTCTGTTTGTTCCGAGTGTGTTTTATGAGCGCGAGAATTTAATTGATCCATATTTTTATAGAGAGATTTAATCACCCCCCTTCTAGATCTCATTCTTGCACCTAACAATTGGTATCAGAGCGAGTCTCTGATTCATCAGATCCAACGATCTGTAGAGAGAATCTTGCTTAGTTGGTGCATTCTTTGGATTATTGTCTTGATTTGATTTCGATGGCTCACCCACCTTTGTTTAACGATTCAAAGTTTGATTCCTGGTTAAACAGCTTGCGTAACTTCGTGAATCATGTTGATTCCGACTTATGGATTTTAATTTCACATGGACCATATGAAATGCCTAGAGAGAAGTCCAAGTGGACTGTTGTTCAGAAGCTCAAAAATGTTGATAATATCAGAGCTCTGAAAATAATGAAATCAACAGTTAATACTGATGTGTTCTCTTTTGTCTCCAGCTGCAAGTCGGGAAAGGAGATATTGGATAAATTGACGACCATCTATGATCAACAGGAGGATAAATGTTTGATGGCTGATAAAGCTGACAACAGTAGTGATCAATTGGATGATTCATCATCTCAGGTAAGCTCCGAATCTGAAGAATTATCATTTGATGAGTTGATGAACTTGTATGAAGAGCTGTTAGATAGATATATGAAAATAAAAACTGAAAATAAAAAGTTTAAAAAGAAAGTTGAGCAAACTGATTCAAATTCCAAATGCAAAAATTGTTTAATACTGAAACAATCCTATGATGTGTTTGCTTGATGAATAATTGAACAAGGAGCTAATTGGTTCATTAAGAATTGAAAGCCAAGATCATTTGGCCAAAATTTTAGAACTAATAAAAGAAAATGAAGAATTGAAGCAGTTAAACACTGCTATGTTTGAAAGGCTATTGACTTTGGAAAAAGAAAAATGTGTAGCTGATAATAAATCTAAAAAACCGACTGTTATGGAAAAAGAGATTGAAGACTATAAAGCTACAAATGAAATCTTGAAAAACCTGTTAGAAGAATGTGAAGAGGAAATGTTTAGTTCTGAACTGAAAATTTCATCATTAGAGAATCTAATTTCAGACTTAAATGAGTCATTGTCTAAATTTGTGGAAGGGAAAAATAGTTTGGATAGAATCTTGGGAAGCAAGATCAATCTCTAGGGAGAAGGGCTAGGATAAAATTATGAGAATATAGAAGGTTTGAAAATAAGCTGTACACACATTTTGTTCACAGCATAGAATCACCTACCACTTCCAAAGATTCCCCAAAACATGCCATGTATTCTAAGAACACTCATGTGAAAAATCATGCTTCAAAGAAAGAGAATGTAACATGTCATTATTGTGGCAAGCATGGCCATCATATGCATAATTATTTTGTCATGAAGAAGGATGATAGAATGCATGCTAGGAATTATCATGCTAAGAAATTCCCTACTACTCAAGAAAAGGGCATTACGTGTTTTCAATGTGATAAATCGGGACACATGGCTGCTCAGTGCTGGTTTGTAAATGGTAAGAAAAAATCTCAGTCAAAGTATGTTAAATTCCTAGAAAACCATCATGTTTTTAACAAAAATAAATTTGCGTCAAGAGACCAGCATATGAAGTGCTTTAATTGTGGGAAGCTGGGCCATAGGGCTAGTGAATGCTGGTCAGTTGTTGAAAGAAGAAATTCTTCTTCATGTTATAACTGTGGAAAGCATGGCCATTCAGTCAAGGACTGTTGGCAGAAAAGAAATTTTCATGATAAAAATGATAACAAACCTCATCATTCACAGAATTTCAGAAAACATGCTTATCAGAAACCTATGAAAAATTTAGGATGTTGTCATTATTGTGGTCTTCTTGTCCATTCAATATCTAATTGTTATTTGCTGAAACGTGATGATTTAAGTGCTCTGAAGTCTTGGAGAACACCTATTAGAGGTGTTACTAACCATTTAGGACCCAAGAATTCTTGGGTACCTATGTACGTAAAACGAGATTTGCTTTTGCAGGTGTGCCTTGGAGTCACAAGAAATAAAGAGGGGTTCAATAAACCAAGGTACCCATGTATGGTAAAACCCCAACTCTTGCATTCATTAGATTAGCTGTTGAATTTTAATAATTTTTTTAGTTGCACAACATGTTTTGAATTTGTTAGAAGCTCATGCATTCATTTGTGTTTTTACCTTTTAGTTGTACGCTTAAAGAAGGAGTCGAAATAAAGTGAGTTGCATGGGTTTTCATATCTGCATCTAAAATCTTGCATTCTCATTGAACATTTGTTGCATATACAATTTGCATAGTCATGCATAGTTGTGAAAATTTCATTTACACTCTCATGTACAGTTTGAGAAACTTGCATAGGTCATTTGCATTGGTTTCAATGAGCTTCTCTATGCATATATTAGTCTGCTCATGTAGGCATAAGATTGAGAGTTAATTGCATGCATTGAAAAGCATGTTGCATATTTCTTCACATGTGCATATGTCATTTGCACTGATTTAATGAGTCTCTTGTGCACATATCTGCTACATATAGTTTTTATATCTGAATTGTATATAAGACTGCATTTCACATGCCATGCATTTTTATGTTTAATCTCAATGGTATATCAAATGGTGTATTGCCAAAGGGCAGATGAGGTCTGTCTGGAAGCTCTAACCATGCGAGAGGTGGTCTTTAGACCTAAGTTCTCCGTCAAGTACCTTGGGGTTAGAATTGCATTAGATCATTTCAAACATCCATGAACTTAGTTCAAAAACCCCTACACAGCACTCATGTCACATTTGATTTTAAGTGCATTCAAATAAGGGGAGTAAATGATCATGCATACATCTGTTGAATTGCATATTCATGTGTCAAAAATTCAAGGTTCACTTGAAATGCATGTACACTCTGGCTATTGCACAAAGAGAAATACAATTCCTATAGGACTCTTTCGGTAGAGCAAGTGAGTCGACACTCATCTTAGCTGCATCGACCTCACAGTTCATTTCATAAGAAATTATTGCTCTGCGAATTGCACTGCATCGACACAGTGAATTCATGTTAACTACATCTTTGTATATTTGCATACTCATGCACAGCTTGAAGAACTAATTTGGAATGCATATCACTCTCATCATGTCTAAGCTAATGTCTCAATGCATTTGAATTGGAGGTGTTAGAGCACACATTTCCCTGCTCATATGATATCTGATAATCATTTGAAATTGATTTCTTCGTTTCAGAAAGGACAGTCCTGACACATCTGAACAGAGTAAGGTAGTTTTCTCTAAAAAGATCTTAACTATGTTGTTCTTTCCCTCTTATTTCTGAAAGCTTCACCATCAAACTCCTTGCAATTGCTGAGGAAGTGTTTTCTTGAAAATCATGTAACTTCTGAGGGGGAGCTTCACTCCAAGGTCTTTGTCTTATAGTTTTTCAGGGGGAGTCACTCTCATTCTGTTTGAATCTCAAATCTAAAATCTATGTCAATTGTGAGATTTGTTGGGACTCCTCTGGGTTGATAAGCAGTACGTGCACTGCTTTATGCTGAAATGGTTTGATGATTGACAATAGTTGTTTTGATGATTAGCAATAGTAGTATTTGACTTAGTTGACCTTATTTTGATATGATGGTGTAAGTATTTTGATGCATTTATATGTCAGATAATCATATCAAAGTTGTTTGCATCTTAGTCTGTGCATTGAATAGAGTCGGTGCAACACATGGTTAATTTTGCATTGAGTCTGTGCAGACTTAGCTCAAGGCACACTTAGTCAGTGCAATTCTTCTCGATGCATGCCACCAAGTCGTGCAACCTCTGCACCAGGCACTTAGAGTCTGTGCAATATGTCTTAGGTAACTCGGTGCATAGAAGTTCATGCATTCACTTTTTCACATTAAGTCTGTGCAAGTCAAGCATACTATGTGAATAAGTCCGTGCAAGCTCTGGCACGGGGCATATTAAGTCAGTGCAACATCTCCAGTGGCATGTCATCAGGTCCATGCAATACTCGCTCCTGTATATAGAGTATGTGCATCTCTCACTCATGCACTGGTGTAGTCCAAGCAAGGGCACTCACGGATTGATCATGTCCGTGCAACACTTGCACACTACATATATCCTGACAATGCATCCTCAGGCTTTACGTTGAAAGCATGTCCGTGCATTTGCTTTCGCAGGAATGATTGAGTCTGTGCATGTGTGTGTGAGCATCATATTGAGTCCGTGCATCTTAACTATATCAGAATCTCTACTCTGTGCAATCTCTCTTCATATCATATAATTGTCTGAATATGACCTTATATCTGATGCCTTGATAGGTGCCTTTTCGTAAAGACTAAGAATGGCACGTGATCCAAGATTGGGGGAAGTGCCAAGATCGCGACACGTGCAATGCAGTAAGCTGTGATGCTGACACGTGACCAAGATATTTGGGCGGGAATCGTGATGACCACACACCCTATCCTTCTACTGCTCTATAAATAAGAAGCTTCTTCCTCAGGAGAAGTGTGATCGTGAACATCCTTCAGAACAGCATAAGCAGAGAGAGCTTGCACGATCCAGAGAGAAGAGAATGTTGAGTAGTGGACAGCAGATCTAGAGGGGAGGGGTGAATAGATCTACCCCTCTTTTTGCAATACAACCCTCTATAAGGCTAGTTAAAAATAATTACATCGGAATACAACTAGCTTAGCGATGTATAAAATGATTTGCTTAGAAATATGATTTCAGAATATGGAGATTGAGCCTAAGCATGCATCTAAAACATATCAATCGCACAATCAAACCATAACACAAAGGATTTTAAGGTGGTTCGGACTGAATCCCCAGTCCTACGTCCGTCCCTCACCAAATCCGGTGAGGCTCCACTAGTGCCTCGCACTGAACCGTAAATCGGAAAGACCTCTGATTGCCTTCCTACTAACCACAGGTAGGGACGTCAACACCGCAGATCGGACAACTTCCGATTGTCTTCCTACTAACCACCGGTAGGGACAATCTTCAGTTTCGATCGTTTGTATGAAATGAAAAAGAACAAATATGAAAACACTCAAGCATCAAACAAGATATAGAATATGCTCAAGAAGAAAACTCTTGTCTGAGATTGTTGGAGCTTGAGTTGGATGCTTCAATGGTATCTTTCTCCTTGTGAAGAGATCTTGCTTGGATCGCTTTGAGTTGATGAAGAAGATGAAGGATGCAGATTTGATCTCCTTTGAGAATGAGCTTGCTTGGATGGTCTTAAGTTGATGAAGAGGTGTATGGATGTAGCTTTGATCACCTTTGAGAACCTTGATTACTTCTAGCTTCCTTGGAGGTTGCTTGCTTCAGATCTAAGCTTGAATCACCTTGGAATGGATGAAGAACTCCAGCCCGAAACACTGTTCACGGAGGTGCTACAGTACCCGCGCATCTCCTCCTAGAGCCTCCCTTGATCTCTCTTGTTCCAATTGAAGCATTAGGGTTTCTAACCCTCCTTGTGTTGGTTTTATAGACTTTGAATGGTCCATAGACATCCCTCAGACCAGATCCACAATCTATGGAAGATTGGGTGACTTTGGGGTAAAATAAATACAAGGAAAGGGGCTGGCCTCGAAGTGGAAAACAAAGTCAACATTGAAGGCTCGGGGCTGGCGGTCGACCTGCAGCTTCTGACGGTCAACCGCTACTGAGAAACCTACAAACGGGTGGTCCCTGGGAATTTCGGTCGACCGCTATTGGCTGGCGGTCGACAGCCACTAAGACTCTTGCAGACTGGGAGCTGCTGGCTGGGGTGGTCGACCGCCCCTGTGCTGGCGGTCGACCGCCAGCTGGGCTGACCCCGGTTCATCCCGGGTCGGTCCGTTAACCGCTTTAGCTCCATCGCTTGAGTCCTTCAGTAGCCCGTTCATATCTGTGGTATCTCCCTTGATAGTCTAAAAGGTATCAACTGAGTCTCTGGCCTTGGATTCTCTTGGCTGTACTTCTTTGTGCATTGACCTTGGATGTGTGATGAGCCGAATATCACATGTCGACTTTTGCTTGTGTTCGCATCCTTGCTTGGGCGCGATCAATGAGCTTTCACTTTTGCCATCTTCACTGAATGCCTTGTCCATTCATTGGCATATCTGTCATGAACAGAACATCACATATGTTAGTCGCATGAGAGTGAAAACATCAATGACTAATAGTGTTTAGCCATTATCAAAACCAAGAATACCACATAACTCATATGAACATAGGATGATGTCGAATGACCCCAGTGACCATAGGATAACTCAAATGACCACAAGGGCACAACATTCTCCCCCTTTTTGATGATGGGAACACTGTGAGTCATTATGTGATAGTAATATCAAGAATGGCAACAGTTATAGCAAATGCAACATATGCGACTCAAGATCCATGATAATGAGAATATGGGAATGCAATAATGCGGATATATGCATGGATGCAAAGTTTCAATCCCTCAAAAGCTCACAGAAGACTCAAATGCTCACAAAGGTTTGCTCCCCCGTCCACAATGCATTCTCGCCCTTTGACAACTCACAAAGGACTCACAATTCATTCTCACCCTTTGACAACTCACAAAGGACTCACAACATCAAGACAGTCTCCCCCGTTGACAACAGTAAAAAGGGAGGTATATGGTAGAGAAGGGGACTAATGTCTGAGAGACCAGAGCTAAATGAGAGTGGAGAGCAAGCCATTATATGCAAACCTGAAACATACCGTGAGTAACATAGATGGTTCAAAGCTAATGAAATTCGAGATCATCAACAGAGTTCGAAAAGCAGCTACATCCAAGATTTAATAGAAATGAACCAAAGGTGCATATCATGGCAGTGTTTAACCTTCCCTTGTCTTATATATCCATATTCAATAACTACAAAGGGAATAACACAAAAACTAGTATTGAGGCTAAACAATCATGACTAAAGCATGGAATTTTATGAGTGCAGTAAATTAGATTTTTAATATCTTTTGAATTTGAAGGCACATGACTCATATTTTACGAGTAATCAAGTCTAGTACATGCCTCCTAGCCGTAAGAATACACGTTGTTTAGATGCCAGTATCCCTAGGTATTTGGTAAGACTGACGGTTATGCTTCAGAATAAACAGAGATAGCAAAGTCACGTCATGACATATTCAAACTCATTTCTGTGATGAGAAGATATATTTCTCAGTAATTATGCCATTACTCTACCTAGAGTCCAAATGAATTAAGACAGAGATAACATGGACACATCATGACATATCATTCGTCACTTGATTTGATGACGTGACATATTTCTCCGTGCAACAATATCATTGCTTTATCAAATTATTTTTCAGGAATTCCAGCTCATCAAGATGTTTAAAAATAATACTTAGCTCTAAAGTATTACCAAGATGGTCATGAATTTTGAATTTTCAGATATCAGGATAGTCATTCAAAACACAATATGCAATCTCTTGTTAAGGTCTATTAAACCACAGAACATAGATGATTTCAAACAAAATATATCAGAACTACAAGGAAATCATTAAATCTGAACTATTTTCATTGAATAGACAATCATCAGTTCATATAATAGAAAGCTCTCACACCATATATTTGTCAGTCTCATGATCTCATATTCAGACTGTAAGCCATGTAAGCACAAGAAATTAAGAAAAGCATCAAGACTCCCCCTAAGGATATGCAATAAATGCACTCAAAGAGTTATGTGTACAAGCAAGTGTAATGATAACTGTCAAGAGGAGAATGACCTGAAACATGCAGGGGTTGACATGAATTTGGCAGACATGAGATGCATGACCCAACACATGCTTGTACACTTATTAAATACAACAGAATGAAGATGAAACACATGCATGAATGCTGCACAAGGATAACTCCCCCTTACTATATTTCCTATATGCGACATTGACACATGGTACTTGGCGGAGGTGAAACCTCATGCATATTGAGTGCTTCTAGGCAAGCATAACATGCTTTTCCATACATCAACATTTGATATACTATGGCCATACAAGAATGATGCTACACAAATCATGCAAGGAATCATGAACATGCAATGCGACACCATATGCAAAATGGCATATATATATATAAACAATACATGGACACAAATCTGCAGAAACACACAACTAAATTGAATAAAATCATCATTTCAATTTTTATTGGCCTGAGGTCGGCAAAGACCAAGCTCCCTTCTGAGTGTTGAAAACCTGTCATTACACAAGGGCTTGGTGAAAATATCAGCAATTTGATTTAGAGTATCAACAAAATGCAGTTCAAAATTTTTCTTACCGACCTCATCTCTAATGAAGTGATGCCTAATCTCAATATGCTTAGTCCTAGAGTGCTGGACTGGATTTTTTGCAAGGTTGATAGCACTAGTGTTATCACACAGAATCGGGACACAACCAAGATCTACTAGGTAGTCTTGGAGTTGGTGTTTAATCCACAACACTTGGGTGCCACAGCTCCCCGCAGCAACATATTCTGCCTCTGCGATTGAGAGGGCAACCGAGTGTTGTTTCTTGGAGGCCCAAAAACTAAACACCCGCCTAGAAACTGGCAATAGCCACTAGTACTCTTACGATCCAACTTGCAGCCAGCGTAGTCCGCATCAGAATAAGATATAAGAGATAAATCACATGATGACGGATACCACAATCCCAAATCTTGAGTGCCGGCAAGATATCTAAGGATACGTTTGACGGCATTCAAGTGGGATTCTCTAGGACTAGCTTGAAATCTAGCACAAAGATATACACTAAACTGGATATCTGGTCGGGATGCAGTCAAGTAAAGCAAAGAGCCGATCATACCTCTATAGATCTTTGCATCAACTAATTTACCATTTTCATCCGAATCCAGTGATGTTGTGGTGCTCATAGGAGTTGCAATGATTTTACTGTTCGTCATATCAAATCTTTTCAGTAGCTCTTGATGTATTTGGCTTGACTTATGAAGCGCCCATCTTGTCCTTGGTTGACCTGCAAATCGAGAAAGAATTGGAGTTCTCCCATTAGGCTCATCTCAAATTTGCTAGTCATGAGGTTAGCAAATTCCTCACACATTTCAGATTTAGTAGAACCAAACACAATATCATCAACATAAATTTGAACAATCAAGATGTTCTTACCTTGCTTCTTGGTGAAAAGTGTTTGATCTACCTTACCTCATGTGTACCCTTTTTCAATGAGGAACGAGCTTAGTCTCTCATACCAAGCTCTTGGTGCTTACTTAAGTCCATAAAGTGCCCTATCTAGCTTGTATACAAAATCTACATGGTTAGAGTTTTCAAAACCAGGGGGCTGCTCAACATAGACTTCTTCTTTGATCAAGCCATTCAAGAAAGTACTTTTTACATCCATTTGATACAGTTTTATTCTAAGGGAGCATGCAAAGGCTAGTAAAATTCTGATGGCTTCGAGTCTAGCAACTGGGGCATAAGATTCATCAAAGTCTACCCCAAACTCCTAATTATACCCTTGAGCCACCAATCTCGCCTTGTTTCTTATTATCTTACCATCCTCACTGAGTTTGTTCCCAAAGACCCATTTAGTGCCAATGACAGATTGTGATGAAGGTCTAGGAACAAGATGCCAAACTTTGTTTCTTTCAAACTGGTTTAACTCGTCTTGCCTTGAATTTATCCAGTTTTCATCCTTTAATGCTTCATCAATATTTTTGGGTTCAAGCTGAGAGATAAGAGCAAGTTGATCTAATTCTTCCACAATTTTAAAATGTGACCTTGTTCTAGGTGGGTCATTCAAGCTTCCAATGGCATTTTCTAAAGAATGATCCTTAAGAATTCTAATGTTTGTAGAATCATTACCTTCTCCTGGAGCTTGATCCCTTGCATTACTTGATTCAGCTCGGTCACCATCTTCTTTTGTTTCTTCTTGTGGAGGATCACTCTTGTCCTTCATGCTTAGGAATTCCCCATCTTCATCATTTTTCCTGCAAGAGTTATCATTGTTAGAATCATCATGATATTCATCAAAGGAAACATGGGGTGATTCTTCCACAGTTTGACTCTTGATATTATAAATTATATAAGCCATAGATCTATCAGAATATCCAAGGAATATACCTTCATCGCTCTTGGGCTCGAATTTATCTAAGTCTCTTTTATCATTATTGTGGATGAAGCATTTTGACCCAGACACTTTCATATGTGTGAGAGAAGGGTTTTTACCTTTCAGCAACTCATAAGGAGTCTTTTTGGTGTGTGGCCTTACCATAGAGCGGTTGATAATGTAACATGCTGAGTTTACCGCTTCAGCCCAAAACCTCCTTGGAAGTTACCGTTCAGCAAGCATAGTTCTTGCCATCTCTACAAGTGTTCAGTTTCTCCTTTCAACTACACCGTTTTGCTCTGGGGTTCTTGGTGAAGAAAACCGGTGTGAAATACCTTCAGCCATGCAAAGATTATAGAAGTCAGCATTTTCAAATTCACCACCGTGATCAGATTGAATCTTGGAAATTTTAAACTCACCGTCCTGCTTTATCTTCATGTAGAGTGCCTGAAACTCATCAAAAGCATCATTTTTATGTGTGAGAAAGAAAACCCATGTGAACCTAGAAAAGTCATCCACCAAGACATATCCATATTTTCTAGCACTTAAGTTAGCAGTTCTGGTTGGGCCAAACAGGTCTATATGAATTAGCTCGAGTGGTTTGGATGATGTATTTTCATATCTTCCTTTGAAAGATTTTCTTGTTTGTTTACCTAGGGCACATGCAGTATACAACTTGTTTTCTTGTTTAAATGATAATTCAGGCAACCCTTTCACCATTGAATGCTTTAACAGTTTATGTAAGATATTGTAGCTAGCATGTCCTAGTTTACGATGCCATAGTCAAGCAATCTCAGATTTTGGTGCAGCAAGACAAAGGTTTAAATAAGCAGGATCATCTAAGCCAATCATGTAAACATTGTTGACTCTCTTACCAGAAAATTTTACTTTATCAGATTTTGGTTCAAAGATTTTACATTCATGAGAATCAAACAATATTTTGTGACCTTTATCACATAATTGACTTATGCTGAGTAAGTTATATTTTAAACCTTCAACTAACAGCACATTTCCAATGGAGTTGGAGAGGTTCTTACCTACATTACCTGTTCCAATGATTTTTCCTTTGTTGTTCCCTCTAAATGTGATGTATCCTCCTTCCTTTTCCTCCAAGAGACAAAGTTTTGATTTGTCTCCAGTCATGTGTCTTGAACAGCCACTATCAAGGTACCATCTGTTATGCATGGCTGCAAGACACTCTTGCACAAGCAATTAAACAATTGTGTTTGGAACCCAACCGAATTTGGGTCCCATCAAACTCTTCAGATTTTTAAAACATGAAACCATTTCTTTTGGAATCCAAACCTTCTTAACATTCATGTTTTGTTTGCTTAGAGCAGGGATTTGATTTTTCTTTTCAGCTTTGACATTCACATTTTGTTTAGAAGCTCTTTGTTGAATTTTGTAGAAGTTTGAGGAAGTTTGCTTCTTGAACCATTGAGGCCGTTGGTTGGTTTTGGGTTGAAAGTGGTTGTTTTACCATCTAGGAGATTAAAACTTATAAGATTGATGAACACATGGATCATAATTTCCCCAAAAGTAGGGTGGTGTTGGCCTATATGAATGTGCAATCCAGTTATGGTGATATCTGGAAGATTGAGCATGCAATGGCCAAGGAAGTGTTGACCTATGCTGCGGGGAAGGTCTACCTTTCTTAGGTTTTTGGACAAACTTTTTGAGAATTTCAGTTACTGCCTCTTCAATCTTTTCTTTTCCTTTGGATGTTGTTTTTGAAGTTGAAGTATCAGAAGAGGAAACAAATGTGACTATTTTTAACCCAATTGGCCTTTTGTTTGTAGGTTCAAACCCAACCCTTCCTTGTTGAAGTTCATTCTGGTTCCTAGCAAAGCATCTAGGTTTTCTCTTCCATCCACAAATTTTTCCAAAGATTATTGTTTATCCTTCAAATCTTTTTGTAAGTTTTCAATATTTTGCAGGAGTTGAATGTTGACTTGTTTGATAGCTTCATACTTTTCATTGCTCAATTTACTATCTTTTTCATAGGTTTACATTTTTAGCTTCATGCTATCAATCTCATTTCTCAAATCTTCATTTTCAGTTTCCAAGTCAGCCATTTCTTTTCTTCCTTCATCCAAGTTCTCAATCATTTTCATAAGATCTTCAATTTCAATTTCAAGTAGAGCATTCTTATCATTCATATCATGATCATGCACAAATGAGTTAATTTTCTTTTTTAATGATTTATTCTCCTTTTTGTATATTTCATATTTTTTCATGAGTTGTATATATGCATCCTCCCAATCATCAATTGTATAATCCTCAAATGGAGAATTTACCTGAGTTTCTGCATCACCTTTGGCCGTAAGACAGAGATCTTCTTTTTCTTTATCCGAGGAGCTAGTTCCGTCATCACTTTCCTCTTCATCGCTCCATGTGGACACCATGGCCTTGTTCTGCTTCTTGCCCTTCCATTTGTCGACTTTTCTGAATCTGTCGGGACAATCATTCTTGAAATGTCCTGTTTTATTGCAAGAATAGCAAATGATTTTATCAGATTTCTTAGAGTTTTCAGAATTAGATTTGAAACTATTTCTTACCTTTGACCTTCCTCTCATGAAGCTCTTACCTTCCTTTCTCATGAATTTTCTGAACTTACGTTTCAGCATGGCTACGTCATCCTCATCTCGCTCACTTATCGAATCCTCACCTTCATCAGAAGAGCCTTGACCGCTGGGTCCTGCTTTAAGAGCTAGGGGCTTTTTCTTAGGCACCTCAGCCTCTTTATTCTTAAGGTTGATCTCATAGGTCATTAAAGACCCAATGAGTTCATCTACCTTGGTAGTTGCGAGATCTCTCGATTCTTCAACCACGGTAGCCTTTGTGTGTCATGCGGGAGTGAATGATCTGAGAATCTTTCTCACAATTTCCTGTTCTGAGTATTTCTTTCCCAAATCAGTTAGACTATTAGTAAGCACAGTTAACCAAGCATACATATTCTGAATTGACTCATCAGGCTTCATACGGAACATTTCATATTCAGAAACTAAAATGTTGGCTTTTGTTTCTCGTACCTGAGAGGTTCCTTCATAGATTACCTCTAACTTATCTCACATTAGTTTTGCAGATGCGCAGGTAGACACTCTTGAGAATTCAACTGGATGGAGTGAGCATTGCATGATGTTTAGCACTTCAGTTGATAGTGGATTGCCTTATTTGTTCTTTGGTCCACAAGTCCTCATCATCCGGTAGCTCATACGAACCTTTGTTGATCACTCGCCAAAGTTCATAGTCTTGGGCGCAAATGAACACCTGCATACGATGTTTCCAATAGGGATAATTAGCTCTAGTAAAATAAAGAGGCATGTTCACAGAATGTCCTTCAAGTAGAAAACCCTTGGACGCTGATCCACCAATTCCCTCAAGGTCGTTGGACCCCATAATGAGAGATTAGGCTCTGATCCCACTTGTTGAGTAGTGGATAGTGGATCTAGATGGGAGGGGTGAATAGATCTGCCCCTCTTTTCACAATACAACCCTCTATAAGGCTAGTTAAAAATAATTGCAGCGGAATACAACTAGCTTAGCGATGTATAAAACGATTTGCTTAGAAATATGATTTCACAATATGGAGATTGAACCTAAGCATGCATCTAAAACATATCAATCGCACAATCAAACCACAACACAAAGGATTTTATGGTGGTTCGGACTGAATCCCCAGTCCTACGTCCACCCCTCACCAAATCCGGTGAGGCTCCACTAGTGCCTCGCACTGAACCATAAATCGGAAAGACCTCCGATTGCCTTCCTACTAACCACATGTAGGGACGTCAACACCACAGATCGGACAACTTCCGATTACCTTCCTACTAACCACCGGTAGGGACGATCTTCAGTTTCGATTGTTTGTATGAAATGAAAAAGAACAAATATGAAAACACTCAAGCATCAAACAAGATATAGAATATGCTCAAGAAGAAAACTCTTGTCTGAGATTGTTGGAGCTTGAGTCGGATGCGTCAATGGTATCTTCTTCCTTGTGAAGAGATCTTACTTGGATCGCTTTAAGTTGATGAAGAAGATGAAGGATGCAGATTTGATCTCCTTTGAGAATGAGCTTGCTTGGATGGTCTTAAGTTGATGAAGAGGTGTATGGATGTAGCTTTGATCACCTTTGTGAACCTTGATTGCTTCTTGCTTCCTTAGAGGTTGCTTGCTTAAGATATAAGCTTGAATCACCTTGGAATAGATGAAGAACTCTAGCCCGAAACACTGTTCACGGAGGTGCTACAGTACCTGCGAATCTCCTCCTCTAGCCTCCCTTGATCTCTCTTGTTCCAATTGAAGCATTAGGGTTTCTAACCCTCATTGTGTTGGTTTTATAGACTTTGAATGGTCCATAGACATCCCCCAGACCAGATCCACAATCTATGAAGATTGGGTGACTTTGGGGTTAAATAAATACAAGGAAAGGGGCTGGCCTCAAAGTGGAAAACAAAGTCAACATTGACGGCTCGGGGCTGGCGGTCGACTTGCAGCTTCTGGCGGTCGACCGCTACTGAGAAACCTGCAAACGGGTGGTCCCTGGGAATTTCAGTCGACCGCTACTAGCTGGCGGTCGACCGCCACTAAGACTAGTGCAGACTGGGAGCTGCTGGCTGGGGCGGTCGACCGCCCCTGTGCTGGCGGTCGACCGCCAGCTGGGCAGACCCCGGTTCATCCCGGGTCGGTCCGTTAACCACTTTAGCTCCGTCGCTTGAGTCCTTCAGCAGCCCGTTCATATATGTGGTATCTCCCTTGACAGTCTAAAAGGTTTCAACTATCTCTGGCCTTGGATTCTCTTGGCTGTACTTCTTTGTGCATTGACCTTGGATGTGTGACGAGCCGAATATCACGTGTCGACTTTTGCTTGTGTTCGCATCCTTGCTTGGGCACGATCAATGAGCTTTCACTTTTACCATTCTCACTGAATGCCTTGTCCATTCATTGGCATATCTGTCATGAACAGAACATCACATATGTTAGTCGCATGAGAGTGGAAACATCAATGACTAATAGTGTCTAGCCATTATCAAAACCAAGAATACCACAGAACTCATATGACCATAGGATGATGTCGAATGATCCCAGTGACCATAGGATAACTCAAATGACCACAGGGGCACAACAGAGAACAAGAAGAAAGAGAGAAGAAGAGAAGGAGAGAGTTGAAAGAGAGGTGTCTGAGAGAATACTGTGAGTGTTTGTTCCTCAGTCTCTTGGTTCAGAACCAGAGCTGAAATTGCTCAGTGTTGAGCTACATTCCCCTAGTGGGTTCTTTTGTTTCTTCGCTTGTTTTCTTTTTCATTTCTGAAACTACGTTTCCAAGCTGTGTGTCAGCGGAGCAAGCTGTGAAGCTCAACTGTTTGGAGAGGTGGATTTGTCACGCCCCGAGAGCGGAAAATATCCGGAGACGCGTGACGAGTTTATATCAATCATGTCAATCAGAGTATTAGTGTATTCGACACCAAAATCAGAGATGCGCAAAAGTAAAGATAACCCAATCCATTTTATTCCTATAATAAGAATATGTCTATTACAAACCTTTGAAGTACTAACTAAAATAAAGGAAAAATACAAGGTTGACTCAAGAAAATATGAAAAAGACTAGATAACACGGAAGAAGCTCTATCTCTTTCACTCTTGATTTTTCCCATCCGTTTGAGTTCCCTCATCGTCGGACTTACCTGAAAAGTATGGAAACACTGAGTGAGCGAACGCTCAGTAGGAAATTATATCTCAAGAACTAGCAAGGGGTTTAAGTGATTACATCTTTCATGAATGCACTATAGCTATGCATGCTCACATAAAACGACAAGATAGAAAGAGGATATAACAAAAAGATAGCAAGAAGAACTAGTCATGAACTTTCAAGAACTTATATCAAAAGCTATCAAGATACTCAAGCAAGTAGACGCATCATGTCATGTCGGAACTTGACTATCACGTTTCAAGCACGCAAGTATGAAATTACACTTTTTCATGCCACGCAAGTCATGTAATATCAAGTCAAGTACAAGATTTGTGGAATGTTCAATCAAGCTAGTCATGCACTTCGGTATAATACCAATACCGTGATTAATCAACTCCCATGGGCACAAGTACTTTCGGGTGCTCCTCCCAAGACCAGATCAGGCCCTATATGCGTAGGCATTAATCATGTATTTTTAACATCCACTTTTGTATATAGCCAATATGGAATTTCAAGAATAAAGCTTGTACACATGTAGGATAAACTCGGATAGAGTAGAGTCCAAAAATATGACACTTGACATAAAATGATGATAATAACGGTACAATCACGATTATCGATAAAACTAGGTGGAATTGGTTCCCTAACTTGGGTACCATGACAAACAAGTATGGACATTCTTTATATAGAATTGAGGTCCACAAGAACATCAAGTTTAATATAGAATTGGGGTCTACAAGAACATCATAACAATGTCATGCTTTACCCCGTTCATTAAGATAATTCTCATATCATACACATGGCATGACATGAGGGCCGGTATACCATGTTTCTTTAGAGTGACATGGCAGTCAAATAATGTAATGGGTTTTTATGGTACAACCTGCTCAGTCGGCCTTGAGGGAATCCAAGGCTCGAGGAATCTTACGGAGGTCTCTATGACTAACTCGCTAGTCCAAAGGAACGGAATGTTCAATGGAGAGCTTGTATGTCACTGAGAGTTAAGGGGGTAACGTTAAAACATCATGAAACATGGGACTATATTCACGGACTGGAATATAGTGCCGATATATATATATATATATATCAAACTCTCGGTTAACAGAAACAAGGGAAAACAGTAATACAGAAAATAGTGACTTTATCCAAGTCATTAATTATCCAATTAACGCCTTACAGAGGGGCGTTTATTTACAAATTTGACGACTTATACATTAGTCGTCCCTTCAATATTTCTATTCTGCAGAAAATCAATATTCTGGAATTTTAACAAAAACGCACCCTGGACAAGGGCGTTACTTTTCAATTAGCGCCCTGGTCTGGGGCGTCAGTTCAATAAGAGACGACCTTGTTCAGGTCGTTAATTCAACAATTTTCTAAATTTCAGATAATAAAATTTCAGGAACAATTTATATAGTCAGGACCAGAAAAATAGCAGAATTCATTCAGGATGATCATGCATTAGATTAGGTTCATGGTTTCACAGATATAGAATTTTAAACATGGGTAATTATTAATTTATATGAAATTGACGCCTACTGGGTAGGGTGTCAAAACAAGAATTAGCGCCCTTGTCAGGGTCGCTTCTTTCAAAATTTTACAGAAAATATTTGAAACCACGATGAAACTATATGCATGGATAAAATATGATTTTATTCAAGATCTTAAATTAAATTGGGCTACGTTTCTTGAGAAAACCTACCTTTTGAAGATTAACTGGTGAACGGATGAAGGTTTGGAGAAGAAAACGATGCTCTGTTCTCGAACAGAGATAACTTGCAGGAGATGAAAGAGACAGAAGTCCTTGGTCTGATGCAGCTGAAAGTAGGTTCCCCACCGATACAGAAGATTTGCCTTCTGTTCAGCAAGGAGGAAGGAGAGGAAGACAACAGTCTTCACGTCCCTCCTGTAGGGAGAATATGGACGAGGAATACTCGTTCTTCAGTCAAAAGGATGATCGTCTTCACAACACAGACAACCTGTATAGGAAGATGAGGAAGGAAAAGAACATCAACGTTCTTTCAACACACTCAACCAAAAATAAAGAGGAAGAACATTACCTGTTCTTCACGTCGATGACAGCAGCAGCAGATCGCCAAATAGCGATCAAGGGTTGATTTAGGAGGGTATTTATAGGGTTTTTAGAATCCTAATAGGGTTAGAGTTATATTGGAAGTAATACTTCTATGATAAAACCCTTACTATTTTCCATCTTCGATGTAGTTATCCAGAACTTGCTCTGGATAGACTTCTGGGTCGAACGAAACTCGAACTGAATTCACGCCTTAGGCTAGGTCGTGTGTTTTAATTGACGACGTTGTCCTAGTCGTTTCTTATTAAAAACGCGCCCAAGATGAGGGTGTTTCCTTTTGACTAAGGGCATCTGCTACATGATTACCATTTCCGGGATGATATTGTATATTGAAGTCGAAGTCCTTGAGATATTCTAGCCAACGCCTTTGCCTCATATTTAGTTCCTTTTGAGAGAAAAGATACTTGAGACTCTTGTGATCGGAGTATACAGTAAACTGTACTCCATATAGATAATGCCTCCAGATCTTTAGTGCAAATACTACCGCGGTTAATTTTAAGTCATGGACGGGGTAGTTCTCTTCATGCTTCTTTAATTGATGAGAAGAATAAGCTATAACCTTTCCTTGTTGCATTAGAACACATTCGAGGCCAATGCCAGAAGCATCAGTGTATACCTCGAATTTCGCTCCTTCCATTGGTAAAGCTAAGACAGGAGCTGTAGTAAGATGATCCTTGAGAGTTTGGAAGCTTCTTTCACATTCCTCACTCCATTCGTAACGGATCTCCTTGCGAGTTAACCTCGTAAGTGGTACGGCGATCTTAGAGAAATCTTTGATGAATCGCCTGTAATAGCCAGCAAGACCTAAGAAACTTCGGATCTCGCTAGCATTGGTCGGTCTTTCCCAATTTCTTACAGCTTCAACTTTTGATGGATCTACTGATAAGCCATCCTTTGATATAACATGTCCGAGAAAAGTCACTTCCTCAAGCCAGAAGTCACACTTGCTGAGTTTTGCATATAATTGATTTGCCCTCAATATTTGTAATGCAATCCTTAAATGCTCCTCATGCTCTTCCTTGGTCTCGGAATAAATCAATATATCATCAATAAAGACCACCACGAATTGATCCAAATAAGGCCTGAATATACTATTCATTAACTGCATAAAGGCAGCAGGGGCATTCGTTAGTCCGAAAGGCATAACAACAAATTCATAATGGCCGTACCTACTTCTGAATGCAGTCTTATGAATGTCCTCATCCTTGATTCTTAATTGATGATATCCCGACCTAAGATCAATTTTAGAAAAGTACTTGGATCCTGAAATTTGATCAAACAACTCATCGATTCTCGGCAGTGGATACTTGTTCTTGATAGTGAGATGATTCAACTGTCGATAGTAGATGCATAACCTCATAGATCCATCTTTCTTCTTTACAAATAATACAGGCGCTCCCCATGGGGAAGTACTTGGTCTTATGAATCCCTTCTTAATGAGTTCCATCAATTGCTCCGTTAACTCCTTGAGTTCAGCAGGTGACATTCTATACAGTGCCTTAGAAACTAGACCCGCACCAGGAACTAAATCGATGGTGAAGGCCACTTCTCTTTGTGGGGGTAATCCAGGCAAATCTTCTGAAAATACGTCTAGAAATTCTTGTACCACCGGAATGTCTTCTATCTTAGTTTCCTTAGCCTCCTTAATCGTGACGAATGCAAGGAAAGATACACATCCTTTCCTGATGAGCTTGCTAGCTCGGAGAGCCGAAATAAAAGGGGATTTGCTCCGACTCTTGAGGCTAGTATAGACTAGTTCTAGAAAGTCCTTGAAAGTAACCTTGCTATTGCGGCAATCGACTGTTGCCTGGTATTTGGATAACCAATCCGCTTCTAGTATGACATCATACTCCTTTAGATCTAAACATATAAGATCAATAGGGAGATCCTTACCATGAATCAATACTTCACAGTTCTGGTAATGGTGTGTAATATCAGACTCGTTTCCTAGAGGAGTAGACAAGACTAATTTTATCCATTCCGGTTCTAGGGGTAACGGATCAGCGAACTTCTTGGAAACAATTGAATGTGAAGCACCAGTATCAAATAAGACATGTGCAGACTTGGAACAAACTTTCAGTGTACCTTCTACTAGTCCGCCTTCTTCTTCTTCGGTCTCCTTAATTACGTGAAGATGAGCATTCTTGGTTACTGGGCGCTTTCCGTCCCCGGCTTGATCATTAAGTAATGGGCAATCAGGTATTCGATGATCGCGACTCCCACAGCGGAGACATGCTCCTAGTTTCCTCCAGCATTCTTCTGCTCTATGGCCCGCCTTGTCACAATGCTTGCACACTATATTTGATGGGGTAGTGGTGATGGAGAAGGGCTTGGTCTTCTTAAACTTCTGATCTTGTGAGGAAGTACCTCCATTGCTAGGCCTCTTCTTGAAGTTGGGTTTAAAGGAACCCGAACTTGTAACTTATTCTTTCTTGTCCTTCCCACGGATTCTATCTGATAGTTCCGTGGCATCTTCTAGAAGCTGGGCTCGACGTACTATCTCCGAATAGACTTGAATATCCATCGGTGCCAGTTGGGTAATATATTGGGGCCTGAGCCCATTAAGGAACCTCCTAGCTTTCATCTTCTCGGTGCTAACTAAGTGCTTAGCATACCGAGATAATCTAGAAAATTGGGCCTCGTACTCGGCCACTGTCAAGGACCGTTGCTTCAGTGCAGCAAATTCTGCAGCTTTCTTTTCCTGTACTCGGTCCGAAAAATATTTAGCGTTGAAATGTTCAACGAATTCTTCCCAAGTAACTTGGTCTTGATTTAAAGTAGCTTCTATTGATTCCCACCAGCATCGGGCATCCCTTTCCAACTGAAAGGTAGCTAATAAGACTTTATCTTGATCCGTGCACTGCATAACACGGAATATACGTTCCGTCTCCCTGATCCAGTGCTCTGCGTCGTCCGGATCAGTAGAACCCGTGAATTTAGGCGGGTTCATGTTTTTAAAGACTTGGTGGAGACTCCCTGCTTGTTGTGCTCCTCCTTGTGCTACCTGTTGCAGCACCTGAGTCATGCCTTGAAGTGTACGCTGCATGTTGCGCCACTGAGCACGTTCGGCAGCCATCGTCCTACAATTACAATAACTAGATTAATACGTGATTTCATTTAGAAGCTAGCATTTTTATGTTAACTTTAACCCTTGGTTCTACCCAATCTCACCGGTTAAAGGTTAAACCTATCCTTGGACTTGGGTTTCCTAGGAATTGAATACCCTAGGCTCTGATACCACAAAAACTGTCACGCCCAGAGAGCGGAAGATACCCGGAGACGCGTGACGAGTTTATATCAATCATGTCAATCAGAGTATTAGTGTATTCGACACCAAAATCAGAGATGTGCAAAAGTAAAGATAACCCAATCCATTTTATTCCTGTAATAAGAATATGTCTATTACAAACCTTTGAAGTACTAACTAAAATAAAGGAAAAATACAAGGTTGACTCAAGAAAATATGAAAAAGTCTAGATAACACGGAAGAAGCTCTATCTCTTTCACTCTTGATTTTCCCCATCCGTTTGAGTTCCCTCATCGTCGGACTTACCTGAAAAGTATGGAAACACTGAGTGAGCGAACGCTCTGTAGGAAATTATATCTCAAGAACTAGCAAGGGGTTTAAGTGATTACATCTTTCATGAATGCACTATAGCTACGCATGCTCGCATAAAACGACAAGATAGAAAGAGGATATAACAAAAAGATAGCAAGAAGAACTAGTCATGAACTTTCAAGAACTTATATCAAAAGCTATCAAGATACTCAAGCAAGTAGACGCATCATGTCATGTCGGAACTTGGCTATCACGTTTCAAGCACGCAAGTATGAAATTACCCTTTTTCGGGCCACGCAAGTCATGTAATATCAAGTCAAGTACAAGATTTGTGGAATGTTCAATCAAGCTAGTCATGCACTTCGGTATAATGCCAATACCGTGATCAATCAACTCCCATGGGCACAAGTACTTTCGGGTGCTCCTCCCAGGACCAGATCGGGCCCTATATGCGTATGCATTAATCATGTATTTTTAACATCCACTTTTGTATATAGCCAATATGGAATTTCAAGAATAAAGCTTGTAGACATGTAGGATAAACTTGGATAGAGTAGAGTCCAAAAATATGACACTTGACATAAAATGGCGATAATAACGGTACAATCACGATTATCGATAAAACTAGGTGGAATTGGTTCCCTAACTTGGGTACCATGACAAACAAGTATGGACATTCTTTATATAAAATTGAGGTCCACAAGAACATCAAGTTTAATATAGAATTGGGGTCTACAAGAACATCATAACAATGTCATGCTTTACCCCATTCATTAAGATAATTCTCATATCATACACATGGCATGACATGAGGGCCGGTATACCATGTTTCTTTAGAGTGACATGGCAGTCAAATAATGTAATGGGTTTTTATGGTACACCTGCTCAGTTGGCCTTGAGGGAATCCAAGGCTCGAGGAGTCTTACGGAGGTCTCTATGACTAACTCGTTAGTCCAAAGGAACGGAATGTCCAATGGAGAGCTTGTATGTCACTGAGAGTTAAGGGGGTAACGTTAAAACATCATGAAACATGGGACTATATTCACGGACTGGAATATAGTGCCGATATATATATATATATATATATATATATATATATATATATATATATATATATATATATATATATATATATATATATATATATCAAACTCTCGGTTAACAGAAATAAAGGAAAACAGTAATACAGAAAATAGCGACTTTAGCCAAGTCATTAATTATCCAATTAACGCCTTACAGAGGGGCGTTTATTTATAAATTTGACGACTTATACATTAGTCGTCCCTTCAATATTTCTATTCTGCAGAAAATCAATATTCTGGAATTTTAACAAAAACGCGCCCTGGACAAGGGCGTTACTTTTCAATTAGCGTCCTGGTCTGGGGCGTCAGTTCAATAAGAGACGACCTTGTTCAGGTCGTTAATTCAGCAATTTTCCAAATTTCAGATAATAAAAATTCAGGAACAATTTATATAGTCAGGACCAGAAAAATAACAGAATTCATTCAGGATGATCATGCATTAGATTAGGTTCATGGTTTCACAGATATAGAATTTTAAACATGGGTAATTATTAATTTATATGAAATTGACGCCTACTGGGTAGGGCGTCAAAACAAGAATTAGCGCCCTTGTCAGGGTCGCTTCTTTCAAAATTTTACAGAAAATATTTGAAACCACGATGAAACTATATGCATGGATAACATATGATTTTATTCAAGATCTTAAATTAAATTGGGCTGCGTTTCTTGAGAAAACCTACCTTTTGAAGATTAACTGGTGAACGGATGAAGGTTTGGAGAAGAAAACGATGCTCTGTTCTCGAACAGAGATAACTTGCAGGAGATGAAAGAGACAGAAGTCCTTGGTCTGATGCAACTGAAAGTAGGTTCCCCACCGATACAGAAGATTTGCCTTCTGTTCAGCAAGGAGGAAGGAGAGGAAGACAACAGTCTTCACGTCCCTCCTGCAGGGAGAATATGGATGAGGAATACTCGTTCTTCAGTCAAAAGGATGATCGTCTTCACAACACAGACAACCTGTATAGGAAGATGAGGAAGGAAAAGAACATCAACGTTCTTTCAACACACTCAACCAAAAATAAAGAGGAAGAACATTACCTGTTCTTCACGTCGATGACAGCAGCAGCAGATCGCCAAATAGCGATCAAGGGTTGATTTAGGAGGGTATTTATAGGGTTTTTAGAATCCTAATAGGGTTAGAGTTATATAGGAAGTAATACTTCCATGATAAAGTCCTTACTATTTTCCATCTTCGATGTAGTTATCCAGAACTTGCTCTGGATAGACTCCTGGGTCGAACGAAACTCGAACTGAATTCACGCCTTAGGCTAGGTCGTGTGTTTTAATTGACGACGTTGTCCTAGTCGTTTCTTATTAAAAACGCGCCCAAGATGAGGGCGTTTCCTTTCCTTTCCTTAATTTTATTTCCCGTCGTTTGAAATTTGACGCCCTAGGTTGTAGGCGTCCTTTTTAAATTAACGCCTTAGACAGAGGCGTTTCCTTTTGAATTAGCGCCTTGATAAAAGGCGTTATTTTCCTCTTGATTAATGATTTACTCATTTAGGCTCTTTGTCATCTATTTACTTATCTTTTATTTTAATTTAATTTATTTAAAAATCTTATTTGTATCAGGGTTGCTACACCCTCCCCCACTTAAAAGAATTTGGTCCCCAAATTCCATAGTATATATATGTGGAGAGTGTAGAGTATATACCTTAAAATAATTCTGGAAATTGCTTCCTCATGAATTCCTCGGTCTCCCATGTGGCTTCATGATCGGAACTCTTATTCCATTGTACTTCTAGCATGGGAATAACCTTATTCCTTAGAGTACGTACTTCACGATCTAGTATCTTTATGGGCTTCTATTCATATGTGAGATCCTTCTGGATAACTAAGTCTCCATGTTCAATAATATGTGATGGATCGTGTACATACTTCTTCAACATAGATATGTGGAACACATTATGCACTTCAGACAATTGAGGAGGCAATGCGATGCGATAAGCAACCTCGCCAACTCTTTCCAGTATCTCGAAGGGTCCGATGAATCTTGGTGTAAGCTTGCCCTTGACACCAAATCTCCGTATGCCACGTCCACGCGATATCTTGAGAAATACATGATCTCCATCTTGGAATTCAAGATCTCTCCTTCTTGTATCAGCATAAGCCTTTTGCCTAGACTGAGCAACTTGTAGTCTTTCTCTAATCAATTGTATCTTCTCAGTGGTATCCCTTACCATGTCTAGACCTAATAGTTGTTTCTCTCCAACTTCGTCCCAGCATAAGGGTGATCGGCAACTTCTTCCGTATAAGGGTTCGAAAGGTGCCATTTGTATACTTGCCTGGTAGCTATTATTGTATGCAAATTCAACCAGAGGCAAGTGATCATGCCAGCTTCCACCAAAATCAATGATGCATGCCCTAAGCATATCTTCAATGACCTGATTAGTTCTCTCGGTCTGACCATCCGTTTGAGGATGAAAAGCTGTACTAAAGTTAAGCCTTGTTCCCAACGAATGTTGTAGTCCCTTCCAAAAATGAGAAGTAAAACGGGGATCTCTGTCAGACACGATTGAAATAGGAATACCGTGTAATCTGACTATGTCCTTGATGTATAATGCAGCCAACACATCGACTGACCATCGGCTCTTGATTGGCAAGAAATGCGCCGATTTAGTCAATCGGTCAATAATAACCCATATTCCATCATGTCCTCCTTTTGATTTAGATAAACCCATGATGAAATCCATACCAATATCCTCCCACTTCCATTTAGGGATATCTAGAGGATGTAGTTTTCCAGCAGGCTTTTGATGTTCCGCCTTGACCTGTTGGCATGTGAGACAGTGCGACACGTAGTCCGCTATTTCCCTTTTCATGTTGGGCCACCAAAAATTTCTTTTCACATCTTGGTACATTTTGGTAGATCCAGGATGAATCGTGTACCTTGATCTATGAGCTTCATTTAAGATCTTCTTCTTTAACTCGGGACAATCCGATATACAAGTTCTGTTTTGGAATAACAACCTTCTATCTGATGCTAATTGGAAATCAGACTGTCCTTCTAGTTTGCCCTTGATTTCCACTAATATTGGGTCATCATCCTGAAGTGCTTGTATTTCAGTTAATAGGTCTGGATGAATGCTTATATGAGACAATGTGACACATTTGAAGTTCGTGTCCATGCTTATATTGAGCTTAGAGAATTGCTCCAGCAACTTCCATTCTTGAATCATACAAGTGGCTAACAGTGCTCTCGGCTTTCGACTAAGGGCATCTGCTACATGATTACCATTTCCGGGATGATATTGTATATTGAAGTCGAAGTCCTTGAGATATTCTAGCCAACGCCTTTGCCTCATATTTAGTTCCTTTTGAGAGAAAAGATACTTGAGACTCTTGTGATCGGAGTATACAGTAAACTGTACTCCATATAGATAATGCCTCTAGATCTTTAGTGCAAATACTACCGCGGTTAATTTTAAGTCATGGACGGGGTAGTTCTCTTCATGCTTCTTTAATTGATGAGAAGAATAAGCTATAACCTTTCCTTGTTGCATTAGAACACATCCGAGGCCAATGCCAGAAGCATCAGTGTATACCTCGAATTCGCTCCTTCCATTGGTAAAGCTAAGACAGGAGCTGTAGTAAGATGATCCTTGAGAGTTTGGAAGCTTCTTTCACATTCCTCACTCCATTCGTAACGGATCTCCTTGCGAGTTAACCTCGTAAGTGGTACGGCGATCTTAGAGAAATCTTTGATGAATCGTCTGTAATAGCCAGCAAGACCTAAGAAACTTCGGATCTCGCTAGCATTGGTCGGTCTTTCCCAATTTCTTACAGCTTCAACTTTTGATGGATCTACTGATAAGCCATCCTTTGATATAACATGTCCGAGAAAAGTCACTTCCTCAAGCCAGAATTCACACTTGCTGAGTTTTGCATATAATTGATTTGCCCTCAATATTTGTAATGCAATCCTTAAATGCTCCTCATGCTCTTCCTTGGTCTCGGAATAAATCAATATATCATCAATAAAGACCACCACGAATTGATCCAAATAAGGCCTGAATATACTATTCATTAACTGCATAAAGGCAGCAGGGGCATTCGTTAGTCCGAAAGGCATAAAAACAAATTCATAATGGCCGTACCTGCTTCTGAATGCAGTCTTATGAATGTCCTCATCCTTGATTCTTAACTGATGATATCCCGACCTAAGATCAATTTTAGAAAAGTACTTGGATCCTGAAATTTGATCAAACAACTCATCGATTCTCGGCAGTGGATACTTGTTCTTGATAGTGAGATGATTCAACTGTCGATAGTCGATGCATAACCTCATGGATCCATCTTTCTTCTTTACAAATAATACAGGCGCTCCCCATGGGGAAGTACTTGGTCTTATGAATCCTTTCTTAATGAGTTCCATCAATTGCTCCGTTAACTCCTTGAGTTCAGCAGGTGACATTCTATACAGTGCCTTAGAAACTAGACCCGCACCAGGAACTAAATCGATGGTGAAGGCCACTTCTCTTTGTGGGGGTAATCCAGGCAAATCTTCTGGAAATACGTCTGGAAATTCTTGTACCACCGGAATGTCTTCTATCTTAGTTTCCTTAGCCTCCTTAATCGTGACGAATGCAAGGAAAGATACACATCCTTTCCTGATGAGCTTGCTAGCTCGGAGAGCCGAAATAAAATGGGATTTTCTCCGACTCTTGAGGCTAGTATAGACTAGTTCTGGAAAGTCCTTGAAAGTAACCTTGCTATTGCGGCAATCGACTGTTGCCTGGTATTTGGATAACCAATCCGCTCCTAGTATGACATCATACTCCTTTAGATCTAAACATATAAGATCAATAGGGAGATCCTTACCATGAATCAATACTTCACAGTTCTGGTAATGGTGTGTAATATCAGACTCGTTTCCTAGAGGAGTAGACAAGACTAATTTTATCCATTCCGATTCTAGGGGTAACGGATCAGCGAACTTCTTGGAAACAATTGAATGTGAAGCACCAGTATCAAATAAGACATGTGCAGACTTGGAACAAACTTTCAGTGTACCTTCTACTAGTCCGCCTTCTTCTTCTTCGGTCTCCTTAATTACGTGAAGACGAGCATTCTTGGTTACTGGGCGCTTTCCGTCCCCGGCTTGATCATTAAGTAATGGGCAATCGGGAATTCGATGATCGCGACTCCCACAGCGGAGACATGCTCCTAGTTTCCTCCAGCATTCTTCTGCTCTACGGCCCGCCTTGTCACAATGCTTGCACACTATATTTGATGGGGTAGTGGTGATGGAGAAGGGCTTGGTCTTCTTAAACTTCTGATCTTGTGAGGAAGTATCTCCATTGCTAGGCTTCTTCTTGAAGTTGGGTTTAAAGGAACCCGAACTTGTAACTTATTCTTTCTTGTCCTTCCCACGGATTCTATCTGATAGTTCCGTGGCATCTTCTAGAAGCTGGGCTCGACGTACTATCTCCGAATAGACTTGAATATCCATCGGTGCCAGTTGGGTAATATATTGGGGCCTGAGCCCATTAAGGAACCTCCTAGCTTTCATCTTCTCGGTGCTAACTAAGTGCTTAGCATACCGAGATAATCTAGAAAATTGGGCCTCGTACTCGGCCACTGTCAAGGACCGTTGCTTCAGTGCAGCAAATTCTGCAGCTTCCTTTTCCTGTACTCGGTCCGAAAAATATTTAGCGTTGAAATGTTCAACGAATTCTTCCCAAGTAACTTGGTCTTGATTTAAAGTAGCTTCTATTGATTCCCACCAGCATCGGGCATCCCTTTCCAACTGAAAGGTAGCTAATAAGACTTTATCTTGATCCGTGCACTGCATAACACGGAATATACGTTCCGTCTCCCTGATCCAGTGCTCTGCGTCGTCCGGATCAGTAGAACCCGTGAATTTAGGCGGGTTCATGTTTTTAAAGACTTGGTGGAGACTCCCTGCTTGTTGTGCTCCTCCTTGTGCTACATGTTGCAGCACCTGAGTCATGCCTTGAAGTGTACGCTGCATGTTGCGCCACTGAGCACGTTCGGCAGCCATCGTCCTACAATTACAATAACTAGATTAATACGTGATTTCATTTAGAAGCTAGCATTTTTATGTTAACTTTAACCCTTGGTTCTACCCAATCTCACCGGTTAAAGGTTAAACCTATCCTTGGACTTGGGTTTCCTAGGAATTGAATACCCTAGGCTCTGATACCATAAAAACTGTCACGCCCCGAGAGCGGAAGATACCCGGAGACGCGTGACGAGTTTATATCAATCATGTCAATCAGAGTATTAGTGTATTCGACACCAAAATCAGAGATGTGCAAAAGTAAAGATAACCCAATCCATTTTATTCCTGTAATAAGAATATGTCTATTACAAACCTTTGAAGTACTAACTAAAATAAAGGAAAAATACAAGGTTGACTCAAGAAAATATGAAAAAGTCTAGATAACACGGAAGAAGCTCTATCTCTTTCACTCTTGATTTTCCCCATCCGTTTGAGTTCCCTCATCGTCGGACTTACCTGAAAAGTATGGAAACACTGAGTGAGCGAACGCTCTGTAGGAAATTATATCTCAAGAACTAGCAAGGGGTTTAAGTGATTACATCTTTCATGAATGCACTATAGCTACGCATGCTCGCATAAAACGACAAGATAGAAAGAGGATATAACAAAAAGATAGCAAGAAGAACTAGTCATGAACTTTCAAGAACTTATATCAAAAGCTATCAAGATACTCAAGCAAGTAGACGCATCATGTCATGTCGGAACTTGGCTATCACGTTTCAAGCACGCAAGTATGAAATTACCCTTTTTCGGGCCACGCAAGTCATGTAATATCAAGTCAAGTACAAGATTTGTGGAATGTTCAATCAAGCTAGTCATGCACTTCGGTATAATGCCAATACCGTGATCAATCAACTCCCATGGGCACAAGTACTTTCGGGTGCTCCTCCCAGGACCAGATCGGGCCCTATATGCGTATGCATTAATCATGTATTTTTAACATCCACTTTTGTATATAGCCAATATGGAATTTCAAGAATAAAGCTTGTAGACATGTAGGATAAACTTGGATAGAGTAGAGTCCAAAAATATGACACTTGACATAAAATGGCGATAATAACGGTACAATCACGATTATCAATAAAACTAGGTGGAATTGGTTCCCTAACTTGGGTACCATGACAAACAAGTATGGACATTCTTTATATAGAATTGAGGTCCACAAGAACATCAAGTTTAATATAGAATTGGGGTCTACAAGAACATCATAACAATGTCATGCTTTACCCCGTTCATTAAGATAATTCTCATATCATACACATGGCATGACATGAGGGCCGGTATACCATGTTTCTTTAGAGTGACATGGCAGTCAAATAATGTAATGGGTTTTTATGGTACACCTGCTCAGTTGGCCTTGAGGGAATCCAAGGCTCGAGGAGTCTTACGGAGGTCTCTATGACTAACTCGTTAGTCCAAAGGAACGGAATGTCCAATGGAGAGCTTGTATGTCACTGAGAGTTAAGGGGGTAACGTTAAAACATCATGAAATATGGGACTATATTCACGGACTGGAATATAGTGCCGATATATATATATATATATATATATATATATATATATATATATATATCAAACTCTCGGTTAACAGAAATAAGGGAAAACAGTAATACAGAAAATAGCGACTTTAGCCAAGTCATTAATTATCCAATTAACGCCTTACAGAGGGGCGTTTATTTACAAATTTGACGACTTATACATTAGTCGTCCCTTCAATATTTCTATTCTGCAGAAAATCAATATTCTGCAATTTTAACAAAAACGCGCCCTGGACAAGGGCGTTACTTTTCAATTAGCGCCCTGGTCTGGGACGTCAGTTCAATAAGAGACGACCTTGTTCAGGTCGTTAATTCAGCAATTTTCCAAATTTCAGATAATAACCATAATGTCAGGACACAGCACCTGAGAAAGAAGGATCATTCTGTTGATGATAAGAGGAAAAGAAATAATGAAAAGAATGTTGGGAAATCCACTAAGTCTACCATGTTTAAACAAATGTGGATTCCCAAGAGTTTATTGTCCTGTTTAAACTGTGATGCATATGTTTCGGAGCCCAAACACTTTTGGGTTCCAAAATTTTTTCCCTTATTGTGTTTGCAGGTATGTCTGGTAGCCAGGAATAACATATGGTATCTAGATAGTGGCTGCTCCAGGCATATGATAGGAGACAAGGCCAAGTTTTGTTTGCTGACAGAGAAGAATGGAGGCCTTGTCACCTTCGGAGGAAACACTAAGGGTAAAATCATCGGATCAAGTAAAGTAGGTTAGTGTACTACCAGTTGTATTGATGAAGTCTTGCTGGTGGATAGATTAGCATATAATTTACTAAGTATCAGCCAGCTTTGTGATAAAGGGCACAAGGTAGTATTTGATGTACTTAGCTGTAAAATCTTTTAACCTGATTCTGATGTTGTTAAATTCTCTAGAAAAAGAATGAACAATATTTACATGATAGATCTAGATGATGTTGCACACTCTAACCTATGCCTCACTGCTAATAAAGAGGACTTAGCTTTTCTGTGGCATCGTAGGTTAGGCCATGCTAGCTACACTGTCTTGCACAAATTGAATAAACACAACATGGTAAGAGGACTCCCTGAAATATCTTTTAAGAAGGAAAATAAGGTGTGTGATCCGTGTACACAGTCCAAGTAGACTAGAAAGTCATTTAAATCAAGAACTAAAAATATGTCTCTCAAAACCTATGAGCTAATACATATGGATCTATTTGGACCCACACGATCTGTCAGCTTGTCAGGTAGGAGATATGGATATGTCCTAGTTGATGACTTCTCTAGGTATACTTGGGTCTTTTTCATCACTCACAAGAATGATGCTTTTACTGAATTTCAGGAGTTCTATTTAAATATCAAATAGAAAAATGAAAATCTGATTAAAAATATTTTGTCTGATCATGGAGGTGAGTTTGAAAACTCACAATTTGAAAACTTTTGCAGGGACAATGGGATTACTCATCGGTTCTCCTCCCCAAGAACACCTGAGCAGAATGGAATAGTAGAGAGGAGGAACCGGACACTTGTGGAGATGGCCCGTACACTACTTGTTGAAGGTGGCTTACCAAGAAAATTTTGGACAGAGGCAGTTAATAATGCATGCCATGTAATCAACAGAGCCATGGTAAGGCCTTTCACTCAGAAAACTCCTTATGAGATTTTAAAAGGTAAGAAGCCTTCAATTACTTATTTCAAGGTCTTTGGCTGCAAATGCTTCATTCATGTTAATGATAAAAGAGACCTTGATAAATTTGAACCTAAAAGTGATCCATGAATCTTTCTTGGATATTCTGAATACTTTAGAGCATATAGAGTGTACAACTTTAATTCTAAAATCGTTGAGGAATCTCCACATGTTGTCTTTGATGAATCCCTGAATAACCCTGAGGTTGGTCTATGTAGGAAAGAAGATGATGGAGAAATTCTGAAGGAAGGAAACTCTACAGACCAATCAGATAATGAAGAAGAACCTGAAGAAAACAATGCAGAGGAGCCTGCTATTCAGGGGGAGGTAAATGAAGGTCAAGGTAACCAAGTTATCAATGTCAGATTTTTTAGAGATCATCCTATTGAAAATATCATTGGTGACTTGCATGAACCCCCTAGGACTAGAGGCTTCCTTAGAGCTCAAAATGAACTAAATGCATATGCATTGGTTTCTCATGTTGAACCCAAAACCATTGATAGTGCTCTCAAAGATGTGCATTGGATCAATGCCATGCACGAAGAGCTTAATCAGTTTGACCGGAACAAGGTGTGGCATCTGGTCCCACCTCCTGATCATGGGACTGTCATTGGAACAAAATGGGTTTTTAGGAATAAAAGTGATGAGCTAGGTAATGTAGTTAAAAATAAAACTAGACTTGTTGCTCAGGGGTACAATCAAGAATTCGAAATTGACTTTGAAGAGTCATTTGCCCCTGTAGCCAGGTTAGAAGCAATTAGAATACTTTTGGCCCATGCATGCTCATTTGGAATAACTCTCCAGCAGATGGACGTTAAATCTACTTTTCTCAATGGGGAAATAAAAGAGGATGTCTTTGTGAGACAACCTCCTGGCTTTGAATGCTTAGATTTTCCTAATTATGTTTATAAGCTAAATAAAGCTCTTTATGGCTTAAAGCAAGTCCCCAGAGCTTGGTATGACAGGCTCAGCAAATTCCTTACCGAGAAGAAGTTCACAAGAGGTGAGGTTGACCAAATGTTGTTCACTAAGGTAAGTCATCTAGACATTCTCCTTGTTCAGATTTATGTGGATGACATTGTGTTCGGGTCAACTAACCCCAACTTGTGTAAGGAATTTTCTGAACTAATGACACAAGAATTTGAGATGAGCTCAGTGGGTGAGCTAAAATTATTTCTTGGACTACAGGTGACTCAAACAAAAGATGGAACATTTATCACCCAGTCTAAGCACATAAGGGACCTGCCGAAGAAGTTCAAATTTGAAAACCTCAAGGAAATTACAGCACCAATGGGTACTTCAACAAGTCTTCATGAAGACCCCAAAGGTAAAAAAGTGGACCAAAAGCTGTATCGAGGTATGATCGGATCCCTTTTATATCTTACTGCATCTAGACCTGATATACAGTTTGTAGTGTGTTTATGTGCCAGATTTCAGGCTAGTCCTAAAGAGTCTCACCTTAGAGCAGTGAAAAGGATTCTTAGGTATTTATCAGGTGTGAATCATGGAAAATAATCCACTTTTAAGACAAAAATAATAAGCATATGCATAAGAAGAATAATGAAAAAGGGAGTAAAAGAGCACGTGGTGCTACTAAGGAGGGTGATCGCTAGAGGGGTTACCTCAATAAGAAGAAAAGATGATCGCGAATACCTGGTGATAATAGGATGCGGGATAGATGTGGGTTCCTTCCTCCACCTTCTATCGGCCGGCCGATGAAGGGGGTCTTCCTCTTTGATTACCTTTGAACAAAGAACAAACAAATAAAAGGAGATCAGCCAAACGTGAGTGTAGTATCAATCCAAAGATGAAAGATGGTGATGAAAGAAGAGCATAAAATGTGCACCTTTTGTTTGTTTTAAAACCCCTAGAGAATTAGGGAGAGGAGAAGAGATGCAATGAAAACTAATGCAAGGAAAAGGCTATATGATGATGAACAGAGATGAATGAAGACAACAAATGAAGATAAGAAAAAGATCCCTGCTGTTCCTGTAAACAGTAAAGGGAAAACACTTTGGATGCGGCAGCAGGAGGAAGCAAAGAGCTTCTGTATGTATACGTGTGTCTAACCTCTGTAACAACTCACAACTCACGATTCTTTCTTAACAGCTCTGCTTCGAACCTTGCACCCGTTAACCTTCCTGTGTGTGTGTGCATCTGTCTCTGTCTCACGCGAGATCAACCAGGGGACTTTATATAGGGTTTCGATCAAGATAAACATAGATTTGGGAAGATAAGAATAGGCAGTGGTAGTCAACGGCAAGGACTCTAGTTCCCATATCGAGCAAGGTGATCAAGAAAGGCAGGGAACTCTTTAGGAAAGGCGAGTTTAAGTAGGACACGAAAGGGTGAGACATGACCTACCAAAGGGCGTCAATTCAGAATTGACGACCTGCTCAAGGGCGTTAATTCAAAACACGACCGGGATCAAGGCGTCACTTCCTGGATTCAATTTTGGTAATAAAAGCCTTCTTAATTTGAAAATTGTAAAGAGACGCCTGAAGCAAAGGCGTTAATCAAAAACACGCCCTAGGGAAGGACGTTAATCATTGATTTCAATCGGGGTGGGACTCGTAAAATACCAGGAATTGACGCCCTTCCCTGTGGTCGTCCTTTCTTAAGAACACGCCCAAGATTAGGTCGCTATTTAAAACACGCCCCTCTTCAAGTCGTGAATTCCAAAAATGCAAGAATTAATCACAAAAAACACACAAAAATAGAAAAACTTTATATTATAGAAATATTGAAGTTCACTTTGGGGCGTTAACATAGTGACATGAGATTTGATCAACATAGCGTCAATTTTGGCGTGTCTACAGCTGTCCCGCCTTGGCGTCTGCTTTGGAAGGGAGTGAGATGGAATGAAGTGGAACGAACTGATAAGTAGATGTCAAGGTGTGATGTGACACGCCTCAGACACTAAGCATTGGAAATCTTTCCAAGATTCAAATTGAAACAAACTCCGGGTGATTCCAAGGAAGCATCGATTTAATGGGTAAAGGAGACTAAACTAAACAAATAAAATGTGCACGTGGGCACGACAAGGAGACACCATTGGAGAGCGGTTACCAGCCAATGTGGCCGTGCTACAACCAAGGTGGATTTGCAGAAAAATAAAGGGAATTGAGATGAAGATCCAGCAAAGGAACAGTTTCATGGAACTAGCCTGAGCGGCTTCAGAGAGAATAAAGTACTCAATTTGGAATGGAATATCTCCTGTCAACTCAATCAAGAGCGAGTGACCTTCATTATTGCCATAATATGAAGATTTTCATCATGAAGCTCAAAGTCCTATATGATGCATGCTGGGCTAAAAGAAAGATTAAAACAAACTAAAAATAGAAAAATATCAAGGATAATATTGCTAAGCCATCTAGATTTGGTCAAGAATCCAGATCTCTGAGCTGACACTAAGCCGAAGCCCGTTTGTCCGTGCATCAACCCAGAAAGTGGAACCATCGTCCCAGACCTTTAATGACTCAATGGCCTATCCGTGTGATCAAGACACTCTTGGAATTATCACCGTTTTTGATGAAGGGGAACTCAAATTACAGGTTCATCAGAACCACAAGGTCCTTGATATGCTATAATGGCGTAGAATACTATATAGTAACAATGCTTACAGGAAAGAAATACAAAAATAGAGCGATGATACTCCGACACATGACCCACGCTCCTCGAACTCTGTAATCTTCTGCACTTGAAAACTCATTAGTTCTCTCAAAGCAAAGCAAAATATGATCATAAGTGCTTAACCACAAATAACTCCAATTAAAAGATAGCACTTAAGTTCATCAAAGCATGGAGGAACCAAACTTTCAAGCCAATAAAATAACGACTGCGGTGCATGGCGTCAAATTTATAAGAGACGACTGACATCAAGGCGTCTAAAGATAAAACACGCCCTTCATCAAGGCGTTGATTGAGGTGAAAGTTCAAAAAAGAGACGCCCCTCAAGAAGGCGCTAAATAAAACACGACCGCAGTAAAGTCGTCAATTCCACAATTGACGCCCTGACGAAGGACGTTAATTAACAACGCGCTTCCGACTAAGAATCAAAAGCTTGATCCCAGTACTAATTGTAATCAAACTTCCAACTTCGAACAGGCATCAGACTCTCCAAACTCCTATAAAAAGGAAGTATTTTCCTTAGATCAATCAAACAGCTCGTCGAATTTCTACTTCTTCTGCTACTTCTGTCTGTTCACAGGTACTGCTACTGTTCAAGTTCTTTCTACCATTGAAATAACCGTAGAAGATGGAGAGGGCAATCAAGAGGTCAAAGATCTCCACTCCTAGACTCTCAGAAATCAACGGACATATAAGCAACAGAATTGCATCGAACCAGGTATGTGAGTTTGCTTTATGTTCCTTTTCATCCTTCTTACTGCATTACTTCGTTCTGTATTCTCATCCGCTTCTCTGTCTTTTCCTTTTCTGCCTTCCGCAGGATTATCCAAATATTCCGGGTGCAAGAAGATTCACAAAAGTCAAGTGGTTGCCTCTTCTACTTTCAAAATTCTCTTCAGACATGAGGGTATACTTAGCAAGATGGCACCTCTTAGGCCTAATCACTCATGCCAAACACCATGATCAAGTTCACCTTGATTGGGCTGCCATAGGAGCTTTAGTTGAAACATGGCACCCTTCCACTCATACCTTCCTTTTCTCGACTTGTAAAGCCACAATCCTGTTAGAAGAACTAGAGATGCTCTTGGGCCTAAAGAAGATGAAGCAAGGAGAAGAGGAAAAGATGGCCATCATGCCAAGACCAATCTCCTCACATGATGTAGCAACCCTAATAAATGAATAATTGAAATGAATTAAAACATATATATTACAGAAGTAAAATATATAAAAGGAATAGGGTTAATTGGACGAAATAAGACAAATTAAAAATAACGCCTCTTATTAGGGCGTTAATTCAAAAAGAAACGCCTCTATCAAAGGCGTGACTAAAGAAAGGACGCCCACACGTGCGGTCGTCAACTCTCACGACCAAATAAGCAAGTAAAAGAAACGCCTCTATCTTGGGCGTGTTTTAAAACACGAAACGCCCTTTTTCAAGGCGCTTTTTAAGAAACGCCCTTATGCAAGGCGTCAATTCAAGAATGGACGCCCTGACCTAAGGCGTTAATTCCATTCGTGAGCCGTTCGAACCCAGAACTTATTCAGAGTAAGTGATAAGCATTAGAAAGAGTTCAAACGTGGTAATGACTCTATCATAGAAGTATTACTTCCACTAGAACACTAACCCTAACAGGACGTCCAAAATCCTATAAATAGTCTTGATCGAACAAACCCTAAACCTATTTGATTCAAGCCTCTGCGACAGTAAGTGAAGAACATAACTGTTCTTCTTATTCCTTTCTTTCTGTTTCTAGTGTATGAAGAACTAACGTTCTTCATCTCCTTTCTTCCCCTACAGGCTGAGTGAAGATCATCGTCGCCATCATCTTCATCAAATTAATTTTTCTTCTTATCAAGTCATTCACGTGTTCCATCTCCAGATATCAACAAAGGTAGGATTTTCTCAAGTCACTGTAGCCCAAACTACATTGATACAGTACAATAATTATCATGCATATACATGGTTTGGTTTATTATAGTTTCTGAACGACTTTCTGTTAATTTCTTGAAAGAAACGTCCTTAGCAAGGGCGTGACTATAAAATACACGCCCCAAACTAGGGCGCTAATTTACAAGACACGACCCTGCCCCGGTCGTCAATTTCACATTTGACGCCCTGTACACAGGCGTTACTTTCATGTAAATCTTAAGAACTGATTATCCATGTAATTACATGAAAGCAAATTGTTAACGGTTAAAAGTCAATAAACATGAAACATCAAATCTAAAATACTGCATCTGAATTTCCTGCCAATTTTCCTGTCATATTGTTATCCTTGATTATCGTGTAAATCTTGCTGATCATGTAAATTCCTGATATTTCTTGAATTCACGACCTAGATTAGGTCGTTTTCCATCTGGTAACGCCCCATCACAGGGCGTGAATTAAAAATAAACGCCCCTTACTAGGGCGCGTATCTGTTAAAATCCTGGAATATATATTCTGTGAAAATAAGAATTTAATGATTAACGCCCCTGCCAAGGGCGCGGTTTTTGATAATTTCTGAAAATAAATATGTTCTGATAAATATTGTAAATAAAAGGACGCCTGCTACTGTAGTCGTCAACTCTTGAATAAACGCCCTTGCCAAAGGCGCGGTTTAGATAAATTATTGAAATAATGAAATTCTGCGAAACGGAACATATATAAACGCCCTGATACTAGGCGTTAGTTACTTGAAAAACGCCCCAGACAAGGGCGTGTTTTTCATAAATTAATGAGATTATTGAAAATTCTGCAAAACGGACCATATGTAAACGCCCTTCTGTTAGGCGTTAATTACTTAAGAAACGACTTTACCTAAGTCGTTATTTTACTGTAAACTGATTTTTCCTCTGGTTTGCTGACCGATGGTTTTATATATCATAATATATATATATCGGCACTATTCTCCACTCCGTGAGTATAGTCCCACGTTTCATGTTGATTTATCGATCACACTCAACTCTCATTGACATACAAGCTCTCCATTGGACATTCCGTTCCTTTGGACTAGCGAGTTAGTCATAGAGACCTCCGTAAGACTCCTCGTAGCCTTGGATTCCCTCAAGGCCGACTGAGCTGGTTGTACCCTAAAAACCCATTACACAGTTTTTGCCATGTCAATCTAAAGAAACATGGTATACCGGCCCTTATGATTATACAAAGAGTATATCATAAGAAATTCTTGATGGGATGATGATATCATGCCATATCGTGTCATTCTTGTAAACCCCAATTCTATGATAAGAATGAGGGTATCTTGCTTGATCTAATGTTCATGTGGACCTCAATTCTATATAAAGAATGTCAGTATTGATTTGTCATGGTACCTAAGTTAAGGGAACCATATTCTACCTAGTTTTATCGAACTCGTGATTATACCGTTATTATCGCCATTCTATGTCCTTTGTCATATTTTGGACTCTATTCTATCAAAGTTGTCATACGTATCTACAAGCTTGATTATTGAAATTCTATATTGGCTATATAAACAAGAGTGGATGTCAAAACACATGATAAATGCCTGCGCATATAGGGCCCGATCTGGTCCTGGGAGGAGCACCCGAAAGTACTTGTGCCCATGGGAGTTAAAATGATAAGGTATCTGGCATTATACCGAGTACTTGACTTGCTTGATTGGACATTCCACACACATCTTGTACTTGAATCGTACTTGACTTTACATGAAATGCGTGGCCCGAAAAAGGGTAATTTACTTGCTTGATACATGATAGCCAAAGTTCTTGACATGACTCGATAATGTACTTGCTTGAATATCTTGAATAACTTGTATCTTGTTCATGAAAGTTCATCTTATTTCTTTGATATTACATTCTCTCTATCTTGTCGTTTCATGCGAGCATGCATAGCTTTATTGCATCCATGAAAATGTAATTACTTAAACCACTTGCTAGTACTTGAGATATAATTTCCTACTGAGCGTTCGCTCATTCCGTTTGTCCCTTTTTACTTTTCAGGTAAGTCCGACGACGATGGAAGTCAATCGGATGGGAATTGTCAAGAGTGAAGAGATAGAGATTCTACAAGTGTCGTCTAGTCTTTTCTATAGTTTCTTGAGTCAACTATGTATTCTTTTCCTTTTTATTTAACAGAGTATTGGATTTGTAATAGTCTATCCATTATGAAATAAAGGATTGGGTTATCTTGCTATTTTGCGCATCTCTGTCTTTGTGTCGAATACACGACCACTCTGATTGACATGATTGATATAGACACGTCGCGCATCTCCGGGTATCTTCCGCGCTCGGGGCGTGACAGTCTTTGTGGTATCAGAGCCTAAGGTATTCAATTCCTAGGAAACCCAAGTCCAAGGATAGGTTTCAAAACCTTTAACCAAGTGAGAGTGGGTAGAACCAAGGGTTAAATGATCAATGAGTCCTTTATAAGATTATAGTGACATAATACTAACATAGCTATTGTAATTGTAGGATAATGGCTGCCGAACGTGCTCAATGGCGCAACATGCAGCGTACCCTTCAAGGGATGACCCAAGTGCTACAACAGGTAGCACAAGGTGGTGCTCCACGAGCTGGAAGCTTACACCAAGCATTCAAGAATATGAATCCCCCGAAGTTCATGGGATCGACCGATCCAGACGATGCCGAGCATTGGGTTCGGGAGATTGAACGTATATTCCGTGTCATGCAATGCACGGATCAGGACAAAGTCTTATTAGCTACTTTCCAGTTAGAAAAGGATGCTAGATGCTGGTGGGAGTCGATTGAAGCTACTATTGACCCAACTCAAGTTACATGGGGTGAATTCGTTGAATATTTCAACGCCAAATATTTCTCTGATAGGGTCCAGGAAAGGAAGGCCGCCGAATTTGCCGCATTAAAGCAAAGATCTTTATCGGTGGCTGATTATGAAGCACAGTTCTCTAGACTGTCTAGATATGCTAAGCATTTAATTGGCACGGAAAAGATGAAAGCCCGTAGATTTCTTAATGGGCTTAGGCCCCACTACATTACTCAACTGGCGCCTATGGATATTCAAGTTTATACTGAAATAGTGCGCCGAGCTCAGTTGCTTGAAGATGCCACGGAACTATCTGATAGGATCCGTGGGAAAGACAAAAAGGAGCAAGTCACAAGTTCGGGTTCTTTTAAACCCAACTTTAAGAAGAGGCCCAATAATGGAGGTTCTTCCTCTCAAGATCAGAAGTACAAGAAATCCAAGCCTTTCTCTATCACCACTACCCCTTCAAACGTAGTATGCAAGCATTGTGACAAGGCTGGTCACAAACAGAAGAATGCTGGAGGAAATTAGGAGCATGTCTCCGTTGTGGGAGTCGTGAACATCGGATTCCCGATTGTCCATTAATGAATGACCAAGATGGTGAGGGTAAACGCCCAGTGACAAGGAACGCGCGTCTTCATGCAATCCAAGAGACCGAACCAGAAGAAGAAGGCGGATTGGTGGAAGGTACATTAAAAATTTGTTCCAAATATGCACATGTCTTATTTGATACAGGTGCATCGCATTCCATTATTTCCAAGAAGTTTGCTGACCCATTACCTCTAGAACCAGAATGGATGAAAATAGTGTTGTCTACTCCTCTCGGAAACGAGACGGATATCACGCATCATTACCAAAACTGTGAGGTGTTGGTTCGAGGAAAGAATTTTCCTATTGATCTTATCTGCTTAGATCTAAAAGAATATGATGTTATACTAGGAGCAGATTGGTTATCTAAGTACCAGGCAACGGTTGATTGCCGTAATAGCAAGATTGTTTTCAAAGAATTTCCAGAACTGACTTATACTAGTCCTAAGAGTCGAAGCAAATCCCCTCTTATTTCGGCTCTTCGAGCAAGCAAGCTCGTCAGGAAAGGATGTGTATCCTTCCTTGCTTTTGTCACTAATAAAGAAGCTAAGGAAACCAAGATAGAAGACGTTCAAGTAGTACGAGAATTCCCAGACGTATTTCCGGAAGAACTGCCGGGATTACCCCCGCAAAGAGATGTGGCCTTTACCATCGACTTAGTCCCTGGTGCTGGTCCGGTTTCAAAGGCACCATATAGAATGTCCCCTGCTGAACTCAAGGAGTTGAAGGAGCAGTTGATGGAACTAATCCGAAAAGGGTTTATTAGACCAAGTACTTCCCCGTGGGGAGCACCAGTCTTATTTGTAAAGAAGAAGGATGGATCCATGAGATTGTGTATTGACTATCGACAGTTGAATCATCTTACTATCAAGAACAAGTATCCACTGCCGAGAATCGATGAATTGTTTGATCAGATTTCAGGATCCAAATATTTCTCCAAGATTGATCTCCGGTCGGGATATCATCAATTAAGGATCAAGGATGATGACATTCACAAGACCGCATTCAGAAGCAGGTATGGCCATTACGAATTTGTTGTTATGCCTTTTGGACTAACAAATGCCCCTGCTGCCTTTATGCAGTTAATGAATAGCATATTCAGGCCTTACTTGGATCAATTCATAGTAGTCTTCATCGATGATATATTGATATATTCTAAGACTAAGGAAGAACATGAAGAGCATTTGAGGATTGCATTGCAAGTCTTGAGGACAAATCAATTATATGCTAAACTCAGCAAATGCGAGTTCTGGCTTGAAGAAGTGGCTTTTCTCGGACATGTCATATCCAAGGACGGTTTATCTGTGGATCCGTCAAAAGTTGAAGCTGTGAGAAACTGGGAGAGACCCACTAATGCAAGCGAGATCAGAAGTTTCTTAGGTCTTGCAGGCTATTATCGGCGATTTATCAAAGATTTCTCTAAGATCGCCGTACCACTTACAAGATTAACTCGTAAGGAGATCCGATATGAATGGAGTGAGGAATGTGAAAGCAGTTTCCAAACTCTCAAGGATCATCTCACCACAGCTCCGGTCTTAGCCCTACCAATTGAAGGAGAGAAATTCGAGGTCTACACTGATGCTTCTGGCATTGGCCTCGGATGTGTTCTAATGCAACATGGGAAGGTCATAGCATACTCTTCTCGTCAACTGAAGAAGCATGAGGAGAATTACCCCGTCCATGACTTGGAATTGGCCGCGGTAGTATTTGCCCTAAAGATATGGAGACACTATCTCTATGGGGTACAGTTTACTGTATACTCCGATCACAAAAGTCTCAAATATCTATTTTCACAAAAGGAGCTGAACATGAGACAAAGACGTTGGCTAGAATATCTCAAGGACTTCGACTTCAGTATACAATACCATCCCGGAAAGGGTAATTATGTGGCTGACGCCCTTAGTCGAAAGCCGAGAGCAATGATAGCAAATTGTATGATGCAAGAATGGAGGTTACTTGAACAATTCTCCGAGCTCAATATAAGCTTGGACACGGAATCCAAATTTGTCACACTATCTCATGTAAGCATACAGTCAGATTTGTTATCTGAGATACAAACACTTCAGGATGATGATCCTATATTAGTAGAAATCAAAGGCAGATTAGAAGGACAATCTGATTTTCAACTAACTTCTGATGGAAGATTATCGTTCAAAGATAGAACTTGTATACCCGATTGTCCGGAATTAAAGAAGAAGATCTTAGATGAAGCTCACCGATCAAGATACACTATTCATCCTGGATCAACTAAAATGTACCAAGATGTAAAGAGGAACTTTTGGTGGCCTAATATGAAAAGAGAAATAGCGGACTATGTATCACGCTGTCTCACATGCCAACAGGTCAAGGCGGAACATCAAAAGCCTGCGGGAAAACTACATCCTCTAGATATTCCTAAGTGGAAATGGGAGGATATTGGTATGGACTTCATCATGGGTTTGTCTAAATCTAAAGGAGGACATGATGGAATCTGGGTTATCATTGACCGATTGACTAAATCGGCACATTTCTTGCCAATCAAAAGCCGATGGTCAATTGATGTGCTAGCTGCACTATACATCAAAGAAATAGTCAGGATACATGGAATTCCTGTCTCAATCGTGTCTGATAGAGATCCCCGTTTTACTTCTCATTTTTGGAAGGGATTACAACATTCGTTGGGGACAAGGCTCAACTTTAGTACTGCTTTTCACCCACAAACGGATGGTCAGACCGAGCGAACTAATCAAGTTGTTGAAGATATGCTGAGAGCATGCATTATTGACTTTGGAGGAAGCTGGCATGACCACTTACCTTTAGTTGAATTTGCATATAATAATAGCTACCAAGCTAGTATCCAAATGGCACCTTTCGAAGCCTTATACGGAAGGAGTTGCCGATCTCCCATATGTTGGAACGAAGTTGGAGAAAAACAACTATTAGGTCCAGACATGGTAAGGGATACAACTGAGAAGATACAAGTAATCAGAGAAAGATTACAAGTTGCTCAGACAAGGCAAAAGGCTTATGCTGATACCAGGAGAAGAGATCTTGAATTCCAGGTTGGAGATCATGTATTTCTTAAAATATCCCCTGGACGTGGCATACGAAGATTTGGTGTTAAGGGCAAGCTTACGCCAAGATTCATCGGACCATTTGAGGTACTCGAAAGAGTTGGCGAGGTTGCTTATCGCATCGCGTTGCCTCCTCAGTTGTCCGAGGTACACAATGTATTTCACATATCTATGTTGAAGAAGTATGTGCACGATCCGTCACATATTATTGAGCATGGAGATCTGGTGATCCAGAAAGATCTCACATACGAACAGAGGCCTTTAAAGATATTAGATCGAGAAATACGAGCTCTAAGGAATAAGGTTATTCCCATGCTTAAGGTGCAATGGAATAAGAATCCTGAACGCGAAGCGACATGGGAGACCGAGGAATCTATGAAGAAACGATTTCCCGAGTTATTCTAAGAGGTATATGTCCTACACTCTCCGCGTGTATAATTATATATATATTGAATTTGGGGACCAAATTCTTTTTAAGTAGGGGAGGGTGTAGCAACCCTAATAAATGAATAATTGAAATGAATTAAAACATATATATTACAGAAGTAAATATATAAAAGGAATAGGGTTAATTGGACGAAATAAGACAAATTAAAAATAACGCCTCTTATTAGGGCGTTAATTCAAAAAGAAACGCCTCTATCAAAGGCGTGACTAAAGAAAGGACGCCCACACGTGCGGTCGTCAACTCTCACGACCAAATAGCAAGTAAAAGAAACGCCTCTATCTTGGGCGTGTTTTAAAACACGAAACGCCCTTTTTCAAGGCGCTTTTTAAGAAACGCCCTTATGCAAGGCGTCAATTCAAGAATGGACGCCCTGACCTAAGGCGTTAATTCCATTCGTGAGCCGTTCGAACCCAGAACTTATTCAGAGTAAGTGATAAGCATTAGAAAGAGTTCAAACGTGGTAATGACTCTATCATAGAAGTATTACTTCCACTAGAACACTAACCCTAACAGGACGTCCAAAATCCTATAAATAGTCTTGATCGAACAAACCCTAAACCTATTTGATTCAAGCCTCTGCGACAGTAAGTGAAGAACATAACTGTTCTTCTTATTCCTTTCTTTCTGTTTCTAGTGTATGAAGAACTAACGTTCTTCATCTCCTTTCTTCCCCTACAGGCTGAGTGAAGATCATCGTCGCCATCATCTTCATCAAATTAATTTTTCTTCTTATCAAGTCATTCACGTGTTCCATCTCCAGATATCAACAAAGGTAGGATTTTCTCAAGTCACTGTAGCCCAAACTACATTGATACAGTACAATAATTATCATGCATATACATGGTTTGGTTTATTATAGTTTCTGAACGACTTTCTGTTAATTTCTTGAAAGAAACGTCCTTAGCAAGGGCGTGACTATAAAATACACGCCCCAAACTAGGGCGCTAATTTACAAGACACGACCCTGCCCCGGTCGTCAATTTCACATTTGACGCCCTGTACACAGGCGTTACTTTCATGTAAATCTTAAGAACTGATTATCCATGTAATTACATGAAAGCAAATTGTTAACGGTTAAAAGTCAATAAACATGAAACATCAAATCTAAAATACTGCATCTGAATTTCCTGCCAATTTTCCTGTCATATTGTTATCCTTGATTATCGTGTAAATCTTGCTGATCATGTAAATTCCTGATATTTCTTGAATTCACGACCTAGATTAGGTCGTTTTCCATCTGGTAACGCCCCATCACAGGGCGTGAATTAAAAATAAACGCCCCTTACTAGGGCGCGTATCTGTTAAAATCCTGGAATATATATTCTGTGAAAATAAGAATTTAATGATTAACGCCCCTGCCAAGGGCGCGGTTTTTGATAATTTCTGAAAATAAATATGTTCTGATAAATATTGTAAATAAAAGGACGCCTGCTACTGTAGTCGTCAACTCTTGAATAAACGCCCTTGCCAAAGGCGCGGTTTAGATAAATTATTGAAATAATGAAATTCTGCGAAACGGAACATATATAAACGCCCTGATACTAGGCGTTAGTTACTTGAAAAACGCCCCAGACAAGGGCGTGTTTTTCATAAATTAATGAGATTATTGAAAATTCTGCAAAACGGACCATATGTAAACGCCCTTCTGTTAGGCGTTAATTACTTAAGAAACGACTTTACCTAAGTCGTTATTTTACTGTAAACTGATTTTTCCTCTGGTTTGCTGACCGATGGTTTTATATATCATAATATATATATATCGGCACTATTCTCCACTCCGTGAGTATAGTCCCACGTTTCATGTTGATTTATCGATCACACTCAACTCTCATTGACATACAAGCTCTCCATTGGACATTCCGTTCCTTTGGACTAGCAAGTTAGTCATAGAGACCTCCGTAAGACTCCTCGTAGCCTTGGATTCCCTCAAGGCCGACTGAGCTGGTTGTACCCTAAAAACCCATTACACAGTTTTTGCCATGTCAATCTAAAGAAAACATGGTATACCGGCCCTTATGATTATACAAAGAGTATATCATAAGAAATTCTTGATGGGATGATGATATCATGCCATATCGTGTCATTCTTGTAAACCTCAATTCTATGATAAGAATGAGGGTATCTTGCTTGATCTAATGTTCATGTGGACCTCAATTCTATATAAAGAATGTCAGTATTGATTTGTCATGGTACCTAAGTTAAGGGAACCATATTCTACCTAGTTTTATCGAACTCGTGATTATACCGTTATTATCGCCATTCTATGTCCTTTGTCATATTTTGGACTCTATTCTATCAAAGTTGTCATACGTATCTACAAGCTTGATTATTGAAATTCTATATTGGCTATATAAACAAGAGTGGATGTCAAAACACATGATAAATGCCTGCGCATATAGGGCCCGATCTGGTCCTGGGAGGAGCACCCGAAAGTACTTGTGCCCATGGGAGTTAAAATGATAAGGTATCTGGCATTATACCGAGTACTTGACTTGCTTGATTGGACATTCCACACACATCTTGTACTTGAATCGTACTTGACTTTACATGAAATGCGTGGCCCGAAAAAGGGTAATTTACTTGCTTGATACATGATAGCCAAAGTTCTTGACATGACTCGATAATGGTACTTGCTTGAATATCTTGAATAACTTGTATCTTGTTCATGAAAGTTCATCTTATTTCTTTGATATTACATTCTCTCTATCTTGTCGTTTCGTGCGAGCATGCATAGCTTTATTGCATCCATGAAAATGTAATTACTTAAACCACTTGCTAGTACTTGAGATATAATTTCCTACTGAGCGTTCGCTCATCCGTTTGTCCCTTTTTACTTTTCAGGTAAGTCCGACGACGATGGAAGTCAATCGGATGGGAATTGTCAAGAGTGAAGAGATAGAGATTCTACAAGTGTCATCTAGTCTTTTCTATAGTTTCTTGAGTCAACTATGTATTCTTTTCCTTTTTATTAACAGAGTATTGGATTTGTAATAGTCTATCCATTATGAAATAAAGGATTGGGTTATCTTGCTATTTTGCGCATCTCTGTCTTTGTGTCGAATACACGACCACTCTGATTGACATGATTGATATAGACACGTCGCGCATCTCCGGGTATCTTCCGCGCTCGGGGCGTGACAGTCTTTGTGGTATCAGAGCCTAAGGTATTCAATTCCTAGGAAACCCAAGTCCAAGGATAGGTTTCAAAACCTTTAACCAAGTGAGAGTGGGTAGAACCAAGGGTTAAATGATCAATGAGTCCTTTATAAGATCATAGTGATATAATACTAACATAGCTATTGTAATTGTAGGATAATGGCTGCCGAACGTGCTCAATGGCGCAACATGCAGCGTACCCTTCAAGGGATGACCCAAGTGCTACAACAGGTAGCACAAGGTGGTGCTCCACGAGCTGGAAGCTTACACCAAGCATTCAAGAATATGAATCCCCCGAAGTTCATGGGATCGACCGATCCAGACGATGCCGAGCATTGGGTTCGGGAGATTGAACGTATATTCCGTGTCATGCAATGCACGGATCAGGACAAAGTCTTATTAGCTACTTTCCAGTTAGAAAAGGATGCTAGATGCTGGTGGGAGTCGATTGAAGCTACTATTGACCCAACTCAAGTTACATGGGGTGAATTCGTTGAATATTTCAACGCCAAATATTTCTCTGATAGGGTCCAGGAAAGGAAGGCCGCCGAATTTGCCGCATTAAAGCAAAGATCTTTATCGGTGGCTGATTATGAAGCACAGTTCTCTAGACTGTCTAGATATGCTAAGCATTTAATTGGCACGGAAAAGATGAAAGCCCGTAGATTTCTTAATGGGCTTAGGCCCCACTACATTACTCAACTGGCGCCTATGGATATTCAAGTTTATACTGAAATAGTGCGCCGAGCTCAGTTGCTTGAAGATGCCACGGAACTATCTGATAGGATCCGTGGGAAAGACAAAAAGAGCAAGTCACAAGTTCGGGTTCTTTTAAACCCAACTTTAAGAAGAGGCCCAATAATGGAGGTTCTTCCTCTCAAGATCAGAAGTACAAGAAATCCAAGCCTTTCTCTATCACCACTACCCCTTCAAACGTAGTATGCAAGCATTGTGACAAGGCTGGTCACAAACAGAAGAATGCTGGAGGAAATTAGGAGCATGTCTCCGTTGTGGGAGTCGTGAACATCGGATTCCCGATTGTCCATTAATGAATGACCAAGATGGTGAGGGTAAACGCCCAGTGACAAGGAACGCGCGTCTTCATGCAATCCAAGAGACCGAACCAGAAGAAGAAGGCGGATTGGTGGAAGGTACATTAAAAATTTGTTCCAAATATGCACATGTCTTATTTGATACAGGTGCATCGCATTCCATTATTTCCAAGAAGTTTGCTGACCCATTACCTCTAGAACCAGAATGGATGAAAATAGTGTTGTCTACTCCTCTCGGAAACGAGACGGATATCACGCATCATTACCAAAACTGTGAGGTGTTGGTTCGAGGAAAGAATTTTCCTATTGATCTTATCTGCTTAGATCTAAAAGAATATGATGTTATACTAGGAGCAGATTGGTTATCTAAGTACCAGGCAACGGTTGATTGCCGTAATAGCAAGATTGTTTTCAAAGAATTTCCAGAACTGACTTATACTAGTCCTAAGAGTCGAAGCAAATCCCCTCTTATTTCGGCTCTTCGAGCAAGCAAGCTCGTCAGGAAAGGATGTGTATCCTTCCTTGCTTTTGTCACTAATAAAGAAGCTAAGGAAACCAAGATAGAAGACGTTCAAGTAGTACGAGAATTCCCAGACGTATTTCCGGAAGAACTGCCGGGATTACCCCCGCAAAGAGATGTGGCCTTTACCATCGACTTAGTCCCTGGTGCTGGTCCGGTTTCAAAGGCACCATATAGAATGTCCCCTGCTGAACTCAAGGAGTTGAAGGAGCAGTTGATGGAACTAATCCGAAAAGGGTTTATTAGACCAAGTACTTCCCCGTGGGGAGCACCAGTCTTATTTGTAAAGAAGAAGGATGGATCCATGAGATTGTGTATTGACTATCGACAGTTGAATCATCTTACTATCAAGAACAAGTATCCACTGCCGAGAATCGATGAATTGTTTGATCAGATTTCAGGATCCAAATATTTCTCCAAGATTGATCTCCGGTCGGGATATCATCAATTAAGGATCAAGGATGATGACATTCACAAGACCGCATTCAGAAGCAGGTATGGCCATTACGAATTTGTTGTTATGCCTTTTGGACTAACAAATGCCCCTGCTGCCTTTATGCAGTTAATGAATAGCATATTCAGGCCTTACTTGGATCAATTCATAGTAGTCTTCATCGATGATATATTGATATATTCTAAGACTAAGGAAGAACATGAAGAGCATTTGAGGATTGCATTGCAAGTCTTGAGGACAAATCAATTATATGCTAAACTCAGCAAATGCGAGTTCTGGCTTGAAGAAGTGGCTTTTCTCGGACATGTCATATCCAAGGACGGTTTATCTGTGGATCCGTCAAAAGTTGAAGCTGTGAGAAACTGGGAGAGACCCACTAATGCAAGCGAGATCAGAAGTTTCTTAGGTCTTGCAGGCTATTATCGGCGATTTATCAAAGATTTCTCTAAGATCGCCGTACCACTTACAAGATTAACTCGTAAGGAGATCCGATATGAATGGAGTGAGGAATGTGAAAGCAGTTTCCAAACTCTCAAGGATCATCTCACCACAGCTCCGGTCTTAGCCCTACCAATTGAAGGAGAGAAATTCGAGGTCTACACTGATGCTTCTGGCATTGGCCTCGGATGTGTTCTAATGCAACATGGGAAGGTCATAGCTTACTCTTCTCGTCAACTGAAGAAGCATGAGGAGAATTACCCCGTCCATGACTTGGAATTGGCCGCGGTAGTATTTGCCCTAAAGATATGGAGACACTATCTCTATGGAGTACAGTTTACTGTATACTCCGATCACAAAAGTCTCAAATATCTATTTTCACAAAAGGAGCTGAACATGAGACAAAGACGCTGGCTAGAATATCTCAAGGACTTCGACTTCAGTATACAATACCATCCCGGAAAGGGTAATTATGTGGCTGACGCCCTTAGTCGAAAGCCGAGAGCAATGATAGCAAATTGTATGATGCAAGAATGGAGGTTACTTGAACAATTCTCCGAGCTCAATATAAGCTTGGACACGGAATCCAAATTTGTCACACTATCTCATGTAAGCATACAGTCAGATTTGTTATCTGAGATACAAACACTTCAGGATGATGATCCTATATTAGTAGAAATCAAAGGCAGATTAGAAGGACAATCTGATTTTCAACTAACTTCTGATGGAAGATTATCGTTCAAAGATAGAACTTGTATACCCGATTGTCCGGAATTAAAGAAGAAGATCTTAGATGAAGCTCACCGATCAAGGTACACTATTCATCCAGGATCAACTAAAATGTACCAAGATGTAAAGAGGAACTTTTGGTGGCCTAATATGAAAAGAGAAATAGCGGACTATGTATCACGCTGTCTCACATGCCAACAGGTCAAGGCGGAACATCAAAAGCCTGCGGGAAAACTACATCCTCTAGATATTCCTAAGTGGAAATGGGAGGATATTGGTATGGACTTCATCATGGGTTTGTCTAAATCTAAAGGAGGACATGATGGAATCTGGGTTATCATTGACCGATTGACTAAATCGGCACATTTCTTGCCAATCAAAAGCCGATGGTCAATTGATGTGCTAGCTGCACTATACATCAAAGAAATAGTCAGGATACATGGAATTCCTGTCTCAATCGTGTCTGATAGAGATCCCCGTTTTACTTCTCATTTTTGGAAGGGATTACAACATTCGTTGGGACAAGGCTCAACTTTAGTACTGCTTTTCACCCACAAACGGATGGTCAGACCGAGCGAACTAATCAAGTTGTTGAAGATATGCTGAGAGCATGCATTATTGACTTTGGAGGAAGCTGGCATGACCACTTACCTTTAGTTGAATTTGCATATAATAATAGCTACCAAGCTAGTATCCAAATGGCACCTTTCGAAGCCTTATACGGAAGGAGTTGCCGATCTCCCATATGTTGGAACGAAGTTGGAGAAAAACAACTATTAGGTCCAGACATGGTAAGGGATACAACTGAGAAGATACAAGTAATCAGAGAAAGATTACAAGTTGCTCAGACAAGGCAAAAGGCTTATGCTGATACCAGGAGAAGAGATCTTGAATTCCAGGTTGGAGATCATGTATTTCTTAAAATATCCCCTGGACGTGGCATACGAAGATTTGGTGTTAAGGGCAAGCTTACGCCAAGATTCATCGGACCATTTGAGGTACTCGAAAGAGTTGGCGAGGTTGCTTATCGCATCGCGTTGCCTCCTCAGTTGTCCGAGGTACACAATGTATTTCACATATCTATGTTGAAGAAGTATGTGCACGATCCGTCACATATTATTGAGCATGGAGATCTGGTGATCCAGAAAGATCTCACATACGAACAGAGGCCTTTAAAGATATTAGATCGAGAAATACGAGCTCTAAGGAATAAGGTTATTCCCATGCTTAAGGTGCAATGGAATAAGAATCCTGAACGCGAAGCGACATGGGAGACCGAGGAATCTATGAAGAAACGATTTCCCGAGTTATTCTAAGAGGTATATGTCCTACACTCTCCGCGTGTATAATTATATATATATTGAATTTGGGGACCAAATTCTTTTTAAGTAGGGGAGGGTGTAGCAACCCTAATAAATGAATAATTGAAATGAATTAAAACATATATATTACAGAAGTAAAATATATAAAAGGAATAGGGTTAATTGGACGAAATAAGACAAATTAAAAATAACGCCTCTTATTAGGGCGTTAATTCAAAAAGAAACGCCTCTATCAAAGGCGTGACTAAAGAAAGGACGCCCACACGTGCGGTCGTCAACTCTCACGACCAAATAAGCAAGTAAAAGAAACGCCTCTATCTTGGGCGTGTTTTAAAACACGAAACGCCCTTTTTCAAGGCGCTTTTTAAGAAACGCCCTTATGCAAGGCGTCAATTCAAGAATGGACGCCCTGACCTAAGGCGTTAATTCCATTCGTGAGCCGTTCGAACCCAGAACTTATTCAGAGTAAGTGATAAGCATTAGAAAGAGTTCAAACGTGGTAATGACTCTATCATAGAAGTATTACTTCCACTAGAACACTAACCCTAACAGGACGTCCAAAATCCTATAAATAGTCTTGATCGAACAAACCCTAAACCTATTTGATTCAAGCCTCTGCGACAGTAAGTGAAGAACATAACTGTTCTTCTTATTCCTTTCTTTCTGTTTCTAGTGTATGAAGAACTAACGTTCTTCATCTCCTTTCTTCCCCTACAGGCTGAGTGAAGATCATCGTCGCCATCATCTTCATCAAATTAATTTTTCTTCTTATCAAGTCATTCACGTGTTCCATCTCCAGATATCAACAAAGGTAGGATTTTCTCAAGTCACTGTAGCCCAAACTACATTGATACAGTACAATAATTATCATGCATATACATGGTTTGGTTTATTATAGTTTCTGAACGACTTTCTGTTAATTTCTTGAAAGAAACGTCCTTAGCAAGGGCGTGACTATAAAATACACGCCCCAAACTAGGGCGCTAATTTACAAGACACGACCCTGCCCCGGTCGTCAATTTCACATTTGACGCCCTGTACACAGGCGTTACTTTCATGTAAATCTTAAGAACTGATTATCCATGTAATTACATGAAAGCAAATTGTTAACGGTTAAAAGTCAATAAACATGAAACATCAAATCTAAAATACTGCATCTGAATTTCCTGCCAATTTTCCTGTCATATTGTTATCCTTGATTATCGTGTAAATCTTGCTGATCATGTAAATTCCTGATATTTCTTGAATTCACGACCTAGATTAGGTCGTTTTCCATCTGGTAACGCCCCATCACAGGGCGTGAATTAAAAATAAACGCCCCTTACTAGGGCGCGTATCTGTTAAAATCCTGGAATATATATTCTGTGAAAATAAGAATTTAATGATTAACGCCCCTGCCAAGGGCGCGGTTTTTGATAATTTCTGAAAATAAATATGTTCTGATAAATATTGTAAATAAAAGGACGCCTGCTACTGTAGTCGTCAACTCTTGAATAAACGCCCTTGCCAAAGGCGCGGTTTAGATAAATTATTGAAATAATGAAATTCTGCGAAACGGAACATATATAAACGCCCTGATACTAGGCGTTAGTTACTTGAAAAACGCCCCAGACAAGGGCGTGTTTTTCATAAATTAATGAGATTATTGAAAATTCTGCAAAACGGACCATATGTAAACGCCCTTCTGTTAGGCGTTAATTACTTAAGAAACGACTTTACCTAAGTCGTTATTTTACTGTAAACTGATTTTTCCTCTGGTTTGCTGACCGATGGTTTTATATATCATAATATATATATATCGGCACTATTCTCCACTCCGTGAGTATAGTCCCACTTTTCATGTTGATTTATCGATCACACTCAACTCTCATTGACATACAAGCTCTCCATTGGACATTCCGTTCCTTTGGACTAGCGAGTTAGTCATAGAGACCTCCGTAAGACTCCTCGTAGCCTTGGATTCCCTCAAGGCCGACTGAGCTGGTTGTACCCTAAAAACCCATTACACAGTTTTTGCCATGTCAATCTAAAGAAACATGGTATACCGGCCCTTATGATTATACAAAGAGTATATCATAAGAAATTCTTAATGGGATGATGATATCATGCCATATCATGTCATTCTTGTAAACCTCAATTCTATGATAAGAATGAGGGTATCTTACCTTGATATACTGTTCATGTGGACCTCAATTCTATATAAAGAATGTCAGTATTGATTTGTCATGGTACCTAAGTTAAGGGAATCATATTCTACCTAGTTTTATCGATATCGTGATTATACCGTTATTATCGCCATTCTATGTCCTTTGTCATATTTTGGACTCTATTCTATCAAAGTTGTCATATGTGTCTACAAGCTTGATTATTGAAATTCTATATTGGCTATAAACAAGAGTGGATGTCAAAACACATGATAAATGCCTGCGCATATAGGGCCCGATCTGGTCCTGGGAGGAGCACCCGAAAGTACTTGTGCCCATGGGAGTTAAAATGATAAGGTATCTGGCATTATACCGAGTACTTGACTTGCTTGATTGGACATTCCACACACATCTTGTACTTGAATCGTACTTGACTTTACATGAAATGCGTGGCCCGAAAAAGGGTAATTTACTTGCTTGATACATGATAGCCAAAGTTCTTGACATGACTCGATAATGGTACTTGCTTGAATATCTTGAATAACTTGTATCTTGTTCATGATAAGTTCATCTTATTTCTTTGATATTACATTCTCTCTATCTTGTCGTTTAGTGCGAGCATGCATAGCTTTATTGCATCCATGAAAATGTAATTACTTAAACCACTTGCTAGTACTTGAGATATAATTTCCTACTGAGCGTTCGCTCATCCCGTTTGTCCCTTTTTACTTTTCAGGTAAGTCCGACGACGATGGAAGTCAATCGGATGGGAATTGTCAAGAGTGAAGAGATAGAGATTCTACAAGTGTCGTCTAGTCTTTTCCATAGTTTCTTGAGTCAACTATGTATTCTTTTCCTTTTTATTTAACAGAGTATTGGATTTGTAATAGTCTATCCATTATGAAATAAAGGATTGGGTTATCTTGCTATTTTGCGCATCTCTGTCTTTGTGTCGAATACACGACCACTCTGATTGACATGATTGATATAGACACGTCGCGCATCTCCGGGTATCTTCCGCGCTCGGGGCGTGACACATGAGCTACTAACAAGTTTAATTCCCAGCCCAAACTTAGTGAACCAAATCAAAGCTACAAAAAGGAATCAATCTCTTAAAGCTTGCTTCTTGGGTGTACAAGAGATCCGATCAAGCTAAAGAAGACGAAGAGATAGAGCGGGTGGCAAAGGCTTTCGTGGTGTGCTTGGCAGGAGCAATCCTATTTCCATACATGGAAGATTTTCTAGAGGAGATCCAATTAAGCGCAATAGCGAGCCTATGGGAAGGAGAGAGAGCGGGAGCGGCAATTCTAGCCTATCTCTATAGCGGGCTTACCTCGGCGGCAATGGGAAGACCCATCTATGGGTGCATGCTAGCACTCTCAAGTTGGGTAGATCTTCACTTCAAGTTCGATCCATGTGAGGAGACCCAACAACCTTCTAGAATCTTCTCAAAAAGCCCACTCTCTTACATGACCGGTTCATTAGGAATAAGCAATAGGGTGATGAACCGGATACCTCAAATCAAAAAGTGAGTGGAATGGAGAGAACATCTTAAGGTAATGCCAAAGAACCTTTTTACTTGCGCCCCGGGAATACTCAAGACTCAAGAACTCCGCCCACGATTCTCCCCCGGCACGGACCTTCGACTCATAGGTGCTTCAGAATTCGTTCTATATAACTCACATCGGTGCCTTCCTCAACTTGGGCTTCCACGACAAATATTTGAAGATCCATCTCATCTCCCTCCGATCAAGACACGGGACCTCGGCAGCAATGAAGATGGAGAAGAGTGCACAACTATCCAAGCTCTGTGGAAAATCACCAAGGCTCATCATCCTGTGGAGAACTTAGAAGAAGACAGAGAACAGTGGAAGTCTTATGTAATTTCTTTAAGGATCCTGAGGCCCAAAATGGCTCATTGAAGCAGTGTAATCTTTTCTTTCAATAACAACGATCATCTTCTGATTGATAACACAGTGTTTCTGATCAAATCTTCCAATAAACTGTGATTCTGTTGCAAATAACGACTCAAAGAATGTCGTCAATTTCATAAATGACGCCTCAGCATACGTCGTCTTCAATGATTGATCTCTCATAATGGACGCCTTCACCTGTGGGCGTTAACTGAATAACGACTTAAGACAAGGCGTTAATTTATTCAAATTCCCAAAAGATATTCGTTGAAATTCCAAACGTAACGCCTTCAGCAAAGCCACGTTTCTTATAAATAACGCCTCCAACTCAGACATTAATCAAAAACAGTAATGATTATTTCCATCGCATCAATCAATCTCCATTTAATGCTTCTGACGACGGTTATCATTCCCCATGCAAAAGAAATTAATGCCCCAGATAGCGTCGTCCATTGTCAAGAAACGCCCACGATTTCAGTCGTCAATTCCATAAGACACGGCCTTCCTTAAGTCGTTAATTCTTTTCGAATGCTAAAACCCTTTTCCCCCTTCTTCTTCTTCCTTCCTTCGTCCTCTTTCCCTCTCCTTCTTCTGCAAACCCTAACCGAAGAACCCCCCCTTTCCTCTCTCAATCTCTCTCATTCTAGCCCCAGCCATGGCCGGCGGTGGATTGAAGAGGCAACGGGTCAACGCCCCCGAGGTGGTTGATTTGGGCGAAGACGTCCACGCCGAGGAGGAGGCTCCCCCCATGGCGGTCGAGGAGGATCCGGTGGCGATGGCCGGCGACGAGGGAGAACACGGCGACGAGGCCGTGGGAAATGAAGAAGACGAAGGTGAAGGAAGAGGAAATGAGGAAGAAGAAGATGATGGCGAAGCAGAAGAAGAAGAACAAGCAGGAGGGGAAGGAGATGAAGAAGAAGAACAAACGACGGTGGCCGTCGCCCCTCCCCCCGGCCAGCTCCGGCGACCCCGGCAACATCGTCCTCAACGGGAAGGACCCAAACACCACAAGGTAAGCCCCAACCCCTCTCTTCCATTTTTTTAATTTTAATTTTATTTTCATTTTTCTGTATTTTCAATAGCCCTCGAGTCATAAAGCTCGAAACTCAGAAAAGAGACGCCCTCATGGGTGTCGTGATCTAAGCATAAGACGCCCGACACTGGGTCGTCAATTCAAATTATTTTCTGAAAAATAATTATCCTCATGAAAACACGCCCTGCAGCATGTCGTCCATTTAAATTATCATTTTGTTATCAATCATGCTGTTAATTTCCATGCATTTCCTTTCCAATTATTTTTAAATATTTTTTTCCATGAATTGTTTCGCATGCTGTCCTTTATTTTTTTGAAAACCCTGGAAAACAACGCCCCCCACCGGGGCGTCAATTCAACAAAGAACTACCAAACCAGCGGTTGTCAATTCATTAATTCCAGAATAAATTATTAAAACCCAAAACCCATTTTAACAGAAAACGCCCTACACATGGGCGTTACTTAAGCAAATGACGACCCTGGTACGGGCGTCAATTAAAAAAATCTTTAGGAAATTAGAAATTAACCTCAAAACCATGCCCCCCACAGGGGCGTCTCTTAGATAAACAACGACCTAGGCTAGGTCGTTAATTCAAAGCTCACTTAGAAATTACGCCCTCCTCAGGGGCGCCAATTAAACAAGCCACGACCTGGGGATGGTCGTTAATTAAATCAAACATCAAAACCTCAACCAAGGCAATTAAGTGAATTTCAACAAGAATAATTGAACAATTAAGCCAAAATTTCTTTCTTTATGCGTGCAGGGGTTGATGAGGACACGATCTCCTGGGTCATGGTCCGGGCAGCATATTACGGCCTCCCCGAGTTCCAGAGAGCCAGGGTAGATGCTATGGGGTTCGGGGCCTTCCTTAGCATAGAGCCAGTCAGACCAGACCTACCACTTATCCAGTTCTGAGGGAGAGGTGGGATAGGACTAGCCGGGCATTCCTGATGCCTTGGGGTCATATGGTCCTACCCTGGAGGATGTGGCTAGGATACAGGGTTGAGGGTAGATGGTGAGGCAGTGAGCGGGATCACCTTACCAGACTATACCGAGCTTGCCCAGAGACTGCTAGGGTTAGAGATGGTCTACGAGACACCTAGCGAGTGTAGGACTATCTTCCGCATCGACCTGACTACAGTGATGGGCTTGGGGGATGCTAGGCATAGGTCAGGGGAGTCCTTAGAGCAGTTCTCACAGAGATTGACCGAGGGGGCTAGGGCAGTCTATTGCCAGGACCCGACTGACAGGGAGAGAGCAGACCGGGACTTGAGGAGGTTTCTACTGCTGCTGCTCGGGAGGCTATTGCTCAGCACGAAGGGCGACATCGTCAACTGCCGATTTCTAGGGATTCTCGATGACTTAGAGGGAGTCGGCAGATACGCCTGGGGAGCGGCGCTGCTGGCGCACTTACTAGCCGACCTGTCCACGGGGACAGGACGAGAGACGACCGTCAGTGGCTTCTCACCTTTTCTTCAGGTATGCACTTATATATTTTTTTCCTTTTTTTTATTTTTTCTTCTTTTATGCATGTGAATGCCTTACTAATGCAATGCATGGATGCAGGTTTAGAGCCATCTGTACATGCCGATGGGGTGCACCGACCCACGGCCAGGAGGTGAGGGGGCTTTCCCTCTAGCACGGCGCTGGCTGCCAGTCGTTTTCGGTGCCCCATTCGGCTACGAGTTGTGGGTGCTACGGAGAGAGTTCCGAGACTTCCCTCCCTCGCTGGTATGAATGTATGCATTTTTTTTATGTTTATTTGAATTTATTATGATTATGATGAGATGACATGCATGTTCATGGATGCAGGTGCGATGGAGGCCTTACGAGGGGATGACCGACGAGGGCCAGCCATGGGTCGTAGCAGGGCGACCTCGCTTTGAGCATGAGCTTTGGGTTCACTGCTTGAGCGAGATCGAGCCGTTACGGCTTAGACTGGTGATGAGGACCCTGGGCCTACACCAGGAGTGGATAGAGGTCGGCGAGCCGCGAGGGATCGGGAAGAAGACGCGCGATCGCACGAAGGTGATCGACTGGAGGGTGCGGTTCGAGGACCAGTACGCCGACTGGCGGCGAGGCGGGACCCGAGTCACCTCCCAGGCGACCGACAGCTCCGAGTACCTCCGGCGCTACTGGGAGGTTTACGCCGGCCGACCCCAGATGAGGGTCCTAGGGGTATGTATGAATGCAATTGCTTCTAAACTAAATGCAAATGCTTATGTATTCTATCATGTGACTAACATGTAATGAATGCAGGATGCACGAGACATAGCAGCGATGGATGCCCAGACCTACCTACACAGTCTGGAGGACCAGCTAGCTACCACACGGGCCGACCTCGAGACCCTGGTGAGTGTTTAAATTATTTCTATATGCAAATAAATTTTTGTTGAATTATTAATGATTAGCCACTGACGATTTCAATGAATGCAGCGTGCCCAGCAGGGAGCCGTAGGGAGAGATGCAGGGGAAGCCTCCAGCTCGAGGGGACCCAGTGCAGAGGTGACCGCACTAGCAGAGCAGCTAGCGGGAGCGGTCACACGGGCCGAGGCTGCAGAGCGCGACCTCGCCTCACGGGTAAAATCCAAAACTCAAACCTCATTCAATTATTGATTATATATTGCATTGTGCACTGATGAAATTCATGTTTTTTTAGACTGAGGAGCTTCGAGCCGCTCTTACTTGCGTCTGCGAGGGACAGCATGCGATGACTGCCCAGGTGAGTGATTTACTTTCCGTCATGTATTGCTTATTTCATGAATTATTGCACAAGGGAACTGATGATTTGTTTACCTGTTTGCAGACCAGACAGTTACAGGCGGCACGTACCCAGGCTGCCCTGGCCGGGACAGAGTTGGCGATCCGCGAGCAGCGGATTACAGAGCTGGAGCGGTCCCTGAGGCGACGGGAGGAGCTTACCTCAGGACATGGCAGAGTTGCGGGTTGCCCTTGAGCTGGAGCGACGAGAGCGCGCTCGAGAGCGAGAGGAGCACCTGGCGGACCGTGACCGACACCACGAGCAGCAGCAGACGGACCGTGCCCGGTACCAGGAGCAGGTGACGGCACGCGATCGTGAGCTGACAGACTTGAGGACGCAGCTGGCCCTTTCTCAGGAGCGGCTACGAGTGTCTGAGGAGCGTCTCCAGCGAGGGCGTGAGCGAGCGCGTGCTGCGGGGTACTCCTTCACTAGCTCCACCTTTGTGGCGGGTTCTTCTCTTCGAGAGAGGAGCGAGGCAGGGGGCCAGGTTCGAGTTCCATCTTCTTCACGGGGGCCCATGCCCCCTCCACCAGCGCCTCCTCGGGACGGCGAGGACGAGGTAGAGAGTAGGAGAGAGGAGGGTGGAGGCGAGAGCTGAGAGACTTACTTGTACTCCCCCACCCTCACACCTGTACTCAGATATTCATGATGTATATATATATGAGATTGAGATTTTTTGTTACCTGAGCACTTGTGTAGTTGTGTACTTGTGGTTGTGTACTTTGCTTCTTTTCCACGTTCTTTGCTTTACCTTACTTTGCCCTGTACCTGCAGCTGTGGTTCACACTTGAATAAACAGGTTAATTCATCTGTTCGACTTGGCCCCTTGCTCAATAAGCAAGGGGTGCCTTTACTTTTGACCTGATAGCGGGTCAAGGGGCCAAGCCTTTAATCAAATAAGGCAAATGAAATAACCAATAAAGGGAGATGCAACACGCAAGCACACGTATGCAAACAATAATCAAGATGCCCTATGCAATAATGCAAGCACGCACATGAAGAATAAACCCCACTTCCTCTTTTCTTTTTCTTTTTATATTTATTTTTTTTCTTTTATTTTTCAAAAGACGTGCCTTAGATTAGGTCGTTATTCAAACAAAAGACGCCCTAGGTGACGGCGTGAATTTGAAAAAATGTATTTTTTGAATTTTGTTGAAAAGACGGCCCACACAAGGGCGTTATTTAAAAAAGGACGACCTTCTCCACAGGCGTTAATTTCAGAAAAGGCGCCTCATTCAAAGGCGTTAATTTTCCTGTTTTCAGTATTAGGTTGACAAAGCTACTAGGGCACTGGGTCCTACACGGTCATCATTGAGGATTCATTGACCTTTCTTGATTAATCAAAAGGGGGTCGACGTGCCAGTGGTTAAACTTGTACGCAAGATCTCGCCCGGTGCAATTTCCTAGGTCAGCCTCGACCATTCTGCTGGTTTATGACTTACCACCAAGAAAGAGATGGAAGAAAATATAGGAAGCCTATAAGGGATTCTGAAAAGCTCAAGGTAAAACTACCTCCCTACCCTATGCCTGTTGGGGTTCGGTCTTTGGCATAGGGAAATTTTATTACCTTTTGCCTCTTTTATATTGCATGCATACGCCCAAGGTTTTCCTTGCAGGGACTTTGCCCTCTTGACATGCTTTTCTTTCACGATTTGACTTTCACTTCGAGACTGATTTGCATTGATGAAAAACCTAATTGTACTTGGGCTTTTATGGCATTTGTTCCCTTTTGGGCCCTGACTTCCACCTACTAGGGCGGCGGATAGGCTTGGCAGGTCTACCCCGAGACCTTCCTTCCTCCCTTATGGGCCGAAGAGAAAAAGAATGGGTATTGTCTTCACCTTTAGTCAGGTTTTGACTTTCCATCGGATTTTGCACCGCTTGAGTTCAAGGGTAAGCGTGTAGTGTGTGTGGGTGTCGACCCCATTTTGAGTTAACAAGACTGATGAATGAATACTGAATTTTAACCTTTCGGACCTTGCGTCCTTACAATCATGGCAACCATCTTGAAAATTTCATTCTTTTTGGAGAATTTCTATTTTTTTTGGATTTTGGAAATTTTCTATTTTTTTGGATAGATTTTGAAAATTTCTATTTTGTTTGGTTGGATTTTGAAAATTTCTATTTTTTCTTGGATTTTGAATTAGGGATAGTATTCCATAGGTACAGACCATTCCAAGGATGAGTTAGCTCTTGTCCTTCAGCATTAATCACTTTATAAGTATTGCCAGGATAAACATCTTTTATGACGTATGGTCCTTCCTAGTTTGGTTGGAGTTTTGAGCGGGGTCCACCAGGCTTTACGAAGATTCTCTTGATTACCATCTCACCGACTTTGAATTTTCTCTCAATTACTTTCTTTTGATAAAAACGTGACAGCCTATTTTGATAAACGCGCGCATGCTCAGCAGCGACCAGACGCTTCTCATCTAGGAGTTCCAACTGCGCAAGGAGTGAATCACGACGCTCATCAATAGAGAATTCCTTGTCCAATTGTACTCGCAAAGATGGAATGAGAATCTCATAAGGGACTACCGCCTCCATTCCATAAGTAAGGGCGAAAGGGGTTTGCCCAGTAGGGGTACGAATGGAAGTGCGATAGGCCCAGAGAGCTTCAACCAGCTTGTCTGGCCAATCCGAAAATTTATTAGCCTCACACCTCTTTTTAACAATTTTGATCAAAGTTTTATTAGTGGCCTCTGCCTGGCCATTGCCCTGCGGATAATAGGGAGAAGAATGATGCAATGCAATGTTATACCTGTTGCAGAGATCCTTGAGCTCTTGAGAGATGAATTGAGGTCCATTGTCGGTGACGATGGTACTCGGGATGCCGAACCTTGCGATGATGTTCTTCATTATGAACTTGCAGACAGTTGATGCTTTGATCTCCACGAATGCTTCCGCTTCCGCCCACTTGGTGAAGTATTCCGTTGCCGTCAGGATGAACGACTTTTGCTTGGTCAGGAGGTTCGAATCACCAAGAGGTCCAATGATATCAAAAGCCCACATGGAGAAAGGCCATGGGGAGGACATAGGATGGAGTGAAGAAGCAGGAGAATGAATTTTGTCGGCGTGCAGTTGGCACTTAACACACCTTCGAACATAGATGGAGCAATCCTCTTCTAGAGTTGGCCAATAGAAACCTAGCCTAAGGATCTTCTTAGCTAGCATCTGGCTATTCACATGACCACCACACACTCCAGAATGCGCCTCTTCCACAACCTTCCAAGATTCATCATCGTCAAGGCATCTTAATAAAACACCCGTGAGCCCTCTTCTATAGAGCACACCTCCAACCAAAACATAACGTTGAGCCACTCTTCTAATTGCTTTCTTCTCTTCTGCTGTGGCCTCCTCGGGATAGGACTGATCATTGCAATACCTGGCAATCTCATAATACCAAGGTTTCTCTTCATCAGCCAACTCTTCTTGCCAATCCAAAAGCATGACCTCTTTGCCTTTAAGAGCTTCACTCTGCCTGACCTTCTCGAGCACCTTATCCCTAATATCGAGGAATGCATGATCCTTAATAGCTGGAGTGTCACGCTGATGAATGAGAGGAACATGAAAATCACGCTCAGGAGGGAAGACTAGAGCAGAGGCCAAAGAGGCAAGAGCGTCGGCTAGGATGTTCTGGCTTCAAGGGACATGAATGAAGATTAACTTGGTAAAGAGTTTGGCATAAGCTGAAGCAAGTTCCTGGTAGGGCTTGAGCTTAGGATTGATAGTGCGGCACTTGACAAGCACCTGGCGCAGAATGAGCTGACTGTCACCCACAATTCGTAATTGGGTAACACCATATCTATGAGCGGTTTGAAGACCGGCCAAAAGAGCCTCATACTCCGCTATGTTGTTTGTAACAGGGAAAGTGAGCTGAGTAGCAAATGGGATGGTGACCCCTTCTGGTGTTAAAAGAACCATGCTGATCCCTCTTCCTTGGGAATTTAGAGCTCCATCAAAATGTAATGTCCATATAGGATCGTGGGGTTGATTAATGGACAATAGTTCCTCATCTGGGAACTCCGAATTGACAGGATCAAATCGGGGTAGAGGGTGGTGAGCAAGATGTTCGGCAATGGCGTAACCTTTGATTGCTTTCTGTTGAATGTAAGTGATGTCGAACTGTGAAGAGAAACTTTGCCAGCGTGCCAATCGGTCGGTAAGGATAGATTTTTCAAGAAGGAATTTAATCGGATTCATGCGAGCAATGAGGTGAACCTCGTGAGCTAAGAAATAGTGTTTTAATTTCTGAACTACCCAGACTAAAGCAGCGCAAGTCTTCTCCATGGCTGAGTACCTCTGCTCACAAGGGTTGAGAAGTTTAGACAAGTAGTATGCTGCCCTCTCCTTCCCTTCTTCATCCACTTGAGCTAGGACAGCACCTACAGAGTCATCCAGGACAGAAACATAGAGATAAGTGGTTTGCCTGGAATTGGCGGCCTCAGGACAGGAGGATTGGCCAGATAATCCTTCAATCCGTCAAAGCTGCCTGACACTTGTCATCCCAATTAAACTTGACTCCCGGCTTAGTAAGCTCGTAAAATGGCCTGCATCTTTGTGAGTGCTGGGAGACGAAGCGGCGAATAAATTGCAACCTCCCGATTAATCCTCGAACTTCCTTCAAATTCTTGGGAGGAGGCATGTCTCTGATGGCCTTCGCCTTATTGGGATCAACTTCAATTCCCCTTTTGCTAACAATAAATCCAAGCAATTTCCCTGATGAAACGCCAAATACACACTTCTTGGGGTTCATTTTCAATTGATACTCTCGTGATCTTTGCAAGACTTTAGCTAGAACCCCAGGATGCTCAATCCTTATCCTTGATTTTACTACCAGGTCATCCACATACACCTCAATATAAATATGGATCATATCATGAAAAATTGCCATCATTGCCCTCTGATAGGTGGCTCCAGCATTCTTGAGTCCAAAAGGCATGACCACATAGCAGTAAGTACCCCATGGTGTAGTGAACGATGTTTTCTCTTGATCTTCTTCAGCCAGGCGAATCTGATTGTAACCCGAAAAGCCATCCATAAAGGAGAGAGTCTCAAATCCTGCCGTATTATCAATCAAAACATCAATATGAGGGAGGGGGAAGTCATCTTTAGGACACGCACGGTTGAGGTCCCGAAAGTCTATACAAATCCGAACCTTTCCATCTTTCTTCATGACGGGACGATGTTAGCCACCCAGTTAGGATAAAGGATAACTCTAACAAATCTAGCCTTATGAAGCTTGTCGACCTCTTCTTTCATCTTTAAAGCCATGTTAGGGTGGAAACGTCTCAACCGTTGTTTGATCGGGACAGACCCTGGCTTAGGTGTAAGCTGATGTTCAACGAGCACAGGGTCTAATCCAGGCATATCTTCATAACTCCACACAAACGTGTCCTTGTATTCTTGAAGTACCAAAATAAGCGCCTCCTCTTCGGAGGGCGGCAAATTCTTGCTAATGAGGACAATCTTAGGGTCTTCCTTGGTACCCAAATTAACTTCTTTGGTAGGCTCTTCTCCTGAGGCTGATGGTTCATCAAATCTTCTCATGCCACTGGCAAAAGCATCAGCCTCGTCCTCATATTCTTCATAACTTTCATCCCCCTCTTCAATAGGGTCTTCATCATTCATGATTTCATAGACACCAAAACCCTCATAAGAAACATTAGTATCCTCATATTCCAATTCCGGCAAGATGATCGGATTCTCTACAAATTCAGAAGAGCTAAACAAGCCTGGCATCTTCTAGCTAACTCTAACAAAAATCTATGCGGAATCTGCTTACCCTTGGATTTCTTATGAAATATACCCCATGATTTTTATTAGAAGAAGAGGAACAACTAGCTTGATTAGAATAAGCTGAAAAGGAGGAAGGAGGTGAAGAAGTGGATACAGAAGGAGGTACAGATGAGACCCCTCACCAGAGGGGGAGAAAGGATTTATCAATGAATCATGGAAGAGTGGCCCCTGGGTCGGGACACACTCGGAAAAGAGATAAGAAGTCTCCTCAACGGAGATGGAGGATTGAAGAGTTGGAATTTTGGCATTTTTTTTCGTTTTTATCTTTATCTTCATTTTTATTTTCCTTTTCTAGAAGAAAGCAATGTGAAGGGAGAATAACAGGAGGAGTGGAGATTGAAAGTTTGGAGAAAGATTGAATCAGAGATGATCCGCGCGGGGGTGTGATGGAGAGTTTGGAGAATTGCTCGAGGAGCAAGGGAGGAATCGGGAGAGAAACTTGTAATGAATATGGAGAAAAGTTGATCATAATTGGCGGCGGTCTCGGCACGCGAGAGAACAATTGAGAATGTAGAGAAGCTAGAAGAGACAGATGCATAGAAGTGAGAGAGAAAAGGCCGGCCCACAGCCTATCTATTGTAAATCCCTCTTCATATGGCACGTCTGGCTCTCCAATATCTGTGTAATCACTCAGCAGCTGCCTCTTGTCTGTTATCACAACAGGCTTTTCAATCAAGTCGTGGATCAGTGGCGGCCATTCTGGATCTGTCGGCATGAAGAGACGGCTTAAGGCAATAGTATTGTCATTCATATCAAACCATCTATACCAGTCGCACTCTGGATCATCCATTTTTCTCCTCTTATCAGGCCTTAGAGATTCTAGGGCTTTGTATGTACCAGTGGAGCAATATGTCGAGCAAACTGTCTAGCATGAACATCTTGACAGTCTAACATGGAAGTGATTATTGTAGTCTGCTCATTATCTTGGACGCCACCTTTAATAAAATGTGTCTGCAATGTCCAAGTGAGCGGTTGGCGATCTGTCTTCAAGGTGGATGTCATAACTGCCCATGGTTCATCTTCATTTTTACCCGGCCCTTTGTAGCCCAGGCCGCCTCGTGTAATCAATCTCTGAGGCTTAATAGGCCTAGTCCTGCCTTGACAACTGGCACCCAGACCATTGCCATTTTGATACCCCATTTTCATTAGAATTTTCCAGCCAGGGGTGTTTATCATGCTTTTCTTCTTCTTCCCCTTGGAAGGCAAGGGTGTCATAGCAATTGTCGTGACTGTCTCGGGCGACATTGGCCGTGGGTGAGGGAGGTCTAGCATTGATAGCAACGGCTTGTTGGCAGGCCAAATGGAAGGAACTGATGAAGCCAAGTGTATATCTTCCTCTGGCAGAATTGGCATACTGGTAACTTTGATGATGCGCCCCTTGTATGGAAACTTGAGGCACTGATGATTTGTGGAGGGCACTGCGTCGAGCTGTTGAATATAGGGGCGGCCCAGAATGCCATTAAATGTTGGATCCATATCCAAAATGTGGAAATCGACCGTGATTGTGGCTGGACCCAAACTGACTTTTAATGTGATCATGCCTAGAGGAGGCTTCTTAGTATTGTCATATGCTGTGACTGTTATGGTAGATGGCCGAATCTGATTTTCTGGAATGCCGCACATCTTCAAAGTGCTTGGTGGCAAAACATTGATAGATGCCCCAGTGTCCACCAGACATTGTTTCACCGCCACCTTATTGATATCCACCGTAATACATAGAGCATATTTCCTTGCTGAGAGTGGTGCCAGTTCATGCTCATGAAAAGTAATCGCCGGCTGACTGCTAGCGGGCGTTAATACTGTGGTTATCTGCTCGACCGGAATGTCCTCGTTGACCATGACCTTCTGCAAATATTCCTTCAAAGCTAATTGGTGAGTGACTGACCTCTTGATCAGTTCTAAAATTGAAATTTTTGCTGGAGTTTGGTCAAGATGCTTTAACAAATCATACTGAGTGCCGGGCACGGACTCTTGCTCCTGTTCTTGTTCATTAGGCCCCTGCACGGGCTCTTGCTCTCTTTGGGGAAAGATGCACTGGAACATTCGTCCACTGCGGAGCGGTGCCATGTTTTGCCGTGCCTCTGTCGGGGCAAGTACGGGAGGATTGGAAGAAGAGGGTGTATTGGCGTTAAGAAGCGGCGGAGGGGTGTTTGAAGAAGGAGCTCCCGTAAGGGGTGTTGGTGAGGAGTTCAATGAAGAAGCCCCCGCAGGAGGCGTAGGAGTAGGAAGGGGCGCCCGAGCGTGGGAAGGGTTAGTGAGCGGAATGAAGAGAGATCTGGGTATAAAAGATGGGGGAACTGATGGTGGAGGGATCTTTTCCGGTGAAGGAGTAGTGGTGGCGGGTGTAACGGGTATTGGTGGTGGGCGGATAAGGAGTGGTCTAGACGGCGAAGGTGAAGGGTTGATGGTGGATGGCGGAGTTTGCTGCGTGGTAGGCTGCGGAGGCGGTAAGCGGGTAAGGAGAGATCGGGTTGGCAAAGATGGAGAATTGGCGGTAGCAGGTGGATTAACGGGACGCAGAAGAGCTCGGCTTAATTGAGGAGTAGAAGAAGACGGAACGGTGCGCAAGAGGCGCGGAGGTTGATTTGAATTATGATTAAATGCCCCGACAGAGGCGTTTTCTTCATGCCATCCCTGTCCTCTCTCCACCTCACGGAGAGACGTGACGGGGTTCACGTGCTAATTCGGCGGGTGCTCCGGTAATGGATTGTGGACAATCCCCATATCCTGCTGAGGTGCTGGAGCTTGCTGTTGCGGCTGTGGAGCTGGTTGCTGTGGCTGCTGAGCCTGCTGTTGCCGAGGAGGCTTTCTTACTTTCATAGTGGCAATGAACTGTCTCATCTCGTCCCAATTAATGCCACCCTGGTCATTCAGATCAAAAATATAATCCTTGAAATGGAAGCAATGGTCGACATTATGGCCAGGAGAGTGGTGGAAAACACAATAGTGGGACGTGTCAACATTAGCGGGCCACGCAGCCCTTTCCTTTGGTAGCATGATCAAATTGGCAGCTTTGGGCGACATTAAGGCATTGAATATGTCTGGGAGACTTTCTGGCAATGGCGGATAATGGGCCCTTTTGGGGCCAAGTGGTCTCCTTTGCTGTTGTTGTTGCGGTCCATAGTTAGTGGGTGGCGGTACTTGGTGGTACTGTTGCGGAGCTGGAGGGTCAGCGCGGGGCACTTGGTTTTGTGGTGGAGCAAAGGAAGGTTGAGGAGTAAATTGGTGTTGTGGGGGGGATTGAGAGGGTGCCTTGTGATGGAGGTGGCGGGGGTCGTGGGTTAGATTGGCGAAAAGGTGTGGGGTTGCTGACCGCGCCAACCTGCTCATTTGCTATTGTGCCCTCAGTTGTGGGCCCGCTGCTGTTGACATTCGTATTCTTTTTAACCAACCTTGGTTTTGGCTCAAACATGCCCATGATGGGCGAATCTTTCATTTGGGTCTGAATATAACGAGCTCTTTCATAGAGCTCCTCCATGGTGGTCAATCTGTTCATGGCCAGTATATGCCAGAACTGAGGGGTTGCATTGGATATAATCATCTTAACCTGTTCCGGTTCTGATAAGGTATCTTTCAACTTCTCGGCCATTGACCGCCATCTATCAGCAAATATGATGAAGTCCTCCTCGGGCTTCATTTTCTCTGCAACCAAGTCTGTAACAGATAAAGATGGTCCGACCCGGTCCCTATACTTCTGCAAGAATTTCTTCTGAACCACATTGAAATCACTAGCATCTGCCGGATCCAGGGAATAGAACCACTCGAGGGCTGGCCCCTCTAAAGATCTTCTAAACAAATAAGCCAATGAGGCTTTGTTGCCCTTCCAAAAGGACGTTTCATACATAAAATCCTTAAGATGGATAAAAGGATTGCCAGTTCCATTGTATCGCCGAAAGTTCGGCATCTCAGAAGGTGGTAAGTGAAAAACTGGCAATGTAGGCAGAGAGATTTCTGGGGCATTCTTGGCAGCAGTAACCTTGTTGAGTTTTTCTTCCATGCTAGCCAATTTCTGAAGGAGCAAAGCATTAGTGTCTGACTCGACCGGGGCCGAATTTGGAATGAAGGTATTTGGCATAGGCGTCCTTAGAATTTGGAGAGGTTGAAAGAATTGGGGCCTAGCCGCTGAGTAGCTTGCCTGTTGGGCCGGCATGGCCGCACCAGGCGTCGGTGGACAAGAGGGGGGTTTGTGCAAGACCACTTGGTCATTAGTGAGGTGATGGCCACTCTCGGCCGGAGAGGGATTGGAGGATGAAGAGGGAACGGACTTCCCTTTCAAAGCGGCCTGAACTGCCTGCCGCTGGGAGTCATCTAATTAAGATAGAGCATTAATCAAATCGGTAACATTGAAAGATGGGGAGGGGTTCCCCGAAGTGTTGGAGGGTAAAGCCTGAGAAGAGGGCACAACCTCCTGAGTAGTGGTATCAACCACATGAACTTGAGGATAATGAGAATGAGGAGGAGGGTAATTCCCCTCATGATAGATAGAATCTTGGAGAGGGACCTCATATGATTGACCAAAAATGTTCTCTTCCACATCATCATAGGAATATCCGTAGCTTGCCATGTTGATAATCTTACCTGAACGGAGTTGCATGCTTAAAAAGAGAGAAAGCTTTATGAAGGAACTATCACACAATCAATCACCCAATCGAGACAAGCTTAAGCAAATCAACCCAACCAAGTTTATGCAATCAAGTTGGGATGAACGCAAGATTTTAGTGTTATGTTTGAGATTAGAGTGAGTTAAATTGCAGAATAATTCACTCCTCTTTGTAAAGTGAAACCTAGTTTGGATCCAAGTGTAGTCTCCGGGTTAACTAGGTTCTCTCTCTTCTTACCAACGATAGGTTCTCTAAACTCCGGGTACTTCAAAGGTACAACCAGCCCAGCGTCCGTGAGGGAATCCACGGGTGCGGGGACTTACGGAGGTCTTGGAAAAGGGATTTCCGGTCCAAAGAGATGGAATGCTCAATGGAGGGTTGTCCCGATTCTAAGAAAGGTGTGTGGAATCCTAGTGTAGAGAGAGGAGGTCTCTCAACCAAATGCCACAAAATGCAGTATAAGATAAGCCAATCACAGTAATATAATCAAATAATCAATGTAAGTATGAATCCAGCATGAATAGACAGAAACAGCAAAGCTCTGTAAACACACAGGAAAGAGGCGACGTAGCGGCAGTCGCTATCAATAAAAGAGACAACAGCGTAGCTGTCGTGAATCACTGGGAGAGGCTCACAGACAATGCAAAACCGCGCCTTGACGTGGGGCGCTAAATATGATAAAGACGCCTATGACAGAGGGCGTCAAATGTGAGTGGTGCACGCGATCGACGAAAAACGCGCCTTGGTGCGAGGCGCTGCCAAATAAAAAGACGCCCGAGGGGAGGGCGCAAATTCACAGAAGCAATAGATATGATGAAAGACGCCTTCGTGGAAGACGTTAAACAGAAAACAGACGCCCTGTATGAAGGCGTTAAATAAAAAGGCGCCTTTGTGAAAGGCGTTAATTCAAAAACAGCAATAGATTAATCACAAGCTGGCTGATCCCGGGGAGTGTGCAGTGTGCATAGTGGAGGGTGCCCGTGGGGCACAAAGGAGGGGTACCGTGGGTACCAAAGGGAAAGGGCACGCGTGGGTGCCAAAGGGGAAAGGGCACACGTGGGTGCCAATAGGAAAGGGCACACGTGGGTGCCAAAAGGAGATGGTAATCAACAGAAAAACAGTGGATGTCCCACCGTGATCGCCAATTTGTGAATCATGGAAAATAATCTACTTTTAAGACAAAAATAATAAGCATATGCATAAGAAGAATAATGAAAAAGGGAGTAAAAGAGCACGTGGTGCTACTAAGGAGGGTGATCGCCAGAGGGGTTACCTCAATAAGAAGAAAAGATGATCGTGAATACCTGGTGATAATAGGATGCGGGATAGATGTGGGTTCCTTCCTCCACCTTCTATCGGCCGGCCGATGAAGGGGGTCTTTCTCTTTGATTACCTTTGAACAAAGAACAAACAAATAAAAGGAGTTGCCAAACGTGAGTGTAGTATCAATCCAAAGATGAAAGATGGTGATGAAAGAAGAGCATAAAGTGTGCACCTTTTGTTTGTTTTAAAACCCCTAGAGAATTAGGGAGAGGAGAAGAGATGCAATGAAAACTAATGCAAGGAAAAGGCTATATGATGATGAACAGAGATGAATGAAGACAACAAACGAAGATAAGAAAAAGATCCCTGCTGTTCCTGTAAACAGTAAAGGGAAAACACTTTGGATGCGGCAGTAGGAGGAAGCAAAGAGCTTCTGTATGTATACGTGCGTCTAACCTCTGTAACAACTCACAACTCACGATTCTTTCTTAACAGCTCTGCTTCTAACCTTGCAACCATTAACCTTCCTGTGTGTGTGTGCATCTGTCTCTGTCTCGCGCGAGATCAACCAGGGGACTTTATATAGGGTTTCGATCAAGATAAACACAGATTTGGGAAGATAAGAATAGGCAGTGGTAGTCAACGGCAAGGACTCTAGTTCCCAGATCGAGCAAGGTGATCAAGAAAGGCAGGGAACTCTTTAGGAAAGGCGAGTTTAAGCAGGACACGAAAGGGTGAGACATGACCTACCAAAGGGCGTCAATTCAGAATTGACGACCTGCTCAAGGGCGTTAATTCAAAACACGACCGGGATCAAGGCGTCACTTCCTGGATTCAATTTTGGTAATAAAAGCCTTCTTAATTTGAAAATTGTAAAGAGACGCCTGAAGCAAAGACGTTAATCAAAAACACGCCCTAGGGAAGGACGTTAATCATTGATTTCAATCGGGGTGGGACTCGTAAAATACCAGGAATTGACGCCCTTCCCTGTGGTCGTCCTTTCTTAAGAACACGCCCCAGATTAGGTCGCTATTTAAAATACGCCCCTCTTCAAGTCGTGAATTCCAAAAATGCAAGAATTAATCACAAAAAACACACAAAAATAGAAAAACTTTATATTATAGAAATATTGAAGTTCACTTTGGGGCGTTAACATAGTGACATGAGATTTGATCAACATAGCGTCAATTTTGGCGTGTCTACATCAGGCACTCAAGAACTTGGACTTTGGTACCCTGCTAGGTGTGAGCTAGAGCTTCTGGCATACACTGATGCAGACTATGCTCGGTGTCGGATAGATAGGAAAAGCACTAGTGGGCATTACCAATTCCTAGGTGGCTGCCTAGTATCCTGGGTGTGTAAGAAGCAACACACAGCATTGTCCACTGCAGAGATAGAATATGTTGCTACAGGAAATTGTGCACCTCAGGTACTATGGATAAAGCACCAGCTTTCATATTATCATATAAAATTGGGATGCATTCCAATTTTATGTGATAATACTAGTGCTATCTGCCTAACTAAAAATCCAGTTCATCACACTAGGACTAAGTACATTGAAATAAAACACCACTTTCTTAGAGATGCTGTAAGTAAAAATGAAATTGAATTAATATTTATGGAAACAGAAAAACAGATTGCTGACATCTTTACTAAACCCCTTGGAAATGAAAGATTTAAATATCTAAGATGACAATTGGGGCTATGTAAATTTTAGCAAGAAAATGATGAATAAATTCATTCTTGAACTGTGTGTTGAAATGTTTTGAGGTGATTGTGTCAGCCTGTTCTTTAAAAAGTTGAATAAAGAAGATACTTGCGTAATCGGTTGTTTGATGTCTTGCATAGACTTTTTCTGATGGTTGTGTATGAGTTGCACAGAGTCTTGATGCACGTATTGCACCTAGTCTATGCAATGTGTGAGCACTCTGGTCATTTCATACTTTGCATGAAGCATAAGTCATTGTATGTCTTTAGGTCGGTGCATATTGCATTCTAGCCACATGTAGGTCGGTGCATGTCCATACCGCACATATATATAAGTCCGTGCATTGTCTACATTTTGCACGCTAATGTCGATGCATGTCTTGCATGTTGTCGATGCGTAATGTAAGTTTGTAGCATGAAGGTCGGTGCATCTTTTATCCAAACTGCATGTTAAGGTGAGTTCATTGCATTGCTCGTGAAGGATAAGGTCGGTGCAAAGTTTGCCTGTTGCATATCTAAGTTAATGCATCTTGATGTCAGGAGGAGAATAGCACTATCTGAACTGAGTTCAACTCCTTCTACTCTCTCCTCAGTCTCAGAAGTTCCACCATTTGTCATCTTTTATGTCCTTGGTACAAATTGATTTTGCCGGGAACTACTCCCTTTGAAAATTCTTAAGTTGATTCTGCACTTCAATATTCACTCCTTTCACTTAGAATGGATAACAGTCTAGTAATTGGTTCATTGTCGTGAGCTACAATTATTACAACTCTTCTACTATAAGAATCACATGTGCTCATTGAATGAACTGAAGGTTTAACTTTAATAGGCTGTAGAGTTCAAAAGACTGTCTCAGAAAATAGGGTGATAGAAAATATTTATTGCTCTTAACCTCTATCCCATGGTTATAATAGAACATGTCTTCACAGTATCTGAACATGACAGATTTAGTGAAGTCTAAGGTTGGAAAATTAAAGTATGTATTGTTCTTAAACAAGTCACTCCTAAAAGTTATAAGGGTAGCAAAAATAAGATCATTAAAGAAAAAGAAATGAACAAAGTGGCAGAGCAATGATTGAGTTACACTGAGAAACTGAGGTCTCCATCAAAGAAATGGAGAGTACCTTAAGTCATGAAGTGACTCAGGTTAACTCTGTTCATTTGGTCAAATTTATAGGGGGGGTTTCATTGCGTAACTAGGGGTTCTGGCCTTTGATCAAGGTGTACCCTTAATGTCAAAAGTGCAAACTATCCCTGTAGCTTTTGATCAGAAACAGATATAGTAGTTTATGCTTAGTAACTGGGGGTATTAGCCTCTAATCAAGGTATACACCTAATGTCAACGGCATGAATGCTACGTGTCTATTCAATAAGTTCAAATTTCTGAAACTCATGAAAGAAAATTGCTGTAACCCTTGGAAAAACAAATGTCATTGAGTGTCAATTGTTTAACCTCAATACAAATTCAAGTGACTTTCCTTGATATTCACTCTCTCTCTGAAATAAGTAGGGTGTTGTCTCGACCTAGACTTTTATGGTTATGTGACTCAGGTTCATTGTTATAAATGGAGTATAGAACCCTATTTCAGAAAGTCAGTGAATTCACTTTACCTTCTATAACTGTTAAACCTGACTTTAATCAAGAAAGTCCATTGCTCGATTCATATGACTTAAGGGTTGCCCCATAATTTGCTCACATTCTGAACCGTTACATAGAATGTTGTTCCATCGGCATCCTTCCTCCTCTTTCCTCCTTATTTGCTGATGGCAAAGGGGGAGAATGTGTGTTTGCATTCAGATATTCTGGGGGAGAGTCTATGTTCAAGGGGTAGGAGTCAGATATTCAGGGGGAGAATTCAAAGGACTCAATCAGGGAGAAAGTCTGTGCATAATTTATGTTGTTGCATGCTTGACATTTGATTATCATTCATGTCTCATCAAAATACATCATCTCATTGTATTCATTCTATGGTTTGTCATCATCAAAAAGAGGGAGATTGTTGAGACTCCTCTGGGTTGATAAGCAATACGTGCACTGCTTTGTGCTGAAATGGTTTGATGATTGACAATAGTTGTTTTGATGATTAGCAACATTACTATTTGACTTAGTTGACCTTATTTTGATATGATGGTGTAAGTATTTTGATGCATTTATATGTCAGATAATCATATCAAAGTTGTTTGCATCTTAGTCTGTGCATTGAATAGAGTCGGTGCAACACATGGTTAATTTTGCATTGAGTCCGTGCAGACTTAGCTCAAGCCATACTTAGTCAGTGCAATTCTTCTCGATGCACGCCACCAAGTCGGTGCAACCTCTGCACCAGGCACTTAGAGTCTGTGCAATATGTCTTAGGTAACTCGGTGCATAGAAGTTCATGCATTCACCTTTTCACATTAAGTATGTGCAAGTCAAGCATACTGTGTGAATAAGTCTATGCAAGCTCTGGTACGGGGCATATTAAGTCAGTGCAACATCTCCAGTGGCGTGTCATCAGGTCCGTGCAATACTCGCTCCTGTATATAGAGTCTGTGCATCTCTCACTCATGCACTGGTGTAGTCCAAGAAAGGGCACTCACGGATTGATCATGTCCGTGCAACACTTGCACACTACATATATCCTGACAATGCATCCTCAGGCTTTACGTTGAAAGCATGTCCGTGCATTTGCTTTCGCAGGAATGACTGAGTCTGTGCATGTGTGTGTGAGCATCATATTGAGTCCGTGCATCTTAACTATATCAGAATCTCTACTCTGTGCAATCTCTCTTCATATCATATTATTGTCTGAATATGACCTTATATCTGATGCCTTGACAGGTGCCTTTTCGTAAAGACTAAGAATGGCACGTGATCCAAGATTAGGGGAAGTGCCAGGATCACGACACATGCAATGCAGTAAGCTGTGATGCTGACACGTGACCAAGATGTTTGGGCGAGAATCATGATGACCACACGCCCTATCCTTCTACTGCTATATAAATAAGAAGCTTCTTCCTCAGGAGAAGTGTGATCGTGAACATCCTTCAGAACAGCATAAGCAGAGAGAGCTTGCACGATCCAGAGAGAAAAGAACAAGAAGAAAGAGAGAAGAAGAGAAGGAGAGAGTTGAAAGAGAGGTGTCTGAGAGAATACTGTGAGTGTTTGTTCCTCAGTCTCTCGGTTCAGAACCGGAGCTGAAATTGCTCAATGTTGAGCTACATTCCCCTAGTGGGTTCTTTTGTTTCTTCGCTTGTTTTCTTTTTCGTTTCTGAAATTGCGTTTCCAAGCTGTGTGTCAGTGGAGCAAGCTATGAAGCTCAGCTGTTTGCAGAGGTGGATTCCTCTGGTCGGGTAAAGCTGTAAGTCCCCAGCAGTTTGCAGAGGATGATTCCTCTGGACGGCATAAGCTGTAACGTCCAGCGGCCTGTAGGGTTTTGACCCCGAAGCTATAGATCAGCGAAGCTGTGTATCAGCAGTGGAAGCCACATTCTGGTTTGGAGTGTAGGGTGGATGTAGATCTCAGGTTTGAGATCGAACCACCTTAAAGATCCTTGTCAATTGTGATTGATTGTGTGGATTGTGTGCATCCTACTTATTCTTTCATACGAAGTAGACGAATGCTTAGGATCGTTATTGTTCAGATCTGTTAGCATTGACATTCTGTGATCGAATTAGTTTATCCTTCTGTCGTCTATCAGCAGCTTGTTTTAATTCCGCACTTGAAGCTATTGCTGTTGGTTTTAATTGGGTTACTGATCTATTCACCCCCCTCTAGATCGTTTATACCATCCTATCACTTGGTATCAGAGCATACCATCTGTTCTATCACTTGGTATCAGAGCATACCATCTGTTCTATCACTTGGTATCAGAGCATACCATCTGTTCTATCAAGATTCATGCACCTAGTTAGGGGGAGTTATTGAATGAATGAATTGAAATTGTGAATTTAATCTCATATTTCTGGAAATGAATTATATGCAAATTGCTGAAGCTGGATAGATCTTGATGCTGTTCAAATCTTTGGATCAACCATTATGCTCAACAACTTGGTTGTAAATCCCTGAAAATCCTGCAGTAGCTTATGGCACTTGATGACGTGGTTCTTATAACAAGCACTAACTCTAAGAACTTGAAATGATGTTCCATTATTTTACTGTAATAATACTGTCTGAATGATTTCTTGAACAAATCTTGATAGCAACTGCATGCCTGGCTTCACATGTGAACATAATTGTATATCTGATAAATCAAATGGATCTTCAAATTTCTGAAATGTTCTTGAAATTATGATTCTACACAGTTTCTTAAATAAAAAAGGTTGTACTGCTTATTTCTGATCTTGTCTGCATCTTGGTTTATAAAGGTCATGAACTGTCAATATGTGCAAGTCACTAGGAGTGTGAATCAAACTTCTGCACTGTATTGCACTCTCATGTAAATTATAGGCTGCATACATTAAAAAATTCATGCATTAGATGCATTAGGAACATTCAAATGAAAATTTGAACTCTTGCACTCTTGTCTGCAATGCATTTAGAACATTCAAAATAAAATCTAAAATTTTGCACAATCATTGCATTTTGCATTGCATACCGCATACTCTTTCCACTGCGTGCTTGCATGATAATATATGCTAGACACCCCCATCCTTGGAATTTCTAAGACTTTACATTTCTTGTTAAATAATTCTGCACTTGGGTCATAACTAGTGTCTCTCATGTCACACTCAGGGGGAGTACATACTTAATAAGTGCATCCATATAGGGGGAAGTGCTCTGTCATGTATTCAAGTAAGTTTTTGGTATACATGTTAATCAAATTCGCACACTTTATACACAAAACGTGAAAATGAGTGTTAGCTATATAGATATAGATGTTTCTTTTCAACACTCTACAGAAATTAAATTTACTGCATGAATGTTAAAGAGGTAGTTGAGGAAAAAGCTACCTGCCTCTTCTTGATAAGGTTGTTAAAAAGAAAGGCAGAGCAATGCTCAGTTGCACTGAGTAAAATGGATACACGTCACCTGAGATGTGATGTGGTTCATCTCTGAAAAGTACCGCTCGCTGAGTAAGTTGGATACATGTCACCTGAGACGTGATGTAGTTCAATTCTGAAAAGTGTTACGTTTAAGTATCTCTGTTCGAAAGACATGAGATGGTTAATTGTAACACCCTCAAATATAGCTAAGTTGTACTCTATATCACCGAGGCGTCTTTTGAAGTATCGGCTCAGTTCTTGAAAAGAACTCCGAAGTTAAGCGTGCTTAATGGGGAGTAGTATTGAGATGGGTGACCTGCCCGGGAAGTCCTCCATTCTGGAGCCAATCACTGTTAAAAAGGGATAAAATCGTGAGGTCGGTAAGCCAAAGCGGACAATACCTCGATGGTATAGAGTACGGGGCGTGACAGAATGGTATCAGAGATATAACCCAGTCGGAAGTGTGGGAACTAAGTGCCATGCAGAGTAAAGTGCTACGCTATGGGAGCCACCTCTTGAACCCGCAATGAGACAAAGTGCTACATAGTGGGAGCCACCTCTTGAGCCTGTAGGGGCCACCTCTAGAGTCCTACCTGCCTGGGAGTTTGATTGCGTGATTGCGTGCTATATGTGTCAAGCGACGAGGACGTCGCCTATATAAGAGGGGTAGATTGTAACACCCCAAATATAGCTAAGTTGTACTCTATATCACCGAGGCGCCTTTTGAAGTATCGACTTAGTTCTTGAAAAGAACTCCGAAGTTAAGCGTGCTTAATGGGGAGTAGTACTGAGATGGGTGACCTGCCCGGGAAGTCCTCCATTCTGGAGCCGATCACTGTTAGAAAGGGATAAAATCGTGAGGTCGGTAGGCCAAAGCGGATAATACCTCGATGGTATAGAGTACGGGGCGTGACATTAATGCTCTGAGTAACCGGGGAGTCTGGCATGAGCCCCATGTGTCTTCTCGTGTAAAAAGGAGTAGACTAAACCTGATCACTCACTGTCTATTGTGAAAATATTTGGAAAGAAAAATCAAATTTGTGATTAAGGAATTGTGAAACCTCCAATACGCTGCTCTCTAAATTAAAGTGCAGTCTGAGTAATATCTTGTATGTTGAACTGAAAAATATAGTTATTCATATGACTAAAACATATTTTCATGATTTTTCACTCACTCAAAAATTTGATTAAATATGTATTTGGAAAATTGAAAGATTACAGTGATGCTTGCATGATTATTCTATTTGATTGCACGACCCTCTAAGTGTTATGCATGAACACTCTTGGTGCATTGACTTATTTTCATCTTTCTTACACCCTTCCCACTTCTAAATGAAGAGAGGGAGTCATGCTACATGTACATATACATATCTCCTTGATTGCATTGTGCATAGCTTATATTGGTATTCAATGAGTCATCATTTACATGTTCAAAGTTTCATGTTTCTCTAACAGAACATTAAAACCTGAAACACACAAGAAAAATTTCATCCTTGAGTTCACAGCTAATTGCCTTGATTGCGTGATATAACTAAGTTGCATTGTGATTCCACTTCCTTTAAAGGACTTGGCATTAAGCTGTTCACTTGACTTCACTTTCCTACTGAGCATTCATTGTTATTTCAATCTGCTATTCGTGCCATTCAAGCCTGTCTGCACTGCTACTCTTCCTAGCTGTTCGGTATTTCTACGGCTTCTATCAAACTAATTTTTTTTATGATGTCAAAGGGGGAGAATAGTTTGATGAGAGTCAAGAAGTATTTCTTGTATTTCTTATCCTGTAAATATTTTGATGAGAGTCAAGAAGTATTTCTTATATTTCTTATCCTGCATCCTTGAATATTAATTTGGTCATAATGACTCATAGTGTTGTCATCATCAAAAAGGGGGAGAATGTTGTGCCCCTGTGGTTTTGATGATGTCAAGCACTATGACTCATGTATTGGTGCATTGGATTCATGGATTCAAGTTTGTAATTATACCATGCTTTATTTTTATATGTTGCTTTAATTCTATATGAGCATCAGCATCCTTGAATCTGGAAAGAATTGAAGAATAGGTTGGACAACATGGATAACAAGATTGGACAGCATGGTCAACCAGTGATGAAATTGGTGAACTCAAGCTAAGCAGCAGCTTAAGCTCAAGGCCGTAGTGAAGTTTCAGTGCAGATACAACAATCAATACAAGCAACCTTCAGAAAACCTTCAGCTAAGTCAGATATACAAGATCAAGCCTTAAGCTAAGTTCAGTCGACCGATCTGATCATTTTGGTCAACTAAAATCACCAGAAGAGAAGTCAAGAGAACAAGCACTCTATTTGTTATCAGGATGTCGACGCAGAATTTTTACTGCATTGACACAGCCACGCTCACAGGAGCAACTTCAAAAGTTCTGCATCGATGCAACAAAGAGCTGCACCGACGCATCAGAATAATTTGCCATCAAGAGGTCGAAGCAGATCTGACACTGCCTCGATGCAGATATGAGTACAAAAGCCTTCTTGTGTTATGCCTTCATTAGAACGTCGACGCATCAAGCTACTGCATCGACGTATCTGCCCAGCATCAGAAATCGGATGAAGTTACGACGAAGCATCAACTCACTGCCTTGACGCACAAGGTTAAACATGTCGATGCAGTAGAACAACCGAGAGTGTATGTTACAGGGATAGGTCGACGCATCAAGTAAATGCCTTGACGCACTAAACCAAAGGTAAGTACATGAAGCACGCTGCCTAAAGGGCTATTTGTCTACTACATCGACGCAGCACTGAAGTACGTCGATGCAGCTTCACACATCAAGTGATCCTTTGCAAGCAGATTCTGTGAAGGTGCTTCGACCTACCTTTATGGTACATTGAAGCAGTGTCACCCCTAGTGAGGCACGTGATCACTTAAAGGAATCATGTGCGTTCGAGCTCAATTGATTCAGTTGTGTTCCTAAGACACCTGGGGTATTTCCAGAAGACTCTTGAAGAAAGAATATTCTTATTTGCCAGATGGACAATTGGAATTTCAGCTAAACAACTCTCCTATCCACTTGGATTTATGGAGCCCCTGTTTTCTATAAAAGGGTCTTACCCTCGAGTGAAAGAGGCCATTGAAGAAGAGCTGCCATAGTCATTGAGAGAGAGCCTCTGCCAGAGACAAATCTGTGAGGGAAAGAGCAGCAGTTGCGAAGAAGAAAAGAGAGTGAGGATTAAGAAGAAGAAGAAGAAGAGAAAAAGAGTGAGAACAAAAGTACTTCTAGATATCCAGTTCAAAGAAGAATTTGAGTGCAGCCGTAGCTTCCATTGAAGATCTGTGTCTTGACTCGTGGATCACCAGAGTCAATCTGCTCCTCGGAGCTATATCTTATTTTTTCCTTTATTGTTTTCTTGTTTTGTTTTTGCATTTTCTTCTAGCTCTTCCGATACCCTGTTCTGGGTTCGGGTTCCTTCTGAGTGATCAGAAGAAGGGAGATCTGATCTCCGGTGTCCCCTCTGAGGTATGTTGTGAGTGACTGGGTGTTGCTCACGGGGTTCCCTCTGTGCTCGCAGAGGAAGGGAGGTGTGTTCCTCCGGTCACTACTGAGGTAGTGGATTCTAATCTCGCTTGGTGCTAGATTAGAGGATGAGGGATTTGTCTCCCTCTTGTTCAAGCTATTCGTCAGCATTTTGTCGCAGACTGAGTCTGCTTTTTACAGTTTGCAAGGTGAAGTCTCACTTAAGTTTGAGTGAGGGGTGGACGTAGATTTGTGAAACAGATCGAACCACCTAAAAATCTGTGTGTTATGTGGATTACTTGTGCTTACATTCCTTATCCTCTATCCCCATTCGCAGGTTAGTGTGTGAGCTAATATTCATTTCTGTTCTGAATTGGATTAACTAGCAAGTCTTCGATAACTGCTCTATTTGAATGAATGCTTAATTGATTTCTGTTGGATCACCTCTATTGTAGTTTGCCATACCGAGTTTGACTAGCACTGGCACATTGCCAGGTATTTGACATTGGTCTTATTTGAATCAATAACTGATGGCATTTCAGTGGAGGTCAGTCCATAGTGTTGGCTTCCATTGTGTTTGACCTTGGGTGTGGCTTTTATATTAGCTTCTGATAGTGAAGTCCCTTATGATATATTAGCTACCACTTTGCTTCACTGCACACCAGGTGTTCGAGAGCTGTTCTACATAGAGTGTGAGCTCGGTGCTCTTGTCATTGTTCACATCTTGTTGTGTTGTGAGTATTTTGCCTTGTTCAGTATAAAGTGATCCGAAGTGTCAGCTTCTGTTCTGTTTGTTCCGAGTGTGTTTTGTGAGCGCGAGAATTTAATTGATCCATATTTTTATAGAGAGATTTATTCACCCCCTCTCTAGATCTCATTCTTGCACCTAACAGGTTGCCTCCGTGGGGTTAGAGAGAGGAAAACAAATGGAATGGAAATAGTGCAATACAAAACCGCAACGGGATGTTACTCACCGTGGGTTTTAACTGAAATAAAAAATGTGGAAAGGGAAGTGCTGAATTAAAAATGGGAAGGGGGAATGAGTAATGGAAATGGCATGAATGAAACCTCCGCGAGAAGTCACTCTCCATGGGATTTAGACAGGAATCGAAATTGTGAAGAGAGGAATGATAATAATTAAAATGGGGAATGGGGAATGACAGTAATGGAAATGGCGCAAATGAAACCTCCGCGAGAGGTTACTCTCTGCAGGATTTAGACAGGAATCGAAATGGGGAAGGGAGGAATGACAGTAATTGAAATGGGGAATGACAGTGATGGAAACTGCATGAATGAAACTACCGTGAGAAGTCATTCTCTGCGGGATTGAACTGGAAGGGAAATGACAGAAATGGAAATTGCGTGAATGAAACCACCGCGAGAAGTCATTCTCCGTGGGATTGAACTGAAATTGAAATGACAGAATGAAACCTTCGCGAGAAGTTATTCTCCGCGGGATTGAACTGAAATTGAAATTACATAATGAAGCCTCCGAGAGAAGTTATTCTCCGCGGTATTGAACTGAAATTGAAATGACGTGAATGAAACATCCGCGAGAGGTTACTCTCCCCAGGATTGAACAGGAATGGAAATGGAAAGTGGGGAGTGGGGATAACAGAAGTTAAATAAAGGGAAGGGGATTGCACAAATGAAACAAAGAAATGCACGCAAGAGGGCGTGCGTGTGGTTATGTGATTGCCAGGGGTCAAGGACCCCGAAATAATAATAATAAAAAAGAAGTGATCGCGTGATGCCTTAGAGACGGGAGATCATGTGAGTTCCTTCTTCCTCTTCCTTCGGTCGACCGACGAAGAGGGCTTTCCCTCGGGTTACCCTTGCAGGAAGACGCAGTAAACAGAAAATAGATCAGAACAAAAATAGTATAGAACCAGTCCCTCGTGACAAAACTGATGAATCCATGAGCAAAAACACACTTGGTTGGTGTTGTTTTAAACCCCTTTTAGGATGCAAAATGTAGGCAAATGATATGATAACTAAAGATTTATGAAAGAGTTGCACTTAGAAGATAACTACAAACAAAGGTAGACGATGCATGCAAAGACTACAGGAATAAACGAGAAAGAAAGATGGGGTGAGAAAAAGTTTATTGGTGACGCCAGTGGCGGGCTTCGAGGGGGAGCTTCAGTAGCTTGAGAATGACGTTGGCGGACGGCGGGATGGAACGGCCTTCTCTCGTGTGCACGAACACTTGGAAATCCGACCGAACCTTCCTTTAAAAATTCACGAGCTTAGGAACAGATTGGCGGGGTTTTCCCTTCCTCTTTTGTCTGGCCATCGCCTTTAGTTATTTATCACCATTACTGTCCCATTTGTCAATGCTATTGTTTATTTATCACTATTACTGACCTATTTGTTATCCTTGTTGGCTTGTGTGAATTTTACTGATCATAGGCGCACTTGAATCTTGCTGAACCTTGATAAGTTGCTGATCAACACGGCCTGCACTTCAGAGAAATAGATGATGTCGCTTCTGCTCAAACCCATCACAATGAAGAACCCTTAGAACCGGAGAGTACTTTCTTCCTTTGATCTTGAAAGGGGTTAATCATAGTCATCCAAGACTTAAAAGAACTCCAGATTAAAGATGACAGGGTTAGGAAACCCATACAAGGTTGATTCCTTTGTGCAATCTTGACTGCTATTCACTTTCCACATGTAGAAGCTATTTTTTAGTGTTAAGGAGCTATTTGTCACTCCTATCGGATATTTGTCAGCTTTAACAAGCTATTTGTCACCACTATTCCGTTGCTAAAGTCCTACCTTGAATAGTTCACATTCCTTCATTTTGGCAGCTCAATAGAGAACGTCAACACAGCTCTCAAGCTACGTCAACGTAGCTCAATGGAGAACATCAAAAAGGCAGAAAGATGAATCAACAAGCTGGAGATCTTCCTGAAGGAAAAAGCCACTTTGTGAGCAAGAGAAAGGGCGTGAGAAAAAAGAAGAAAAGAGAGAATATGCACTTCGCCAGATCAAGAGAAGACCCATTTCGGTGAAAGCTCTTGAAACAATTTCAGAGCTACATTTGTTTCTCATTCTACTATATTTCGTTTGTTTCATTTTGAGTTTCTTGGTTTGCCTTTTCTATCTAGTTGAGTCATTGTTCTCTGATAGTGCATTGCTGCACTAATCAGAGGTGTGATTAATCTTCAGATTGATCACGATCTAGTCTGCGGGCCAGGGTGTGAGGAAGGGTCCTCGTGTGCTGCCTTAGTGTAGTGGGTCTGGCTCTAATGGGGTAGAATCAGGGGTGTGCTCACCAGGTCAGGTGTACACGGTTCCCTCTATGTCATCAGAGGAAGGGAGGAGGCTATTCCCCCATTGGGCAACCTGTGTGATCAGCTGCTGTCACCATCAAAACTAGGGGCATAACATTCTCCCCCTTTTTGATGATGGCAACTACGAGTCATTGTGCTTCAAGTAGCACATTCAAGTCGTTTCATCAACCATATGTTTTGACAAACAGTCATTCAACGATAAGCTTCATTTCATTTCAAAAAATTTGAATTTATAATGTGGAGCGTGCAGCTTACACATCAGACCATGACCTTTAAAATGCAGATGTAGATTGACATAGTGAATATGCGGTAACCCTATGCAGCAACCCCTAATTGACTTAAGACAATGCAACACATGACTCTCTCTCCCCCTTTGACATCATCAAAACACAACATGGGTGTAGATGTTTTATCTACCCCGCCCTCAAACTAATAAATTATTATATTTATTGATTATCATTTTTATAATTTTTTATTATTATAATCTTTTTTTCTCTTTTGGGCTCAGCTTCCGTATGTGAGAGTAGCAGGGTGAAATGAATGATAAAGGTGATGAATACATATTAGTGGTGACAAATAAGTTGACAGATGCAACAAATGCACATTAGTGGAGACAAATAGGTTGACAGGAGTGACAAATGGGCATGAGGGGTGACAAAAGGCTCTTAATGGTGAAAAATGCACAAAGGCGACAGCTCCTAGGGGCAAAGGCGACGGCTCATGCATGCTAAGAGTGAAAAATACCTATTAGTGGTGACAAATAGATCAACAGGGGCAACAAATGGATCCTAATGATAAACTATGAGTATGAAGATAAGCCCTACTAACATTAGAACCATCGACAAACCCTGCTACTTATAGGGGAAGAACTCCCCTTCGTAAAGGTAACCCCTACCTGCGATGGATGGTATCCTTCATTTGACTCACACATCAAGGGAAGGTATGGATCCATTAACGGCAACCACATCACACAAATATCAAGCATCCATCATGCAAAGAAAGGTTACAGAAAAAGAAATTATATTGATAGGGGAAGAGGGTACAAATGGTCACTCATCCTCTTTGGGATGGAACCTGTCAGGTTTGAGGCTCAACACCCCCTTGTTATAAAACAGGCGATCCACCTTCACCAAGGCGTCCTGCCACCCTTACAGGTACCCCTACTTTTATTACTCCGAAACGTCGCCGCCGCTGCTTTCCCCTGATGGTTGGTTTGGCACCGGCAGGGCTTCCTTTCGGTAGCACAACCGTTTGTGGGAAACCTCCTCTGATGAAGAATCTGACTTCTCAAACGACATCTTCACGAGAGTGTCTTTGATAGCCAAAGAAACTTAGGATGTCCTTAGGGTTCCCCATAGAGTCTCTATTTATAGGAAGGAGACGAAACCCCCAGAAGGGGCAAAAGAGTCTTCGTGCCTCCCCAACTTTATGAAAATCGAAGCGACGGGACCGGGAAGATCGTGCCATCTCACACCAACTTCGGTCTCCCCTAATTTTTCTGAGTTGCCCCTCTTTTTCTGACAAGTGAATCTGACTCTTGGTCCTTCCTTCTTGTCGCCTTTGTTGACTCCGGCTGATGAGATCCACTGGCAGATGCATCTCGGTCATGATATCGCTTGGACCGAGGTTCCTTTCGTCCGGATACATCAGTCGCAGGTTGTTTCGCTAAGACTGTCTGCTTTCCTCTGCTTCTTGTAGTTGGCGAAGAAATTGAAGTATACGAGAGACCAGAGAGAGATACTTCAACGGCTAACACCGCATAGTGGTGACAAATAGGCTTCAAGGCTGACAAATATCTTGTAAGGGTGATAAATGGATAACAGAAGTCACAATATGTTATGAAGGAAAACAAAGGCGACGGCTAGCGAGCGATAAGGGTGACAAATAGCTCATTGTAAATGACAAATAGCCATTAGCAGTGACCAAGAGCTCTATAACGGTGACAAATAGCTCATGGCAATGAAACGTGAAAAAACTCAAGTTCGTTTGAAGGATTTAACCGTGTATAGGATTCTTAACTCTACCAACACAGATCTGAAGCTTTCCTAATCATCAAACGACATTGATTAACCTTGACCTGTCTTTCTAACTCTATCTTCACTTCTTCTACAACACATCGACGTCAAAGGGCTCAGTGTCAAAGCTGTGAAGCCTCAACAACTCTCTGAACTCAAAGTTGGGAAAGGGTGCATCGACCTATCCTTCAATGCATCAATGCACCAGTATATTCAAGACTTGCAACAATTGAGCTGCCTCGATCTGTCCTCCCAGCACGTCGAAGCATCAAGCATTTTCTATGAGGCACGTGATGAACTTACCGAATCATGTCACCTCGAACTCTATTGGCTAGAACTTGTCTCTTATTCACCTGGCACACTTCCAGATACTTTCTGAAGAAGAATATTCTTATTTGGCAAGTGGACCAATGGGAATTCAGAAAAATTAAATATTTTATCCACTTGAATTCCCTTTGACGTTGCTTGAGTGTGGCTCTGCCTTCTTCTCGTAGACACGCAAAAGTCACCCTGGTTTTTCTGGTTGCACGCCTTTTTTTTTTCATTTTTTTTGTCTGTGGTTTTCTCTTCGTTATATAAGCACTCTCTCTTCGTAGGGTATGGAGACCCATAGAGGTTGTTATGACAAAGAAGGTCTCTTGACAGAATCCTAATAAAAAACTTTTTTTCTGTAAACATAGCAGTTTATCTATTCAGACGCTTATCTGGCTTGATCCCACTATAAATTAGTAGAACTGGAGATAAATCTCATTCCTTGATCTTAGATGAGTTTAATCAGTGTCGTTTGATGACTAGGAAAGCTTCAAATCCGTGTTGGTAGAGTTAGGAAATCCATACACGGTTAAACCCTTCAAACGAACTTGAGTTTCTTCAAGTTTCACTGCCATGAGATATTTGTCACCGTTACAGAGCTATTTGTCACTTCTAATGGCTATTTGTCACTCATAACGAGCTATTTGTCACCCTTATCGCTCGCTAGCCGTCGCCTTTGTTTCGCTTCATAACATATTGTGACTTCTGTTATCCATTTATCACCCTTACGAGACATTTGTCAGCCTTGAAGTCTATTTGTCGTCACCGATGACTATTTGTCACCACTATGCGGTGTTAGCCGTCGTGCTTGATTTTGGTTTATCTGACTTATTGGCTCCAAAACTTCAAAACTTGTTCTTCTTTCTATCTAACAGTGATAATTAAGAAATATAATTATATAATTATAATAAAATAAATACAAAAATGATAAAAAAACATAAAAATTCAAAATGAAGGGTTGCGATGTTGCCATCCAACTCTCTAAACAGAGCATGAAAACCAAGGGATAGGTGGTGCCATCTCGTCATCTTCCAGTTGGTCTAAAATAGCTGACTCAATGTCGATGAACATTTCATCGTCCTCCATTACGAATTCCATTACGATCTGATCAAAGTCTACGCGTCACACAAAGCACGTCCATCACCAAGACATCAAAGATGAAATAACCAAGTCGTTGACAATGAGTAAAATGTCCAGTACATTTTTTCCCTATGCTGACCAATCGTACTATACTTCCTTACCTACAACAACAGTAATAACAAAGCAACTAATATGAAGAGGAGCAACACTACTAGAGTACATAATAGAACAACAACAATACAAGGCACATTTGACATTTGTGTAGTCTGCTGGTGTAGTGCCTGGTTCCTTGAATCATAGTCAGGCCCGGGACTTGCATGATATGTAGGCATGGGCCTTTCTTGTAGTTGAGGATGATCAACATACGTATGGCTACTATTGCAAACCCCATTTATAGCAGCATGTGCTTCCTCTACAGAGTGAAAACCCTTTTAACGAGCTCCAAGATATCCATTCACTTGGATAAAGCATTCGGGCCAAGTATAATATACACCGGGTTCGCGACCAACCCACACTACATAGCATTTATACCTTCCTATTTTGTGAACCTCAATTCCCTACATGTAAGGTGTTATAAAAGACAATAGATATGATAGACATAATAATTACAGAAAATTTAATATGAAGTCCAATCCATAAGAGCAAGTTTACAGATCAGAAAGCATGTAGGTTTAATGTTACACTGCATGATATATTAGGGTAGGGGATTTAAGTCTGCTAGTTCAAGTGCATGAACAGGGTTTATGTCATGTGAATTAACACCTAATAAGCCAAACATGTAGTTCCATAATTTACATTCTACAATGTATAGTGCATATCTGAGGTTTGATACATATAAAACTTTTGTGATATATGGGAAAAAATGAAGATGGTAAAATTTACAACTTTTTTATTAAATTGTAAGCAATAGTATGCGATAATGTGGTGGAATAAAATTTGAACATATTTACATGCTTTCCTGGTAAGTAATAACAATGTAGAAGTCTATTTTCGTGTGCTCTTATCAAAGCAAGGTAGATGTTGGGCCCAATACAATGTACAGAGCATACACAAAGCATGGTAGAGGTCTAATGAAAAGATTAGGACAAATAATACATGTGCAGAGGTTAAGAATAGAACAACCACTGCATTCGCCACATATGAAACTACCCAGAGCATATCGTATACGAACATATGAAAGGCTTGTAAAATACATAAACATGGAAGAGGATTAAAAAAAAGGAAGAGGGCATCTGCAGTAAGAAAAAGGGACGACAAGGGACCGATGAGGACGCAGAGGAGACGGGTTCTTCTGCTGAGGAAGCCACCACTACGCGCACTGATGAAGGGGATGACATTGCGGAAGAGCCTTAAGAACTTAAAATAGAAGAGCGGGTGCCACTGTAGGGTCACGAGCGGGATCGGTGTGTCGATTTAACACATCGCTGCAATGGAGGTGGTAACACAGCCCATCAGGAGCAGAAAAAAGGGGAACGTGGGGAACCCTAGCAGAATGATCATCGCTCGATCGGAGCATATTGCAAAGGTGATTGGACAAGAGTGGGTGTAGTCTTAATTAGGTTCTCCAACGACCCTTCTGACCTTGCAATCTACCTTGACGGTCGCCATTGATGGGCCAGCTCTCCCACGAGACATTGGCCCCGGTAACGAACATCTATTGTGAAGGCGAAAAGAAGGCAACGGCTGGTCATGTGATAAGAGTGATAAATATGCAGTAAGGGTGACAAATACCACCTTAGTGGTAACAAATGTACACCTACCGATGACAAATGGCTAAGGCGACGGCCAAGGCATTACGGTGACAAATGGCTAAGGCGACGACTATTGAACCTGAGGGTGACAAATAGCCCATATGACTGACAAATGGATGATAAGAGTGTAAAATAGCCAATAAGGCTGACAAATGGGCTGAAAGGGTGAATCAAAAGTTCGTTGTGTCTAGTACATGCTCAACTCGAAGGCCAGGCTTTACACGTGATCCGAGACTACCCTGTCAGAGATATATTCTCCCTCATGGGACATGGATATTTCCATATTTCAGCCTGAGCATCTATTATTCACCCTTTGTCGCCTATTTTACACCTGTAAGTCCTATTTTTCACCATTGGCCACCTATTTGTCACCCTTAAAGCATAGCCAAAGCCCTTTTCATCCAGCGGGTGACTTGGGTTTTTCTCTTCAGCAGTCTAAACTGGAGTCGGCTCCAAGGTCGACTCTAGTCAACACTTGTACAAGTAAAGTCTTCATCTTTTCACACTTCAGCCCAGTTCCTTAACCAAACTTGAATCTATCTTCAGAAAACTCATTGATATTTATGAATTAACATTTTCAAGCACACATTAACAGCATTAAAACATATGAAACTTTGAAGATCAAAATGTATGACAAAAGAAATATCAATCAAGACAGGTATGCCACATTCTGAGGTTTGAGACGTGAAATTGTTTAAGATCTTATATTTCCAAATATAATGAGTTCGGCCCCAAACCGGGCTCTAATCATATTACAATCACCCTCAGTAAATGTCCATGATGTCTCCCTCTTCCTTGACAATTCATCAACATATTTCACTACATAAATGGCACAGTTGAGGCTTCTAGCTGCCTGTTGGGGACATTCGTTGTTAAACACAAGTTCCTATTCATCAACTCCCTCGAATGTCTCATATTCCTTCAGTAACCCCCGTACAACTACATCGTGCAAATGAAATTTTTGGCATTATTAAGGAATAATTAATACACACATTATAAATATCTTTAATACAAGTACATGGATAAGAAAAAGTACCCATTTTCTTGTAGTGGCTTCATGGATGGCCATGCCTCTCATGGAATTGTATGAGACAAAGTGGCGATTCTCCGTGTCAACAGCAAATAGATGCCAGTGATTACTTGAGTGTAACACGAAGAATAAATATTTGTTCTACTCCAGTTGTGATAATTCATCATTCTCGAATACGCACTGCAACCAATCCATGGTTTTTGCATCATTGGCCACTGTCTTGTTGTTGATGTGATTCACTACAATGGTGGGAAAACAAACCCACCGATGAAAGATGCCAGATTCATTGCATTTTGAGTGGAGGAGGCACATCATGGCATCGATCACCTGCAAACAATCACGATTATATTAGCAGTAGAAACACAAGTTCAGGGTAGGGCGAGGCGTAAAATTACATAATTAAGGAAAGAAAGTACTGTATCATCTAGCCATATAATAGATCAATGACATGACGACGTTTCAAAATAATCCCATTGTGTAATTGAAATATGGCGCGACTATATTGGACAAAAATTATGATGGTAGTTAGAGTAAGGCGAATCAGGATAATTACAGAAACTATAAGAGGACAACTTACTCAATATCCCTCGAGGCACATGCATCAATGAATTCATTCACAGACTTGTTATCTGTCGGCTTCAGCCGGCCTTTGCAGATCCAATCAGTACTCTGTAGGAGCTTTTTGATCTGGTCGACTTCATCTCCCGTCTACATTTTTGCCAATATACCACTCTTAGATTCTATATTGTAAGAAGTAGGAACAACGCAGACTCATCTTCTTCTTCCCCTGTCCTATTTTCTTTGTAGGTGCCCTTGGTCTCCTCACGAGCTTCTCGTCCCATTGATGAAGGGACTGAGAAAAGACACCTGGATGACGGTCACCATGCCCATTGGTCGCCTCCACCTGAGCTTGGATATTGCCTTGCACATCCTCTTCAGGGGCTACCTTAGATGGCACAGTATCATCCGTAATTTGTTGAAGGGGCCTTGGAGGTGGGACATGGGCGGCAATGTCCACCAAAGTTTGATATTAGATTTGCTTAACATTTTTAGCCCCTTGCACTTCCTCTGCCTGAGGTGGCATGGCATCACCCGTCACCTGTTCGACGGGCCTAGGAGGTCCTGCATCAGTGGCAATGTTTTCCAAACTTGGATGGATATGTTCCGAAACATTGTGAGCCCCTTCCACCCTAGTCAGCCAGAAGGCCCTCATTTCCTTAAGTAGCCACTGCTAGATCTTCAATGTAGCGACAATATCCTGTAGCATAGACATGTATGGAGTTGATGAGGACGTCTCCTCATCACGGGGTCAGGTCATCATCTGACCACCGTACACCATGTCCCTTTCACTAGGCTCAACAAGGAGCCCTTCGATCACCTGCATTTCAAACCGCATCACTTCGGTTATTCATTAATGTTGAATGACGAAGAAGAAATTTTTAGTACTCATAATACCTGTTGGCCTCGCAGGGATCCAATCGAGAATTTTAATTTCCTATATAGAAATGGCCCCCACCTAAATAGTTGGGAGAATGCCACCTGCCTTAGTGGCTGCCGCACCCGCGTGTGCTCAAAAAACCAGACCTGTAATATGAATTATATCAAGTTATTTTACAATGCAATAGAATTAATGATTGGCACATTAATTGTTACACAACGAAAATAAAAAAACTTACAGCAAGTGCGGCAGAACAACCAAATATAAATGTATGGGCCTGAGATGCATCCCCGGCTCTTCTCTTAGCACAGTCAATTGTACCTGACCATCGTTTTTGGACCGCCAACACTAATTGCTCAAACTTGTGCATCGTTACCTGTTGCACGGCGGCTGCCCAATTGTAATCTGAAACTCTGTCAATGTCATCTAAGCATGACAACATCTGTTGTGGACAAGAATGCGTCGACCGTGGGCAAAGGAAAGTGGACAGTAAGAGTATAATCCACAGCAGGACAGTGTCGGCCACATCCTGCTCTTCATCGGACCCAACAATTTACTGGATGAGAGAGTGCACTTTCTTCCCGTCAAATGTTGCTGCAAACCCAAATCGATGCTGCAACTTGGACTTCTTTTTTACGGATCCATAATGTTGAACCGGCTGGTCGGAGCAAGGTAATCTTAAAATTATGGCCACATCTTCCACACTGAATGCGACCTCCTAACTACCCATACGGAAGTAATTTCTTCCACTGTGGGTGCAAATAATCTCCTCCAATATTGTCATGGTGAAGGTGGCGAGAGAAGCATTGTCAACATATGGACCAAAGGGTGTGGTCCTCATCAATGACTTGTGGCATTCCTGAAATGCCATTTGATCCCGATCGATAATGTAAATGTCCATTGAACATCGGGCCGAGATGACCTTTGTGTTTACTAGATTCTGTTGAGTCTCTCCAGGTGATTTTGATGATAACAAAACCCTAGAATTACAACCTAAGTAATATCTGGCTTAAACCACTCTCAAGCCTTCCTTAAGCCAGTAAATGCCAAAATTCACCTTGGTTCAATGAATTGCCCAAGATAAGCTCAACCAACTCATTTTGATTGGAACATGACGTGGTCATAAAATCAACTATTCACAGATCATGTTTTATTAGCTAACTCTTCTAACATGCAGGTTTTCCAGGTGGCGGTCGACCGCCACTCATGGGCCGGTCGACCGGTTTACCCAGCGTTGAAAAGCCTCATTCCTGCAATAATTTTGATCGACCACCCCCTTCTGCCGGTCGACCGCCCGCTCCGAGGTAGCAATTGTTGACTTGTGTTCTTCAACGTGGGAAGGCCCTTTCATTGGATTTGTTTAATCCCAAAGTCACCAGACTTGCCATGATTTGTAGATCTGGTTCCGGGCTTGTCCCTTGACCATCCAAGATCTATAAGTACATCATATTGGGGTCAAAAACCCTAATCACAAGAGGGAGATCAAAGAGGCTATCAAGGGGAGAAAGAGTGCTGGGACTATAGCTATGTGAACAGTGTTTCGGGGAAGAACTTATTCATCCCTCTCCAAGTTTTCAAGATGATCTACAAGCCATTCAAATGAAGATCAAGCTGTGGAGGAAGCTTCATCCAAGATCATCTTCATCCATTAAGGGGGAGCTTAAATATGAGTTTTTCATTTTGTGTTTCTCCCTTATTTTTCATCAAGCTTCAAGTGTGTGATCTTGTACTTTTAAACACTTGTGTGTGTATCTACGCAGATCCGTGGGTGTGTGTGTGCTTCTTCTAGTTTTTCACATATCTTTGTGATTCGGTGCTTGTGCACCTTCGTGGGAGTTTCGAACTCCTCACGTGTGTGTGTGTGTGTGTGTGTGTGTGTGTGTGTGTATGTGTGTGTGTGTGTGTGTGTGTGTGTGTGTGTTTTGATCTTGTAATCCTTTACAAGATAGTGTGGAATCCTCACAGATTGTGTGACGACCTGGACTCCGGATACCGGATATACCCGATAGAACTACCAAGTAGACCTGATACAGCTTGGAACCCGTGAAGCCTCCCAAGAGCTGTAAAGCTCCGAAGGGAAAAAGGAATGTCGTGTAGTACATTGAAGTCACAGATATAGCAGTAAGCAATTAAATTTCATTAATCGGGTTTGCTAAAGTAGCAGAAATAAAATTACTTTTTAATTAACAGTTTCAATTTATAATTATACCAGAGTCCAATCCAAGAAATTAAAGGCAAGTACAGTCTAACAGGAAAGAAGAACGTACACTGAGGTCGGGGGAAGCCCTACGCAGGTACCGCTGGCCACTACGAACGCGCCACACTAGGAACCGCTGTTGTGTAGTGGACAGCGGATCTAGAGGAGAGGGGTGAATAGATCTGCCCGTCTTTTTATAATGGAACCCTCTAAATAGCTAGATAGAACAAATCACAACGGAATATAACTAGCTAAACGAAAGACACAGTGATTTGCTTAGCAAGATGATTACTAATGTATCGATTCGAACCTAAGCATGCATCTAGAACAAAACAATCACACAAACAAACCACAACACACAATATCTTAAGGTGGTTCGGACTGAATCCCCAGTCCTACATCCACCCCTCACCAAATCCGGTGAGGCTCCACTAGTTCCACGCACTGAACCGCAAATCGGAAAGACCATCGATTGCCTTCCTACTAACCACCGGTAGGGACGTCAACACCGTAGATCGGACAACTTCCGATTGCCTTCCTACTAACCACCGGTAGGGATGATCTTCAGTTCCAAATGTTTGAATGAAATGGAAAAGAACAAGTATGAAAATACTCAAACAAGATATGAAATATGCTCAAGGAGAAGGATCTTGTCTGAGATTGCTGGGGCTTGAATCTTCTTTTGAAGTAGCTTGAATCACTTGGAGATTTGATGAAGAACTTCTTCCCGGAGTACTGTTCATAGCTACAGTACTCGAACTCTTCTCCCTTGAACATACCCTTGCAGCCTCCTTTGATCTCCCTTATTAGCCTGTCTTGCTTCTACTCTTCTTTGGAGGTTGCTGGATTGAGATATGAACTTGAATCACCTTGAGTTGATGGAGAGAGTGTTGGATGTAGCTTTGATCTTCCTTTTGATCCTCTTGAGTTGATGAAGAGGAAGAAGGATGTAGTTTAGATCACCTTTGAACCCCTTGATTGCTTCTTCTTCCTTGGAGGTTGAGATGGCTTCAGATCTGGACTTGAATGCCTTGGAATGGATGAAGAACTCCTTCCCGAAATACTGTTCACGGAGGTGCTACAGTACCTCGAAAATGGCCTCCCTTGATCTCTCTTGAAGCCTTGAAGCATTAGGGTTTCTAACCCCTCAAGTGTTGGTTTTATAGACCTTGAATGGTCCATAGACACCTTCCAGACCAGATCCATAAATCATGGAAGATTAGGTAAGGTTTGATTAAACAAATCCATGGAAAGGGGTTGGCCACGAGGTGGAATTCGAAGTCAAACAAGGCTGCATCGGGGCTGGCGGTCGACCTGCAGCTCCTGGCGGTCGACCGCTACTGTGAAACCTGCAAACAGGCGGTCCTTGGGATTTTCGGTCGACCGCAACTGGCTGGCGGTCGACTGCCTGCTAAAACACATGTAGACTGGCGATCCCTGGCTGGGGCGGTCGACCGCCCCTGTGCTGGTGGTCGACCGCTAGCTGGGCAGAACCCGGGCTTGCCCGGGTCGGTCCGTTAAGTCTTGAACTCCGTCGTTCAACTCCCTTAGTAGCCCGCGCATGTTTGTGGCATCGCCCTTGATAGTCTAGAAGGTATCAACTGAGTCTTTAACCTTGGATTCTCTGGGCTATACTTCTTTGTGCATTGACCTTGGATGAGTGACGAGCCGAATATGAAATGTCGACTTTTGCTTGTAAGAGAGATGAGATTTGCATCCTTGCTTGGGCGCGATCAATGAGCTTTCACTTTGGCCATTGCCACTTGATTCCTTGTCCATTCATTAGCATATCTGTCATGAATAAAAACATCATGTATGTCAATCACATGAGAGTGGACGATATCAATGACTAATAGTGTTTAGCCATTATCAAAACCAAGAAACTCATATGACTATGGAATGATGTCGAATGACCCAAGTGACCACAGAATGACTCAAATGACCTCATGGACACAACATTCTCCCCCTTTTTGATGATGGCAACACTGTGAGTCATTATGTGATAGAAATGTCTAAAATGGCACAAGTTATAACAAATGCAACATATGCAGCTCAAGATCCATGATAGTAATAGCATGTGAAGGCAAGTATGATATGAGTGCTATGCAATTATGCAAACCTCATCACATACACATATGAGATGCAAAGTGAGCAATGGATTCTCCCCCTTGGACTCTCCCCATACATCATTCACACATCCCCCAATGACAACTCACAAAGCAAATAGGCTCTCCCCTTTGACAATGCGATAACGCATAGCTTACCCAAAGGACTGACAACGCGATAACACATAGCTTACAAAGGACTCACACAAAGAATTCTCCCCCTTTGCCAACAGCAAAAAAAGGAGTGATAAAGGAAAATATTTGTGAGACCAAAGCTAAAAGGAGTGGAGAGCAAGCCATTATATGCAAAACTGAAGCATGCCGTGAGCAACATATATGGTTCAAAGCTAAGGAAATTCAAGATCATCAATAGAGTTCGAAAAGTAGCTACATCCAAGATTTAATAGAAATCAACCAAAGGTGCATATCATGGCAGTGTTTAACCTTCACTTGTCTTATATATCCATATTCAATAACGACAAAGGCAATAACACAAAAGCATGTATTGAGGCTAAACAATCATGACTAAAGCATGGAATTTTAGGAATTCAACAAGTTTGATTATCAATATCATTTGCGTTTGAAGGCACAATACTCATATTTTACGAGCAATCAAGTCTAGTACATGCCTCTAAGTCGTAAGAATACACGTTGTTTAGACGCCAGTATCCCTAGGTATTTGGCAAGACTGACGGTTATGCTTCAGAATGAACAGAGATAGCAAAGTCACGTCATGACATATCCAATCTCATTTCTTTGATGAGAAGATATATTTCTCAGCAATTATGTCAGTGCTCTGCCTAGAGTCCAAATAGAATGACGACAGAGATAACAGGGGCACATCATGACATATTATTTGTCACTTGATTTTGATGACATGACATGTTTCTCCGTGCAACAATATCATTGCTCTGTCAAAATGATTTTCAGGAATTCCAGCTCATCAATATGTTTAGAAGCAATACTAAGCCTGAGTGTATCACCAAAGTTGTCAAGACGTTTGGATTTTCAGATTTCAGGATAGTCATACAAAACACAATATGCAGTCTCTAGTTAAGGTCTATTAAAGCTTCCGAACATAGATGATTTCAAACAAGATATATCAGTACTACAAGGAAATCATTAAATCTGAACCATTTTCATTGAATGGACAAGCATCAAGGCACATAATAGAAAGCTCTTACACCATATGTTCGTCAGTCTCATGATCTCAAATTCAGACTGTACGCCAAGAAGTGCAGATTGCAAGAGGTTAAGAGAATCAACAAAACTCCCCCTAAGGATATGCAATGAATTCACTGAAGGAGTTATGTTTGCAAGGAAGTTGAAACGTTTTCCTTATGAAGGTGGCAGAAATGAAATGTATGACCCAACCTATGGTTGTACACTTATTAAATGCCACAGAATGAATATCAAATATATGCATGAATGTTGCACAAGGATAACTCCCCCTTACTATATGGCCTATATGCGACATTGACACATGGTACTTGGCAGAGGTGAAACCTCACGCATATTGAGTGCTTCGTGACAAGCATAGTCTGCCCTTCCATACATCAACATTTGATATACCATAGCCATGCAAGAATGATGCGATAGAAACCATGCAATGCATTGTGAACATAAATTCAACTTTATTATGCAACTACATGTAATGCGACACCATATGTAAAAAAACATATTGACATATAAATAATGCATGAATACCAACGTGCAAAACACACAACTAATTGAATATGATCATCATTTCAAATTCTTATTGGCCTGAGGTCGGCAAAGACCAAGCTCCCTTCTGAGCGTTGAAAACCTGTCATTACACAAGGGTTTGGTGAAAATATCAGCAATTTGATTTAGAGTATCAACAAAATGTAGTTCAAAATTTTTCTTACTGACCTCGTCTCTAATGAAGTGATGCCTAATCTCAATATGCTTAGTCCTAGAGTGCTGGACTGGATTTTTTACAAGGTTGATAGCACTAGTGCTACCACACAGAATCGGGACACAACCAAGATCCACAAGGTAGTCTTGGAGTTGGTGTTTAATCTACAACACTTGGGTGCCACAGCTCCCCGCAGCAACATATTCTGCCTCCGCGGTTGAGAGGGCAACCGAGTGTTGTTTCTTGGAAGTCCAAGAAACTAAACACCCGCCTAGAAACTGGCAATAGCCACTAGTACTCTTACGATCCAACTTGCATCCAGCGTAATCCGCATCAGAATAAGATATAAGAGATAAATCACATGATGACAGATACCACAATCCCAAATCTTGAGTGTCAGCAAGATATCGAAGGATACGTTTGACGGCAGTCAAATGGGATTATCTAGGACTAGCTTGAAATCTAGCACAAAGACATACACTAAATTGGATATCTGGTCGGGATACAGTCAAATAAAGCAAAGAGCCAATCATACCTCTATAGATCTTTGCATCCACTAATTTACCATTTTCATCCGAATCCAGTGATGTTGTGGTGCTTATAGGAGTTGCAATGATTTTACTGTTAGCCATGTCAAATCTTTTCAGCAGCTCCTTGATGTATTTGGCTTGACTTATGAAGTAACCATCTTCTCCTTGGTTGACCTGCAAACTGAGAAAGAATTGAAGTTCTCCCATTAGGCTCATCTCAAATTCGCTAGTCATGAGATTAGCAAATTTCTCACACATTTCAGATTTTGTAGAACCAAACACAATGTCATCAACATAAATTTGAACAATCAAGATGTTCTTACCTTGCTTCTTGGTGAAAAGTGTTTGATCTACCTTACCTCGTGTGTACCCTTTTTCAATGAGGAACGAGCTTAGTCTCTCATACCAAGCTCTTGGTGCTTGCTTAAGTCCATAAAGCGCCCTGTCTAGCTTGTATACAAAATCTGCATTGTTAGAATTCTCAAAGCTAGGGGGCTGCTCAACATAGACTTCTTCTTTGATCAAGCCATTCAAGAAAGCACTTTTGACATCCATTTGATAAAGCTTTATTCTACGGGAGCATGCAAAGGCAAGTAAAATTCTGATGGCTTCGAGCCTAGCAACTGGGACATAAGATTCATCAAAGTCTACCCCAAACTCTTGATTATACCCTTGAGCCACCAATCTAGCCTTATTTCTTATTATCTTACCATCCTCACTTAGTTTGTTCCTAAAGACCCATTTAGTGCCTATGACAGATTGTGATGAAGGTCTAGGAACAAGATGCCAAACTTTGTTTCTCTCAAACTGGTTTAGCTCTTCTTGCATGGAATTTATCCAGTTTTCATCTTTTAAAGCATCATCAATTTTTTTGGGTTCATGCTGCGAGACAAGAGCAAGTTGATCTAATTCTTCCACAATTTTAAAATGTGACCTAGTTCTAGGTGGGTCATTCAAGCTACCAATGACATTCTCCAAGGGATGATCCTTAAGAATTCTAATATTTGTAGAATCGTTACCTTCTCCTGGAGCTTGATCCCTTGCATTGCTTGATTCTGCTAGGTCACCATCTTATTTTATTTCTTCTTGTGGAGGATCACTCTTGTCCTTTATGCATAGGAATTCCCCATCTTCATCGTTTTTCCTGCAAGAGTTATCATTGTTAAAATTATGATATTCATCAAAGGAAACATGGGGTGATTCTTCCACAGTTTGATTTTTGATATTGTAAATTCTATAAGCCCTAGATCTATCAGAATATCCAAGGAATATACCTTCATCGCTCTTGGACTCGAATTTATCTAAGTCTCTTTTGTCATTGTTGTGAACGAAGCATTTCAATCCAAACACTTTCATATGTGAGAGAGAGGGCTTTTTACCTTTTAACAACTCATAAGGAGTCTTTTTGGTGTGTGGCCTTACCATAGAGCGGTTGATAATGTAACATGCCGAGTTTACCGCTTCAGCCTAAAACCTCCTTGGAAGTTGCCGTTCAGCAAGCATGGTTCTTGCCATCTCTACAAGTGTTCGGTTTCTCCTGTCAACCACGCCGTTTTGCTCCGGCGTTCTTGGTGAAGAAAATCAGTGTGAAATCCCTTCGGCCCTGCAAAGGTTATAAAAGTTAGCATTTTCAAATTCACCACCGTGATCAGATTGAATCTTGGAAATTTTAAACTCACCGTCCTGCTTTATCTTCATGTAGAGTGCCTGAAACTCATCAAAAGCATCATTTTTGTGTGTGAGAAAGAAAACCCATGTGAACCTAGAAAAATCATCCACCAAGACATATCCATGTTGTGCCCCTTGTGCTTTGATGAATGTGGTGTTTTAATGATAGCAACACGAATGAGTCACCATTTTGTTTTGCTAATAGCTTGACATTGAATCATTGAATCATAACAATCTGAATGCATATAACTGATATATTCTGTGGAGAATGCATGAGAGTGCATCAAGTGTTTTGTGCTTGAATTAAGATCGGTGCATTGCAGCCTCTGTATGTTCTATACATTTCGCAAGTCATGCAGCGTCAACGCAGCAAGTGTGTCTCATGCATCATGCGTCGACGCCCCCAGACTTCAAAGTCTGTACAGCCTTTCATATGAAAGTCCATACATCGCCCTTGGAGTCCAAAGTCTATACATCATGTTCATTTATTTTGAAGTCTGTACATCATGTTCATTCAAGTTCACTTCATGTCTGTCAGCCGTGTGCATTGGTTTCCAAGTCTATACAGCCTCTGTGTGTTCTATGCATCTCACAAGTCTAGACACTCAGCATAGTCTATACATTGTGTTGTGTTTGTGTTTCGTTGAGAACACAAGTCTATACAGTCATGCATTGTTGCTGAAGTCTATACATCGTCCGTCTCATGCATTATCTCAGGCGAAGTCTGCACATTGCATTGTTGCTCTGGTCGCTTGAGTTGAAGTCCATACATTGGACCGTCTCCTTCAGTGTCTCAAGTGGACACAAGCGTGTACACTGCCTGCATTCGCTGTGAAGACTAAGTCCATACATTAGACCGTCTCACTTAGCGTCTTATGCATAGGCTAAGTCTGCAAGTCTGTACAGCCTACGTCTCATGCAGCGTCAACGCTGTGAGCATCCTCAAGTGTACAGCGTCAACGCATGAAGTCTGTACATCAGTCTTAATATTCTAAGTCTGTACAGCCGTTGGCTTTGATCCTCAGAGTCTGTACATCCGAATTGCCCTTGATCTGGTCAAGTGTGTACACTCATTCACTATAGCTTTCACATATTCAAGTCTTCACATTGAAAGCCTATACATTGCTGGATGATCAAGTCTGTACATCCACAGTGGATCTTCGAAGTCTGTACACTGCTTGAGCCTCAACAAGTCTGTACAACGCCTTAAGCGTTTCAAGTCTATTTATTGGCTCATGCTTACAAGTCTATACACTGGTTCAAAGTCTACACAGCGCCTGCCTTCATCTGAGGCTTATGAAGCCTTTGTATTCATTAAGTCTATACACTGCGTTTTGCATACCTTACATTGCTTTCGCCTTCACAGCAAAGTCTATACAATGTAATGCATAGACTTAGAACTAATGACTTCGTTTCATCTGTCTGACAGGGACTGAAGAGGCTAATGAACCCCTTAACGCAAGAGGGCTGAAGACATCCAATTTCAGCTGCTGGAACACACCAATGCGTCAATGCCTTGATCAAGTGGCGTGGACGCAGCAGTTCAAACAATCAAGAAAGAAGCTGGTGGATTACTCTGGTGCGTCAACGCATTGATCAAGCAGCGTCGACGCAGCAGTTGAAGAAGCATTCAGCTTCACAGGCTATTCCACTGTGTCAACGCCACAATTGAGCAGCGTCGACGCAACAGCTAAAGAGACGCCAGTATACAAATGTACATGTTCGTGCGTCAACGCCACCAACTGGCAGCGTCGACGCAGCAGTTCAAGAAAGGGGCAACTTATCTCTGGCTGTCTTCAATGCGTCAACGCAGTAGGCTGATGGAGTCGATGCAGCAGTTAAAAAGGTTGAAGATCTCTGATGGCTGCGTCAACTCCTTGGAGCAAGTGAGTTGACGCCATCTAACTCCAGTTGCTGAGCGTACTGGTGCTGGGCACGTGATCCAAGGATAAGGAGAATGCCCAAATGAGGACACGTGTACTGACAGCCTGCTGGATGCTGCCACGTGGTCCGAATTCTTAGGGCAGGAACTGTGGAAGCCACACACGCCCTGCTGCTGCTGCTGCTGCTGGTATATAATGGAGCCTTCGTCTTCAGATGGAGGCGGATCGTGATCGAAGCCAGGGAGCAGAAGCTGAGAGAAGAATTAAAAGGAGAGAGAGCTTCCACGATCCAGCAGAAGAAGAAGAAAAGAAAGAGAGAAGAAGCAGAAGAAAAAAAGTGAGAGATAGAGAGCGCGAGCAGAGTGTGAAGAGAAAGAAAAGAGGAGAGAAGCAGACGTGAAGGAGTTGAGAAGAGAGAGAGTGAAGAAAGAGAGTGAGATCGAGGGAGATCTATTCTTGATGGACCGTGGATCAAATCCAGGCCATCCAGCTCTTTAAGAGCCACATTGTGCTTTTCGTTTACAGCTTTCCGATGCTGTTATCTTATCTTTTGTTTTCTATTTTACATTTTCTTTCAAGCTGTTAGCCAGCGGTTTGCAGAGGAGGACTCCTCTGGACAGCAAGCTGTGTTGCTCAGCGGGCAGTGGAGGTTTTCACTGGACGGGTAAGCTGTAATCCCCAGCGGTTGCAGTGGTGGATTCCACTGGACGGCAAGCTGTGAGGCCCAGCGGTTGTAGGCAAGCTGTGATGCCCAGCTGTTCAAGTTGTGAGTCAGCGGAATCCACACTCGGGTTGAGTGTGGGGTGGATGTAGGTCTGTAGGACCGAACCACCTAAAAACCCCTCTTGCATTGTGGTTTGATTGCTTATGGTTTGCTTCCGCTAGATGAATGCATAGGGGCGCTCCAGGTGTTTGGCTTCTGGTTGAGCAGAAGAGTTAATTAGTCTTCTTAGAGTGCTTTAATTTGTCAAGAGAGCGAAATTCTAGTTGAACTATATTTTGTCTAAATCTGTCTTGTTAGCACTCTAGTGATCTTAATGTGTGTTTGTTCAGTTCCACATCTGCCCATTAGCATTTAAGCTTGTCTAGTTTGCGAACTAGTAATTCTAGTGAGCATCATATTTTAATTGGGTGAAAGATTTATAAAGGGCTATATTCATTCACCCCCCCTCTGAATATTTGCACCGAACCCAACAATTGGTATCAGAGCGGTCTCTGACTTAACAGATCTAACAATCTGCAGAGGATCCTGCTAACTATTTAGTGCATTTCAGAGTTGGTCATTTGGAATCGTTTTGATTTACTGTCTTAGTGCTTTACGTTGATCATCTGGTTTAGTGCATTTCTGTTTGGTGCATTTTATAAGTGTGCTTCTTGTGTTCTGTATTAAGTTTCACTGAGTTAGTTCCTTGCCTTGCTTATCTGGTTGTGGTGCTTTGCTGTCGATTGCTTCGTGCCTTGAATCTGCTTGTCATCTATTCTGATGGCTCATCCTCCGATATACAGAGGTGATGATCTTGGCCCATGGCTGGAAAAGTTGCATCGGTATGTAAACACAACCGATCCTGATTTATGGAAGGTAATAACTCATGGTCTAACAAACTGTCGAAGGATAAATCTAAATGGACCAAGAAGGACAAGCTGAAAGACTCTGTCAATAATAGAGCTGTAGTTTTATTAAAAGAATCAATTGACAAATCTCTAATTGAATGCATTTCATCTTGCAGGTCTGCCAAAGACATTTTGGATAAACTGAAGCTAATCAGGAATCACAACAAGTGCTTAATGGCTGATCATAGAAATGCTGATGATGAAACTTCATCCGAGGTAAGTTCTGAATCAGAAGGATACTCTTTCGATGAATTGATAGAGATGTATGAAAACTTGTTAGAATTTTCCAAGAAATTGAAATCTGAAAATAAAAAGTTGAAAAAGAAATGTGATAGAATAAATCTGAAAGATTCATGTGAAAACTGTCCAAATATGAAAAAGTCTTATGATGCTTGCATGCTAGATGTTCAGAATCTTAAGAAACAAAATGATTCTCTAAAATTGAAAAACAAACATGGTTGGATAAAATGTCAGAAATAGAGAATCAGTTGAATGATAAGAAAAAGGAGCATCTAAAAGGCATGCAGGAACTCACTGAAGTTAATTCTGAATTGGACAAAATGAAATTGGAGAATGAAGATCTTCAAAAGAAGAATAAAACTCTTATGGTCAGAATGAATGAAATCAATGAGGTTTCACAGTCCTCTTCTGCTAAATCAAATTGTAAAACATGCTCAGCTTTAAGAGAACGTAATGAAGATCTCTTTAGTGAGAATGAATGGCTAAATAAACAAATTGCCTCACTTAAAGATGATCACAAAAATCTGCTCGCTGAGAAAATTAAAGCAGAAGAAAGAGAAGATGAACTGATTGAAAAATTGGAGCACATGTCTGGAAGAGAGAGATGTGCTAATAATGAAATTCAGGATAAAAATCTTGAGGAAGAAAACACTGAATTAAAAGCTGAAGTTGAAAAACTAAAGTGGTTGAACACTGGCTTGTCTGAAAGACTTCTCACTATAGAAAAAGGAAAAGCTGTCTATGATGGAAATTCAGAAATTTTGAACAGTCTAGAACAAGAAATTGAGAAGTATAAAACTGCAAACCAAGTTCTAAGCGAATGTGTTAATTGCAGTGAACAGGAAATAGCCAGTTATGAACTTCACATTGCTAGCTTGGAAGATATAATTCATAATCTGGAAAATTCAGCTATTGAGTCTGCCAAGATTAAAGGAAAAATGAAAACTGTTGGGAAGAGGAAGGATGATAACTCTGAAGGGGGAACAAATTGCTATTCTGATGTTAAGAAAATCACTAAAAACCAGCTATATACAACTTTTGTTCAAAGCACTGATGTAGCTGGTACTTCAAGGCAATCCCCAAAACAAAATGAAAATCAGAAGTCACCTTCAAAATCTGTCTTTCAGTTTAAAGCTCAGAAAATTGAAAAACAAACAAAACCTGTTGAGGATAATCAGAAATTGACAAGAAAGAGTCAAACAAAAAGGGCAAAGAATAATTCTGGTTATACTCTGAAATTTGTTAGCTCTGCTGAATCTGATGGGTCAATGCAAAATGCTCATGCTTCTTGTACTCATTCACATGCATCTGTGAATTCATCTGATAGAAACCATGCCCCTAGGAAATCTGATGCTTCATGCTATTATTGTGGTAGGTATGGTCATTTAATGAATGAGTGCTATGCTTTGAAATCTGATGACAGAATGCATGCCAGATACACCCCAAATCATCATGAGTACAAAAGAAACAAACTCAAATTCAATCAGCATATCATTTGTTTCACTTGCAACAAGCCTGGGCATAAGGCTAATGAGTGCTGGTCAGGAAATCATTGGGGTAAAAATGAATCAAGAAGAAAGCATCTTAAATGCTTTGAATGTGGTAAGCATGGGCATGCAGTCAAAGATTGCTGGCATGCTCAGGGAAATAGATTAAACTCTAAATCTGTCAAATTCCCTGCCTTCTATAATTCTGCTAGAAATAACTTGAGAGATAAAAAGAAAAACTTTGCATGTTTTGAATGTGGTAAGCTAGGCCACAAAGCTGCCAACTGTCGGCTGGCTGAGCGTGGAAAGAAAAAATTTCAAGTCAATAAAAGAAATACTCATGCTCATACACATAATTTTCATACTCATATGCATGCACATGGGCATCATGTTTCTGCTAACATGAAGAATAAAAACAAAAATTCTGTGGCTTCATGTTATTATTGTGGAAAAACTGGACATTCAATGGTTGAGTGTAAACTGATGGAATATGATGATCATGTTGCTAAAAGATTGTTTAGAACACCTGTTAGGGCTCATATAGGACCCAAGGCAGCTTGGGTTCCTGCAGGATCAAAATAATCCAGTTGTTGCAGGTGTGCCTTGGAAATGAATAAAGGGGGTTAATCAACCAAGGCACTCAAGAAGGAAAACCCCATGACTACATTTCAGGTTAGTTCTGAAAACTCTGCTAAAATTCTGTCTTCTAAATTTGTGTGCTCTAAATGCCTGCATATCATGATTAATTCTTTTGTGCATCATCTAACTGAATCTAATTGAAAATCTGAAATGCACATGGAAATAATTGTAGTTTACCTCTGAATGCATTACATATCTATTCATGATGCATGATATGTCAAACTCCCTGTATGTCGTATTGCACTGATTTGCATGACCATCATGGTATATTAGATGGAACAGTGCTGAAAGGCAGATGGAGTATGTCTGGATGCTACTGCCATGTGTGAGGTGGTCCTTGGACCAAGTCCTCCGCCCAGTACCATGGGTCAAGTCATATAGAGCAGTGTATTGCATACCATGTTGATCTGTTGGTGCTAAACTGAAGTTTTCTGAAATATGAATTGAATAATCATGCTTATAGTAATTCTCTTCTGTCTAATTTGCATGAATCATATCTGAATGCTAAATTTGATATCATGTGATGTGATTTCAATACATTTCATGCATATAGTCAGGGGGAGTCCAACTGTTTTTTGATCAATGCATATCATAATAATCTGTCTGTGCAAAATTGAATTATCTTGAAGAGTTGATTGCTCTAGCATGATGCTCTCTGAATAAAGAATGCTCTGACGTTTGAATAATCATCTTGCATAAATTGCATCAATTCAGGGGGAGCTTGCTGAGTCTTATGTGAGTCACTGCATATAGACAAGGGGGAGCATTATCACACTGTTGACACTAATTGAAATTCTCACTCTACACTCTTTCAAATCATCAATTGACTATTTTGAATTCATACCTTCTTGAATCTGAGAATTTGGCTACTAATCCTCAATCTGTTGAAGAAGGAGTGTCTCCTTTTGTCTGACTGAAATTCAACTCTACTATTGGCTTTAAACTTTTATTCTCTCTTGCTGATTGATTCTTTCACCAGCTAGTACTCTTCCTTCATATACCTCTCAGCTGGTGTGACTGAATTAGCTCTACTATTGATTTGTTGGTCAGTTAAACTTATTTTTCTGATCTGAGGAACTTAAGCTGCATGTCATGCAATTCAGTCTGAGAACATTGTAGAAATTTCTATCATATAGGTTTAAGAATTATCACTGAATCAGACTGATATAAGATTAATGTATTCTCAGATTTGTAGTTAAATGAATTGAAAATATCTGAATGATAAGGTTTAATAAACTTTAACCACATGTGTCATGTAAACCTTAGACTCTCTCATCAGATATCTGAAAATTTGAATTCAAGGCTTCTTTGGTTAAGATGCATATAGTGTGTATTGTTGTTAAACATTAATTTGAAAAATGTTGACTAAATGAAAAATTTGTGAAGTCAGAGCAATGACTCGGTCACTGAGAAACTGAGTTCTTTATCAATGAAATAAAGTAACTCAAGTCATGAGGTGCCATAGTTATCTCTGATAAAAATTTAGTGAAACAAAACCTGACAGAGCAATAGCTTATTTGTGTTGAGTAGCTGGGGAGTCTGGCCTCTGATAAAGGCGTCTTCTCATGTAAAAAGACACTCATATTGCTAACTCTGCTCTCAAAGTGAGAGGCAATGACAGTTATCACACTAAGTAACTGGGTCACTTCAACTGAGACTTGTTGTGCCTCATGTAAAAAGGTGTTGATCAACTTAAATTGCTCAGGAAAAATATAATGTGCTTCAAATGAAATTATGATGAAAAATCTGTCAACTCATGTTCTTGAAAAGTGTTTAACTTCTGTACTAATCTGTGTATCTTTCAAAGGTGCTATTGAGATCATATGTGTAAGATAAAAGATGATTGATTTTGGGTGTTATCTGAATATTTGGTTCACCTTTATTAAAACTTGGGTTCAGATATGAGTATTGAGTTTAATTTGACAAACTTGGTATACATCAAAATTAAATCAGATTGGTTAAGTTGCCACTTCATAACCCTTTATGATAGAAGAGTCTACATCTTTTAAGACTTATTGAAGTGATGTATGCATTAAAATCTCTCATGATCAGATTTTCCAGATAGCCTGATCAGATTCAGTCTAATTATTCATTGAGATGTCTTGTGATGATTGTTGTCTATTATTGCCCTTCTATCACCAATCACTTTACTCTCCACACTGTTGGAATCTTCCATCTTGTTCTGCAATAAGTTCTGATAATGTGGTCTTTTCACCAGAATTCAGATTCTTTGTAAAGGCAGAATTCAGATTGATTTATTGGATAACTTGAATCCATTCCTGTGCTTCAGGGGGAGTTATGGTTTCTTTGCATCTAGGGGAGAGTAGTTAATCTTGCATGCTGATAGGGGGAATGATGTTTCATTGTCATAAGTGTCTTTGTGTGCTGCATTGTGTCTCTCAAACCATTCCCTTTCTTTTTGATTATGTCAAAGGGGGAGAATAGTTTGACGAGTCAGTGTGACTCATTATGTTGCCATCATCAAAAAGGGGGAGATTGTTGTGCCCCTTGTGCTTTGATGAATGTGGTGTTTTAATGATAGCAATACGAATGAGTCACCATTTTGTTTTGCTAATAGCTTGACATTGAATCATTGAATCATAACAATCTGAATGCATATAACTGATATATTCTGTGGAGAATGCATGAGAGTGCATCAAGTGTTTTGTGCTTGAATTAGGATCGGTGCATTGCAGCCTCTGTATGTTCTATGCATTTCGCAAGTCATGCAGCGTCAACGCAGCAAGTGTGTCTCATGCATCATGCGTCGACGCCCCCAGACTTCAAAGTCTGTACAGCCTTTCATATGAAAGTCCATACATCACCCTTGGAGTCCAAAGTCTATACATCATGTTCATTTATTTTGAAGTATGTACATCATGTTTATTCAAGTTCACTTCATGTCTGTCAGCCGTGTGCATTGGTTTCCAAGTCTATACAGTCTCTCTGTGTTTTATGCATCTCACAAGTCTAGACACTCAGCATAGTCTATACATTGCGTTGTGTTTGTGTTTCGTTGAGAACACAAGTCTATACAGTCATGCATTGTTGCTGAAGTCTATACATCGTCCGTCTCATGCATTGTCTCAGGCGAAGTCTGCACATTGCATTGTTGCTCTGGTCGCTTGAGTTGAAGTCCATACATTGGACCGTCTCCTTCAGCGTCTCAAGTGGACACAAGCGTGTACACTGCCTGCATTCGCTATGAAGACTAAGTCCATACATTAGACCGTCTCACTTAGCGTCTTATGCATAGGCTAAGTCTCCAAGTCTGTACAGCCTACGTCTCATGCAGCGTCAACGCTGTGAGCATCCTCAAGTGTACAGCGTCAACGCATGAAGTCTGTACATCAGTCTTAATATTCTAAGTCTGTACAGCCGTTGGCTTTGATCCTCAGAGTCTGTACATCCGAATTGCCCTTGATCTGGTCAAGTGTGTACACTCATTCACTGTAGCTTTCACATATTCAAGTCTTCACATTGAAAGCCTATACATTGCTGGATGATCAAGTCTGTACATCCACAGTGGATCTTCGAAGTCTGTACACTGCTTGAGCCTCAACAAGTCTGTACAACGCCTTAAGCGTTTCAAGTCTATTTATTGGCTCATGCTTACAAGTCTGTACACTGGTTCAAAGTCTACACAGCGCCTGCCTTCATCTGAGGCTTATGAAGCCTTTGTATTCATTAAGTCTATACACTGCGTTTTGCATACCTTACATTGCTTTCGCCTTCACAGCAAAGTCTATACAATGCAATGCATAGACTTAGAACTAATGACTTCATTTCATCTGTCTGACAGGGACTGAAGAGGCTAATGAACCCCTTAACGCAAGAGGGCTGAAGACATCCAATTTCAGCTGCTGGAACACACCAATGCGTCAACGCCTTGATCAAGTGGCGTGGACGCAGCAGTTCGAACAATCAAGAAAGAAGCTGGTGGATTACTCTGGTGCGTCAACGCATTGATCAAGCAGCGTCGACGCAGCAGTTGAAGAAGCATTCAGCTTCACAGGCTATTCCACTGCGTCAACGCCACAATTGAGCAGCGTCGACGCAACAGCTAAAGAGACACCAGTATACAAATGTACATGTTCGTGCGTCAACGCCACCAACTGGCAGCGTCGACGCAGCAGTTCAAGAAAGGGGCAACTTATCTCTGGCTGTCTTCAATGCGTCAACGCAGCAGGCTGATGGAGTCGACGCAGCAGTTAAAAAGGTTGAAGATCTCTGATGGCTGCGTCAACTCCTTGGAGCAAGTGAGTTGACGCCATCTAACTCCAGTTGCTGAGCGTACTGGTGCTGGGCACGTGATCCAAGGATAAGGAGAATGCCCAGATGAGGACACGTGTACTGACAGCCTGCTGGATGCTGCCACGTGGTCCGAATTCTTAGGGCGAGAACTGTGGAAGCCACACACGCCCTGCTGCTACTGCTGCTGCTGCTGCTGCTGGTATATAATGGAGCCTTCGTCTTCAGATGGAGGCGGATCGTGATCGAAGCCAGGGAGCAGAAGCTGAGAGAAGAATTAGAAGGAGAGAGAGCTTCCACGATCCAGCAGAAGAAGAAGAAAAGAAAGAGAGAAGAAGCAGAAGAAAAAAAGTGAGAGATAGAGAGCTCGAGCAGAGTGTGAAGAGAAAGAAAAGAGGGGAGAAGCAGACGTGAAGGAGTTGAGAAGAGAGAGAGTGAAGAAAGAGAGTGAGATCAAGGGAGATCTGTTCTTGATGGACCGTAGATCAAATCCAGGCCATCCAGCTCTTTAAGAGCCACATTGTGCTTTTCGTTTATAGCTTTCCGATGCTGTTATCCTATCTTTTGTTTTCTATTTTACATTTTCTTTCAAGCTGTTAGCCAGCGGTTTGCAGAGGAGGACTCCTCTGGACAGCAAGCTGTGTTGCTCAGCGGGCAGTGGAGGTTTCCACTGGACGGGTAAGCTGTAATCCCCAGCGGTTGCAGTGGTGGATTCCATTGGACGGCAAGCTGTGAGGCCCAGCGGTTGTAGGCAAGCTGTGATGCCCAGCTGTTCAAGCTGTGAGTCAGCGGAATCCACACTCGGGTTGAGTGTGGGGTGGATGTAGGTCTGCAGGACCGAACCACCTAAAAACCCCTCTTGTATTGTGGTTTGATTGCTTATGGTTTGCTTCCGCTAGATGAATGCATAGGGGCGCTCCAGGTGTTTGGCTTCTGGTTGAGCAGAAGAGTTAATTAGTCTTCTTAGAGTGCTTTAATTTGTCAAGAGAGCGAAATTCTAGTTGAACTATATTTTGTCTAAATCTATCTTGTTAGTACTCTAGTGATCTTAATGTGTGTTTGTTCAGTTCCGCATCTGCCCATTAGCATTTAAGCTTGTCTAGTTTGCGAACTAGTAATTCTAGTGAGCATCATATTTTAATTGGGCGAAAGATTTATAAAGGGCTATATTCATTCACCCCCCCTCTGAATATTTGCACCGAACCCAACAATCCATATTTTCTACCACTTAAGCTAGCAGTTCTGGTTGGGCCAAATAGGTCCATATGAATTAGCTCGAGTGGTTTGGATGATGTATTTTCAGATCTTCCTTTGAATGATTTTCTAGTTTGTTTACCTAAGGCACATGCATCACACAATTTGTTTTCTTGTTTAAAGGATAGTTCAGGCAAACCTTTCACCATTGAATGCTTCAAGAGTTTATGCAAGACATTGTAGCTAGCATGTCCAAGTCTACGATGCCATATCCATGCTAGTTCAGATTTTGGTGCAGCAAGACAAAGATTTAAATGAGCAGGATCATCTAAGTCAATCATGTAAACATTGTTAACTCTCTTACCAGAAAATTTTACTTTGTCAGATTTTGGTTCAAGAATTCTACATTCATGAGAGTCAAACAACACTTTGTGACCCTTATCACACAATTGACTTATACTAAGCAGGTTATATTTCAATCCTTCAACTAATAACACGTTACAAATGGAGTTGGAGAGGTTCTTACCTACATTACCTGTTCCAATGATTTTTTCTTTATTGTTTCCTCCAAATGTGACATATCCTCCTTCCTTTTCCTGCAAGAGACAAAATTTTGATTTATCGCCAGTCATGTGTCTTGAACAGTCGCTATCAAGGTACCACATGTTATGCATGGCTACAAGACATTCCTGCACAAGCAATTAAGCAATGGTGTTTGGAACCCAACCAAATTTGGGTCCCTTCAAACTTTTCAAAATTTCAAAACATGAAACCATTTCTTTTGGAATCCAAACCTTCTTAACATTCATGCTTTGTTTGCTTAGAGCAGGGATTTGATTTTTCTTTTCCATCTTGATATTCATTTTTTGTTTAGAAGCTCTTTGTTGGATTTTGTGGAAGTTTGAGGAGGTTTGCTTCTTAAACCATTGAGGCCGTTGGTTAGTTTTGGGTTGAAACTGATTGTTTTGCCACCTATGGGATTGATGAACACAGAAATCACAATTTTCCCAAAGATATGGTGATGCTGGCCTAGATGAGTGTGCAATCCAATTGTTGTGAAATCTGGAAGGTTGAGCATGCAATGGCCAAGGAAGTGTTGACCTATGCTGCGGGGAAGGTTGTAGCAACACTGATAAAAACAAGATTTTTAAATAAATCAAATTAAAATAAAAGATAAGTAAATAGATGACAAAGAGCCTAAATGGGTAAATCATTAATCAAGAGGAAAATAACGCCTTTTATCAAGGCGCTGATTCAAAAGGAAACGCCTCTGTACAAGGCGTTAATTTAAAAGGGACGCCTAGACAATAGGGCGTCAAATTTCAAACGACGGGAAAAATAGAATTAAGGAAAGGAAATGAAACGCCCTCTGCATGGGCGCGTTTTACATAAGAAATGACGCTTGAGAAGGCGTCAATTTAAATTCGACGCCCTCGCTTAAGACGTTAATTCAGATCGAGTTTCGTTCGACCCAGGAGTCTATCCCGGGCAAGTTCTGGATAACTACGTCGAAGGTGGAATATGGTAAGGACTCTATCATGGAAGTATTACTTCCAATACAACTCTACCCTATTAGGATTCCCAAAATCCTATAAATACCCTCCTAATCGACCCAGATCGCTATTTGGCGATTTGAGCTATCGTTCTGCTGAAAGGAGAGGTTTTGTTCTTCTTATTGTTTCCTTCAAACCACAGAAGCATGAGGATTCTAATGCTTCTTCGTTTTCTTCTATCACAGATTAAGGAGCTCTTGTCTTCCTTAAAGAACGAGGGTTCTTCATCCGTGGGTAGATTACCTGTCAAGTTTTCCTATCGAACGTGAAGAACCGGTAAGTTCTTCTTCATCCTTTGACAACAACCGTATACTATAAAGGCTAATTAATCATCTTCTCATTTTTTCTCTCTTACAGCCCAACACCCGTGAAAGGAGGAAGTTTTCCTCTATTTCTGCAACGGCTGTTTCTTCTCTGTTGCTGTCTCTGCTTCTGCATTAGAAACAGAGCATCGGATTCTCATCAAGTCCTTCACGTTACTCCAACAGATCACCAGTTAATAATCAAAAGGTAGGTTATCTCAAGAAACGTAGCCCAAATTAATTTAAGATCCTTAATAAAATCATATGTTATCCATGCATATAGTTTCATCATGGTTTTAAATATTTTCTGTAAAATTTTGAAAGAAGCGACCCAGACAAGGGCGCTAATTCTTATTTTGACGCCCTACCCAGTAGTCGTCAATTTCATATAATTGATAATTATCCATGTTTAAAATTCTATAACTATGAAACCATGAATCTAAATTAATGCATGATCATACCTATCGAATCTGCTATTTTTCTTGTCCTGACATGAAATTGTTTTCCTGAAATGTTATTATCTGAAAATTGATAAATTGTTGAATTAACGACCTGCACAAGGTCGTCTCTTATTGAACTGACGTCCCAGACCAGGGCGCTAATTAAAAAGTAACGCCCCTGTCCAGGGCGCGTTTTTGTTAAAATTCCAGAATATTGAGTTTCTGCAGAATAGAAATATTGAAGGGACGACTAATGTGTAAGTCATCAGATTGTGAATAAACGCCCCTATAGAAGGCGTTAATTTGATAAGTAATGACTTAGATAAAGTCGCTATTTTTCTGTGACACTATTTTACAATGTTACTGTTAACCGAGGGTTTCGTATGTATATATATATATATATATCTATATATATCGGCACTATATTCAGTCCGTGAATATAGTCGCACGTTTCATGATGTTTTAACGTTACCCCCTTAACTCTCATTGACATACAAGCTCTCCATTGGACATTCCGTTCCTTTGGACTAGCGAGTTAGTCATAAAGACCTCCGTAAGTCTCCTCGCAGCCTTGGATTCCCTCAAGGCCGACTGAGCTGGTTGTACCATAAAAACCCATTACACTATTTTGCCATGTCACTCTAAAGAAACATGGTATACCGGCCCTCATGTTATGCAAAGTGTGTATCATGAGAATTCTCTTAATGGGATGAGGTTATCATGCCATTTGATGATGTTCTTGTAAACCCCAATTCTATATTCAACATGATATTTTTGTGGACCTCAATTCTATATTAAGAATGAGGACGCCTTGCCATTGATGTGTTGTTCATGTGAACCTCAATTCTATATAAAGAGTGCCCATACTTGTTTGTCATGGTACCCAAGTTAGGGAACCAATTCCACCTAGTTTTATCGATAATCGTGATTGTACCGTTATTATCGTCATTCTATGTCAAGTGTCATATTTTTGGACTCTATTCTATCCAAGTTATCCTACGTATCTACAAGCTTGATTCTTGAAATTCCATATTGGCTATACACAAAAGTGGATGTTAAAATACATGATTAATGCCTGCGCATATAGGGCCCGATCTGGTCCTAGGAGGAGCACCCGAAAGTACTTGTGTCCATGGGAGTTGATTGATCACGGTATTGGCATTATACCGAAGTGCATGACTAGCTTGATTGAACATTCCACAAATCTTGTACTTGACTTGATATTACATGACTTGCGTGGCCCGAGAAAGGGTAATTACTTGCTTGACTTGAAACAAAATAGCCAAATTCCAACATGACATGATGAGTTTACTTGCTTGATTATCTTGATATCTTTTTGATATAAGTTCTTGAAAGTTCATGACTAGTTTTTCTTGCTATCTTATTGTTATACACTCTCTCTCTCTTGTCGTTTTATGCGAGCATGCATAGCTATAGTGCATTCATGAAAGATGTAATCACTTAAACCCCTTGCTAGTTCTTGAGATATAATTTCTACTGAGCGTTCGCTTACTTAGTGTTTCCCTACTTTTCAGGTAAGTCCGACGATGAGGGAACTCAAACGGATGGAGAAAATCAAGAGTGAAAGAGATAGAGCTTCTTCCGTGTTATCTAGTCTTTTTCATGTTTTCTTGAGTCAACCTTGTATTTTTCCTTTATTTTAGTTAGTACTTCAAAGGTTTGTAATAGACATATTCTTATGAAGAATAAAGGATTGGGTTATCTTTACTTTTGCGCATCTCTGATTTTGGTGTCGAATACACTAATACTCTGATTGACATGATTGATATAAACTCGTCACGCGTCTCCGAGTATCTTCTGCTCTCGGGGTGTGACAAAGGTCGACCTTTCTTAGGTTTTTAGACAGGCTTTTTGGGAATGTTGGTGACTGCCTCTTCAATCTTTTCTTTCCCTTTCTCCTTTTGTTTTTGCTGGTTTTGTGTGGGAGTTGTATTTGAGGTGGAAGCTTCGGAAGATGTAACAAATGTGACAGTTTTTAGCCCAATTGACCTTTTGTTTGTTGGTTCAAAACCTAACCCTTCCATGTTGAAATTCATTCTAGTACCTAGCAATGCATCTAGGTTTTCTCTTCTATCCACAAACTTTTCTAAAGATTGTTGTTTATCCTTCAACTCTTTTTGTAGGTTTTCAATATTTTGAAGAAGTTGAATGTTGACTTGTTTGACAGCTTCATACTTTTCATTGCTCAATTTACTATCTTTTTCATAGATTTGCATTTTGAGCTTCATGCTATCAATCTCATTTCTCAAATCCTCATTTTCAGTTTTCAAGTCAGCCATTTCTTTTCTTCCTCCAAATCCTCAATCATTTTCTTAAGATCTTCAATTTCAGTCTCAAGTAGAGCATTCTTATCATTCATATTATGATCATGCACAAATGAGTTAATTTTCTTTTTCAATGATTTATTCTCCTTTTTGTACATTTCATATTTTTCCATGAGTTGTATATATGCATCCTCCCAATCATCAATTGTATAGTATTTAAATGGAGAATTTACCTCAGTTTCTTCATCACCTTTGGCCATAAGGCAGAAATCTTCTTTTTCTTTGTCCGAGGAGCTAGTTCCGTCATCACTTTCCTCTTCATCGCTCCATGTGGACACCATGGCCTTGTTCTTCTTCTTGTCCTTCCATTTGTCAGCTTTTCTGAATCTGTCGGGACAATCATTCTTGAAATGTCCTGGTTTATTGCAAGAATAGCAAATGATTTTGTCAGATTTCTTAGAGTTTTCAGAATTAGATTTGAAACCATTTCTTACCTTTGACCTTCCTCTCATGAAGCTCTTACCTTCCTTTCTTAGGAATTTTTTGAACTTACGTGTGAGCATGGCTACGTCATCCTCTTCTCGCTAACTTGCCGAATCCTCACATTCATCAGAAGTGCCATGACCGCTAGGTCCTGCTTTAAGAGCTAGGGACTTCTTCTTAGGTGCCTCAGCCTCTTTGTTCTTGAGGTTGATCTCATAGGTCATCAATGACCCAATGAGTTCATCTACCTTGGTAGTTGCGAGATCTCTCGATTCTTCAAACACGGTAGCCTTTGTGTGCCATGCTGGAGTTAATGATCTGAGAATTTTCCTTACAATTTCTTGCTCTGAATATTTCTTTCCCAAATCAGTTAAACTATTAGTAAGCACAGTCAATCGAGCATACATATCTTGAATTGATTCATCAGGCTTCATGCAGAACATTTCATATTCAGAAACTAAAATGTTGGCTTTTGTTTCTCATACCTGAGAGGTTCCTTCGTAAATTACCTCTAGCTTGTCCCACATTAGTTTTGCAGATGCGCAGGTAGCCACTCTTGAGAATTCAACTGGATGGAGTGAGCATTGCATGATGTGTTTGGCACTCCAGTTGATAGTGAATTACCTTATCTGTTCTTTGGTCCACAAGTCCTCATTATCCGTAAGCTCATACGGACCTTTGCTGATCACTCGCCAAAGTTTGTAGTCTTGGGCGCGACTGAACACCTGCATACGATGTTTCCAATAGAGATAATTAGATCCAGTGAAATAAGGAGGCCTATTCACAGAATGTCCTTCAGGTAAATAACCCTTAGACGTTGATCCACCATTTCCCTCAAGGTCGTTGGACCCCATAATGAGAGATTAGGCTCTGATACCACTTGTTGTGTAGTGGACAGCGGATCTAGAGGGGAGGGGTGAATAGATCTGCCCCTCTTTTTACAATGGAACCCTCTAAATAGCTATATAGAATAAATCACAGCGGAATATAACTAGCTAAACGAAAGACACAGTGATTTGCTTAACAAGATGATTACTAATGTATCGATTCGAACCTAAGCATGCATCTAGAACAAAACAATCACACAAATAAACCACAACACACAATATTTTAAGGTGGTTCGGATTGAATCCCCAGTCCTACGTCCATCCCTCACCAAATCCGGTGAGGCTCCACTAGTTCCACGCACTGAATCGCAAATCGGAAAGATCACCGATTGCCTTCCTACTAACCACCGGTAGGGACGTCAACACCGCAGATCGGACAACTTCCGATTGCCTTCCTACTAACCACCGGTAGGGACGATCTTCAGTTCCAAATGTTTGAATGAAATGGAAAAGAACAAGTATGAAAATACTCAAACAAGATATGAAATATGCTCAAGGAGAAGGATCTTGTCTGAGATTGCTGGGGCTTGAATTTCTTTTGAAGTAGCTTGAATCACTTGGAGATTTAATGAAGAACTTCTTCCGGAGTACTGTTCACAGCTACAGTACTCGAACTCTTCTCCCTTGAACACACCCTTGCAGCCTCCTTTGATCTCCCTTATTAGCCTTTCTTTCTTCTACTCTTCTTTGGAGGTTGCTGGATTGAGATATGAACTTGAATCACCTTGAGTTGATGGAGAGAGTGTTGGATGTAACTTTGATCTTCCTTTTGATCCTCTTGAGTTGATGAAGAGGAAGAAGGATGCAGTTTAGATCACCTTTGAACCCCTTGATTGCTTCTTCTTCCTTGGAGGTTGAGATGGCTTCAGATCTGGACTTGAATGCCTTGGAATGGATGAAGAACTCCTTCCTGAAACACTGTTCACAGAGGTGCTACAGTACCTCGAAAATGGCCTCCCTTGATCTCTCTTGAAGCCTTGAAGCATTAGGGTTTCTAACCCTTCAAGTGTTGGTTTTATAGACCTTGAATGGTCCATAGACACCCTCCAGACTAGATCCATAAATCATGGAAGATTAGGTAAGGTTTGATTAAACAAATCCATGGAAAGGGGCTGGCCACGAGGTGGAATTTGAAGTCAAACAAGGCTGCATCGGGGCTGGCAGTCGACCTGCAGCTCCTGGCGGTCGACCGCTACTGTGAAACCTGCAAACGGGCGGTCCCTGGGATTTTCGGTCGACCGCCACTGGCTGGAGGTCGACTGCCAGCTGAAACACATGTAGACTGGTGATCCCTGGCTGGGGCGGTCGACCGCCCCTGTGCTGGCGGTCGACCGCCAGCTGGGCAGAACCCGGGCTTGCCCAGGTCGGTCCGTTAAGTCTTGAACTCAGTCGTTCAACTCCATTAGCAGCCCGTGCATGTTTATGGCATCGCCCTTGATAGTCTAGAAGGTATCAACTGAGTCTTTAACCTTGGATTCTCTTGGCTATACTTCTTTGTGCATTGACCTTGGATGAGTGACGAGTCGAATATGAAATGTCGACTTTTGCTTGTAAGAGAGATGAGATTTTCATCCTTGCTTGGGCGCGATCAATGAGCTTTCACTTTGGCCATTGCCACTTGATTCCTTGTCCATTCATTAGCATATCTGTCATGAAAAAAAACATAACGTATGTCAATCACATGAGAGTGGAAGATATCAATGACTAATAGTGTTTAGCCATTATCAAAACCAAGAAACTCATATGACTATGGAATGATGTCGAATGACCCAAGTGACCACAGAATGACTCAAATGACCTCATGGACACAACAACCGCGGAAGCAGAACGACCAACCTGAAAAGTAGGGGTGAGCCTCGTGTCACTGGCCCAGTAGGGGTCACGCGGATCCCCACTGAAAAATACGCAGTAACACGGAACAACAGCTAAAACAACAACAGTAGTAAAGCAGGGAAAGAAGGGAAAACTACTACTAGAAAGTTGTAAAAGAAATCCAGGAGAACAGGAGTAGAACAGCTAAAAGAAAAGGGAAAAGCCGTACCGAGCAAAACACGGCTGCCGAACTAATCTCAGCTCCCTAAGCTACTCCAAACAGCAACAGAAAGGCGAACCCTGATCTCAAAAAAGTCAGGAGTTACCGATCTACGGACACAGCACAAGGCCCAAGACAACGGCCTACGAGACCAGACACACAAGCCTAGGAAAAGACCTAGACTAACGAGACAGACTCTATAGCTCACACGACTGGATTGCCATGCAAGCTCCCCCTAAACACAACTTCATACACGACTGGAGTGTCGTGCACGCCACAACAAGCTAGTCCTGGACAAGCCAAACACAGACCAACTCGGCAGGGGAAGCTGATCTTGGACGGAACCAAGAACATGCTAACTCGGAAGGGGAACACAGACTCCGAGAAACATGAGAGTCACGCATCACGTGACGAAGTACCTCCTCACTAGAAGAACAGCCAGCTGCATCCACTAACGTCTTATGCTGCCCATCAAGTGTCTCGCCTAATGCTGCCTAGCACACGGCAGAGACTAAGACACTGTAACCAGAATTGGAACCACAGTAACGAGTGACTAGTCAGGGTCACGCCCGTCAGCGCAAGTCCAAAGCCCCTGACCACGTGTGCACACATCGACTCTTGCCTAGAGCCAGGCCTCTAGCTAGTTTCTCCCCCCATAGGACGCTACGGTCGAGGGCAACACTGCCAAGCCGGGAGCCCATGGAAACTAGCTTATAAACAGTATCTCGGGAACTGCCACGTCACCACTCCCAGGTGGGCCAACACGCCGTAACGTGCCATCATGCTACGACTAGTGGAGGCTCACTAGACATAGAGACTCAAAACATGAGTACTAAGTACAGAAAGGCAAGGAAGCACTGTCGTACGTACTACGAAGCACCAAGGTAGCACACCACTACCAAAAGACTCAGGACAAGACAACTAGACCTGCAGACACAATGATCCTTGAGTCTCAAGACTCGGGGTTAAGATCGTCGTGCAAAGCGGTAAGACACTACCAATCGGAATAATCCTAAGCCAGAGAAATCGACTCACACGGAACAAACGACTCGCAGAGAACCAAGGGAACACCAAGACCCTCAGCACGCCTGGACACATAAACCGAGGTAAGACAATACCTCAGGGCATCCAGAATCACTGCCTCGAGCTGGACAGAACCGCCTAGACACACATAAGGTTACTTGTCAACCACTGGGTCACACCGGTTTGACCGGAACCTGACAACGACTCTACAGCAATACAGAAACCTAATCAATTGCAAAGAACACCTGGCTACCTTATAACATAGTCATATCCCTCATAGTACATCAAAATACATCCACGGGACAATGGGCAAACCACGAGGTCGAGCCAAGGCACTCGGAAACCAAAATACTGGCAAACCATCCTCTGGGACGCAAGCGGTACATCACTCGGCCGCTAAGCAACACAAGCAGCCCAGGAAGAAGCCGCTACACACAAGAGGCAAGGACTCTGGCGGTCTTACACTGAGCCGCGAGGTGACTGTGGCGGTCAAAGGTATGGCCGCTACACCCAGTTAACCCTCGAACCGACCTACCCAGTTAAACCATCAAGCGGTCTAATATAGACCCGCCACACGGACTATGTTGTCCAAGAGACAACCGCCACGCTAACCGCCCTAAAACATTGACCTAAGGAAAATGACTTGCAGCGGCCTAAGAAAGGCGCGCTACAGCGAAGAAACGCATGAAGGTTGGACCACCAAGGCCAACCGGCTTAAATCTTGACTAGGTCTACAACCACGGTAACACGAATATCGAGGTAGACCACAAACCGCCGAAACCATCCCTTCAAGATGGGAACTCGAGGGATGCCACTCACATGCGGGGGAACCCCACCGCACTCACATCAATACACGGTGACTCGATCGAGCGCAACACAGAGTTCGAGGCACATACACCTACGGGCATACTAATCGAGGTACCATGGTACCTCCCGACACCCCAGAAACACGGACACGGAACCCACGGGGTGTCCGGACACTCACGAGGCCATAGGTCGGTCATTGGGTCTCAACGGGACCGACAGGACCCAAAATGCACTTAAACATAACATTCTGGTTGACCTGAACCCTGGGGTCGGTCGACCGAACTTGGGCGGTTTGTCGACCGGACCAACAGCCGGACCAGACACGGTCCGCGGGTGACTGCCGGTCGACCGGCCCATCCGGTCTGGTCGACCGGTCACGACGGAAAAATGGCAAAACCCTAACCTCCGGGCCCGATTCCATGCCCCGTTCAGTTCCGATCGAAAGGGATAACAACCACAATGATAATACCGACCTTCCACAGTCCGGAAGGAGTCAAAACAACGCATAAACGGCTTGAAACGGGTAATTCCACCAAATTAACCCTAATTGAGTCACCGGGGTTCCCGGGCTCATACCGGCCCCAAATGACAACCAATTGACAAGAAATCAGCGGATATGGAACGCTGACATTACAGGGGTTTGATTGATACCAACTGATCTAAAAACAGTCGCCGTTTTCTGGCAAACCCTACGAACACCCCAAAAACATGATTTTACCGAAACTGAGCGAAACCCGCTCAAACTCGCACCGAACAACATGAAATTGCAGGAAAAACTTTGAGGAGAAGTAGAGCTTCCATCTCCCTACCTCCATCGAAGATTCTGTGCACCGAGGTGACTAAACCACGCCGAAAATCGCATCGCGAGCTCGACCGTCGGCTTTGAATCCACCGTTTGGGATCGCACCAGAAACATTCTGATCCTCGCCCCATCGCTCTCCGGACCACTCCCATGGCATCACCTCTACCTACCCGAGCCTCCTCCGTCTGCAGTCGAAGCCGGGAGGGCGAGAGAAGAGAGAAAACTGGGGAGAGAGGAGTCACGGCACGAATGAGAAAGGAAAGAAGAAAAAGGAGCAAAAAAAAAGAAATTAAGAATTTTTCCTAATTTCTAAAAATTCGATAATTGACCCGAAAATGGACTAATTCAGAAAAACACATAAAAATAGTCGAAACGATCCTCGGGAAGAGTACAATGCGACTGCGACGTCCACGAGTCGATGAACTGAGAAATAAACTCACTGCAGGGTTCCGTAACTTGTACGAGAGAAAAACCCACACGGATCGTAAAACTCAACTTAGGACCCACAAAAGCGATCCGAAACTCTTCGGAGAAGATCCGAAAGACCCAATAAGGATCTAGGGTATTACAGCCTCCCGTCCTTCAAGAAATTTCATCCTCAAAATTTAAGGAACGAACAAGAAGAAGCAGGGACGAACAAACCCCTAGACACAAACATGGAAATAACACGAATCTCAAAAAATACCATTCAGAGGAACACTTGTCAGACCATAATCACAGGCACACGCCCTGGATCGAGCTCGACACCCAAGTGAACACAAGCCTGACATCTTCGAAACAAGGCAACGTCATTTACATCTCACAGGAAAGGAGACACGACCTATGCCACGACGATAGATATCGATAAATTAAAACGACAAACACGACAAGCATCAGCTTAAACAAGGAAGCATTATCCTCTCAGCTGACAGCTCGACATCATCGGCTCCAGTGCCATGGGCAACCACGAGAGCCTGGCACACAGGATGCCAATGACAGCACCGGACCGCAAGAACAATCAAGTCAGTCCTCACTCAGATATTACATCTGATCGAGTCGCATGCTAACTCTATCAGGAAAGAAGAGTACAACACAACTAACCGACAAGATCATGGTCCATACAGTGCCAAAAAAGATTCACAGGGAAACAACGACAAAACGACAACGACAGCAACACTTGTAGAATTCCGGCTCCGTACTGAACACAGAACCACGGAACACAACTGCAATCTGGGTTACATCAAGGCACAATTATGTTAGCGCAGCAAGAGTGATATAGAAGGGGGGGGATGAATAGATCACTCCCAATTTGCAGAAACTCAGGCGGAAAATAGATTCTGCTGCTAACGCACCTCCTTAACCCGTACACAGAGAAAAGTAGATGAGAGTGAAGAACTGATCACTTGAAGGCAAAGAGACAAGCAGATGAAGAGCACAGAAATCAATAGCAAACCACAGAGGAGGCACTCGATTTTTTAGGTGGTTCGATTGCAGTCCGCAATCTACATCCACCCCTCACTCCAACTAGAGTGAGGATTCCACTAGACGATGCTAGATCAATGCAGACTCAGTCTGCGAACAACATGCTGCCACACAGCTTGAACACCAAGGGAAACAAATCCCTCAACCAAGTTCTGCTACCCACAGAACTTGAAACCTGTTCTAGCTCCCAGCTAGAACACAACAGGAGAATCCTCTCCCTTCCTCCACACACCGGAGGAGAACAGTTAATGACAACCTGTCACTAACACCACCAGAGATCACCGATCTCTCTTCCTCTGCAATTCAGAGGGAAACTGGAGTAGTACTCCCTTCCTCCACACACCGGAGGGAAACCAATTCAAATCAGAATGGAAGAACGAAAATAAACGAAAGCAAAGTAGAAACAAAAACAATGAAGAAGAAATCGGTTCTGAAACCCAATACAAATGTAGCTTCAAATGAAGCAATTCATCAATCCACACACACTCTCTCTCTCTCGAACAATCTCCTCTCAGATATGGAACTCTCTGCCCTTTTTTCTTTTCTGGATCGTGCAGACTCTCACCAATGGCTTCTGCTTTTTCTTTTCACGATCGAGCTTCTACTGAAGGATGAAGCTCTATATTTATAGCAGATAATGGCGTGTGGCTGCCAGGTTCCCGCCTTAAGAATTCGGACCACGTGGCAGCATCCAGCAGGCTGTCAGAACACGTGTCCTCATCTGGGCACTCTCCTTATCCTCGGATCACGTGCCCAGCACCAGTACGCTCAGCAACTGGAGTTAGATGGCGTCAACTCACTTGCTCCAAAGGGTTGACGCAGCCATCATAGATCTTCAACCTTTTTAACCGCTGCGTCGACTCCATCAGCCTGCTGCGTTGACGCAACGGTATCGGCAGTCCAGTGATCAAGCCTTCAACATATGGGCGTGCTGCGTCGACGTTATCAGCATGTTGCGTTGACGCATTGAAGACATGTACATTTGTATACTGGCGTCTCTTAAGCCGCTGCGTCGACGCTGCTTGTTGATGGCGTTGACGCAGTGGAAGATATCGTGAAAGCTTCGTCGCTTGTAAGAGTCTCTGCTTCTTTAACTGCTGCGTCGACGCTGCTTGCTTGTGGCGTTAACGCAATAGAAGACATCGTGAAAGCTTCGTCTACTGATGCGTGGACGCTTTAAGCTTCAGGCGTCGACCCTGTTCCCTTCAGCAACAATAATGAAGTGTATAGACTTAGTGTTAACGTGAAGCATTGTATAGACTTCAGAGATCAATATAGCAAGTGTGTACATAGTGAGGGAGTGTATAGACTTAGCAGTCTAGGTCTCTAACAACGAGTGTATAGACTTGCAACTCTTCATGAGATCTCAGTGTAAAGACTCAACCAATGTATATAGTTGAAGATCTAACAATCGAGTGTATAGAGTTAGTTATGTGAGCATGCATTGTATAGACTTCACACAAGAAGACAAACATGCTGTACAGACTTGGAGAGTTGAACCCAGTGTACAGACTTGTTGATATCAAACGAAAAGCTTCCAGTGTATGGACTTTGCAGTGCAAATAACAATGTATAGACTTAGAGAAATAAAGTCTAGTGTATAGACTTGGAGAATTGTTCAATGTGTTGGGTTGGCGTTGTATAGACTTTGAGAAATGAAGTCTAGTGTATAGACTTGGAGAACTGTTCAATGTGTTGGGTTGGCGTTGTATAGACTTGGCTTTGAGCACTTGGGCTGAAGGCAATGGGCAGACTAGGCGATGTGTAGACTTTGCCTAAGGAACCGAATGTATAGACTTTATGAGATGCAAATGGCTGAACAGACTTGAATGAGTATAGGGTGTATAGACTTGAAAGTCTGAAGGCGAAGTGCAAACATGCTGAGTTGACGCTGCAGCCCAATGAGTTGACGCTGCAACGTATTACTTTTACGTTCAACTGATGATGTATAGACTTAATCAAATGAAGAACCTGAACAGAAGAGTCTACGCATCAGCACACTGAGTTGACGCACTGGTGTGAGAACAGAGACATACAATGACTGAAGGGTCGACGCATCAGCACACTGAGTTGACGCACTGGTGTGAAGACTGTGCAGACAGAGTGTAGGCAGAATTAAGGTAAAGCATGATATCTGACAGCCATTGAACTGTACTCACTCACATGATGAAACAGCATTAATCTAGAGATAGAAGATTGATTTATAGTGTGGGACATCATCAAAACCATAGGGATGCAACAATCTCCCCCTTTTTGATGATGACAACACTATGAATCAAGCAATATCAAGTTTCAACAAAAAGTTAATACCAGCTGCAACAAGCAGAATAAATTCAACATGCTCATGCAAATGAATTAAACATTCCCTACAGCATTCCCTACAGCACACTCTCATCTCCCCCACAACTCATAACCATTTCTTCCACGAAGCAACATGACTCCCCTCAAAGCTCAAGACAAAACCAATACTCACTGATATTGCAAACTTCTCACTGAAATTGCAGACATTGCAAGCTTCTCTCCCCCTTTGACATCAGCAAAAAGAACTACAGAATGTGTGACAGTGCTGGAAACATGAGGACTAAGGGCAATTACTTCTTAGTGCAGAAAGTCACGAGTAGGTCTTAAGAGAATAAGTGAGTTTCTAATCTCAAGAGAGGATTCTTTAGACTTCAGTACACAATAGAGAAGTAGAATGATAGACAAGTTTATCAGCATACATAGTGGATGATTGAGAGCAGGAGTTCACAAGTATGGCCAGATATAGCTGATCATTCAACTATTCCACAAGACAGCAAGAGACTAAATCAGAGAGGTGTTTTCAAGGTATTAAGACAAGCAATCCATTAGTTGCATAACAACAAGGAATTTTTGTTGGAGATGATTTTCAAGAAGATCAATGAGTAAGTTGGTAGTTCACTTCCTTTGACATTAGGGAGACACCTTGATTAGAGGCCTGAATCCCCAGTTACTCAGAGTGAGTACCTCATTACTTCCTTCCTTTTTTTTTATTAAGGAACAGAGTTAGTAACTGTGGCTTTTGACATGAGGAAACACCTTGATTAGAGGCCAGAGTCCCCAGTTACTCACCAGCAAGCCACCATTGCTCTGTCATGACTTTTCATTATTTTAAGCATTTGACACCTCATGACTTGGGAGAAATATTCATTTCATTGATGAAGCTCCCAGTTTCTCAGTGATCAAAACAGAACATGTTTGTTCAGTTAAGCCCTTGAGTTAAAGAGATAGAATGATTGAAGACAATACCAAAAAGGACTTTTCTTGAATTGAGTCTTGAAGTCTAGATTTCAAGTTGATTGGGTCAGATATCAAGACATACAAGTTTTTGGCCTGAACCATAATCAATGACAATGTAGGAAGATATACTTTATGCAATTAGTCCAGATCTCTGAAGAGTACCAAAGGAAAGATTCTAACTTGGAGATTAGAGTCACTGACTTATAGACTTAAGAGATAAGTGACACTCTACTTTCTGAGAGAACCACACTAAATCAGTCATGCAAGACCAGCAAAGGTACACATCTGGACAGCCCTTTTGAATCTGTCAAAGAACTTCTCTTCTCACATTACAACTCAGCTCCCCCTAAGACATAGCATTCCTCAATGAAAAATTCCAGCAAAATCTCAAGGCTTCCCTTTATTTAGAGCATTCCTGAAAGCTAACCAGTAAGCATTCTGAACTCCCCCTTAAACCAGCATGCAAGAAGGCTAAACATCAGATAGACACAACTCCCCCTCACACCAAGAACAGGCTTCATAATTAAGACAATTTGTATAAGCCTAATTCTCTTCTCAATGTGGAAAATTTTTCATTATCCAGAGGTTTTGTGAATATGTCAGCAATCTGATTATCTGTGCCTACATGAATCAGTTCAAAATTATTCTTAGACACCTCATCTCTTATAAAATGATGTCTTATCTCTATGTGTTTGGTTCGTGAATGCAAAACAGGATTTTTAGCAAGATTGATGGCACTAGTATTATCACAGTAAATAGGTGTGCACCCCAGGTCTACTTGGTAGTCCTGAAGCTGGTGTTTAATCCATATGACTTGTGTTCCACAACTCCCTGCAGCCACATATTCAGCTTCTGCAGTGGAGAGGGCCACAGAATGTTGTTTCTTGGAGCCCCAAGACACTAAACACCCACCCAAGAATTCACAATGGCCACTTGTGCTTTTCCTGTCTAGTTTACAGCCTGCATAGTCAGCATCTGTGTATGCTACTAGGTTAAGTGTGTGAGATGCAGGAAACCATAAACCAAGAGAGTGACTAGCTGACAAATATCTGAAGATTCTTTTAACTGCAGCTAAGTGTAGTTCAGTAGGTCTAGACTGATACCTTGCACACATTCCTACACTGAATTGTATATCAGGTCTAGAGGCTGTCAAGTAAAGTAGTGATCCAATCATACCTCTATAAAGTTTGGCATTTACTTCTTTACCTGTCTCATCTGCATCCAATGAAGTATTGGTGCCCATGGGTGTAGTAATGTGCTTTAAGTTTTCCATGCCAAACCTTTTGAACAGTTCCATTGTGTATTTGGTTTGGTTGATGAAGCACCCATCTTCTAGCTGCTGTACCTGCAATCCAAGAAAATATTTTAGTTCACCAACCAAGCTCATTTCAAATTCAGCAGACATCATGGTAGAAAATTCATCACATAGTTCATGCTTAGTTGATCCAAATACAATGTCATCTACATATACCTGAACTATGATGAGATCTTTATTCATGCCCTTGGTAAATAAAGTCTGATCAACTTTACCTCTTTTGTAGCCCTTGCTGATCAGAAATTCAGATAATCTTTCATACCAAGCTCTTGGAGCCTGCTTTAGACCATACAAGGCTTTGTTTAACCTGAAAACTTGGTTAGGTTGAGGAGAATATTGAAATCCAGGAGGTTGTTCAACAAAAACTTCTTCTTTAATGACTCCATTTAAAAAGGCACTTTTAACATCCATTTGTTGGAGTTTTATGTTCTTTGAGCATGCAAAGGCAAGCAACAGTCTTATAGCTTCCATCCTAGCAACAGGTGCATAGGATTCATCAAAGTCTACACCGAATTCCTGACAGTAGCCTTTGGCTACTAGTCTGGCTTTATTCCTCGAGATAATTCCATCTTCATTCATCTTATTTTTGAACACCCACTTGGTTCCTATGACATTAATACCATCTGGTCTTGGGACAAGCTCCCAGACATTATTCCTTTCAAACTGACCTAATTCCTCACTCATAGCATTGACCCAAGCTTGATCAGCTAAGGCCTCTTCTACTGTTTTGGGTTCAATTTGTGAGACTAAAGCAATTAAGTCATCATTATTCACATTTCTAAAATGAGACCTACTCCGAAGAGGATCTTCAGGATTGCCTATGACTTTATCTAAAGGATGGTCTTTAAGAAATCTGATATTTGTTGAAGACTCACCTGTTTCTCTTGGCCCTTCCTGATTGGGGGAATTTGTTTCTCCATTTGGCTGAGTCTTCTCTTCTTCCTGTTGGTCTTCTAGAAAGTCTCCACCATGATTGGAATCCCTGTCAAGATTTTCAACATTAGAGACATCTTTCTTTTCACTAAAAAGGATGTGTGGAGATTCTTCCACTTTCTGATCTGATATGTTAAATACCCTATATGCCCTTGACACTTCAGAGTAACCCAAGAATATTCCAGGTGAACTCTTGGCTTCAAACTTGTCTAAATCTTTCTTATCATTGTTATGAATAAAACATTTTGCTCCAAAAATTCTGAAATAAACAAGTTTGGTTTCTTACCTTTTAGAAGCTCATAGGGTGTTTTCTTGTGTATGGGTCTTACCATGGCCCTGTTGATTATGTAGGTTGCTGTATTGGCCGCTTCTGCCCAAAACCTTCTAGGTAATTTACTTTCAATCAAGATGGTTCGGGCCATTTCCACCACTGTTCTATTTCTTCTCTCCACAATCCCATTTTGTTCAGGTGTCCTGGGAGAAGAAAACCTGTGAGTTAGTCCTTCTTTGTCACAAAGATCAGTAAACATGGAGTTTTCAAACTCACCTCCATGGTCAGATTGAATAGAACTAACCTTGTACTTCCCTTCTTGTTTGACCTTATTGAAAAACAGATTAAACTTTTGAAATGCATCACTCTTATTTGCTAAGAAAAATATCCATGAGTACCTAGAGAAGTCATCTATGATGACATAGCCAAACCTGTTTCCATTAAGACTCTGAGTTCTAGTTGGACCGAAAAGGTCCATATGAAGAAGTTCCATTGGTCTAGAAGACAATGGCTCAGATCTTAATTTAAAAGAATTTCTGGTCTGTTTGCCTAGAGCACAGGCATCACATGCTTTTGATATTGAGTTGAATTTAATTCTAGGCATGCCTCTAACTAAATCATGCTTGACCAATTTATTTAAGTTGAAAAGCTAGCATGACCTAGACGTCTATGCCACTCAAAGGCATCATTTTCAGAATTGGCAGATAAGCAAATAGTAGATTCAGAATTCTCATCTAAGTCTACAATGTAGACATTATTAATCCTGTTGGCTACAAATTTAACCATGTCAGAATTTGTTTCAAGGATTTTACATGAACTATCATCAAATACAACCCTGTGACCCCTGTCACGTAATTGGCTAATGCTAATCAGGTTGTGTTGAAGCCCTTCCACAAGTAATACTTTTTCAATGGAATTTGTGGAAGACTTACCTACTGTGCCAACTCCAATTATTTTACCTTTGTTCTTTCCTCCAAACTTGACCAGACCCCCTGGCTTCATCTCTATCTTGCTGAACTTGGATCGGTCTCCTGTCATATGCCTGGAGCAGCCACTGTCGAGGTACCACTTGTTGTCTTCAGCTGCCAGGCCGACCTACACAAATATATCAAGCAGATTGATTTGGAACCCATGATGAGTTGGGTCCAAGGACATTGTTCAAATCTCTGATCAAGTGTTTAGGTATCCAGATTTGTTTCAGCATGGTTTTCTCTGGCACCTTCCTTTCTGGTTTATTAAAGTTGAATCCAGCTGAACTGGAGAAGTGAGTTCTATTCCATTCATTAGTCTTCCTATTCCTAGGAAATTTCCTGTAGGCTTGTTGATTAGCATATCTTTGACCATGAAAGTTATTCCTCCAGTAGGTCTTGTTTGGACCCATCTGATTGTTATAATTCCAGCTCTTATTCTGATTTATTTTCTTGGTCCAGCTACCATTTGTGTTCTGGTGAGTGGACTTAATGTTATTCTTCATAAAGTTCATTCCAATCTTAAATGGTTGTCCAGTACTGATTTTTGTGTTTTCTTTAGGACTTTGAGTTTCCTTAGAGCTGTTTGAGCTGGATGGTGTGTCCAGCTTTTCTTTTCCCTTCTCTGGACAGAAGGTGATGGTCTTGAATTGCAAGGGTCTCTTGTTGGTTGGGTCATAGCCTAGACCTTCCTTATTGAAATTGACCCTAGTCCCTAGTATAGCATCTAGGCTAGTCTTTCCTTGGACAAACTTTTCTAAGATTTTCTGTTTGTCTTCCAGCTCCTTTTGAAGAGACTCAGAATTCTTTAGGAGTTCAGCATTTACTTTCTTCACAGCTTCATATTTCTCTGAATTCACTCTAACTTCATTCATGCTTTCTTCAATTTTAGTTTTGAATTCATTGAGCTGTTTTTGACTTTCTTGAATTTCTCCCTTAAGCTTATCATTCTCTTTCCTTAGTGAGGTCATTTCTTCTAGTTGTTCTTTTAGCTTTTCATTTTCCTCACAGACCAGAGTTTGTTCTTCAATATTTGTGTTAAATTTTCTTTTCAGAACTCTGTGCTCTTTGCTAAGAGAATTAAATTTATCTAGCAAGTCACCATAAGCATCCTCCCAGTCATCAATTGAGAAATTTTCAAAAACGTTTATTACCTCCTCTTCACTGTTTGCCATAAGGCAAATTCCATCGTCATATTCTTCTGAGGAAGCATCTTCGGGATCTTCTTCTTCCTCGCTCCATCTGCAGACCATCGCCTGTGGCTTCTTCTTCTTCTGCACCTTTATGTTTTTCTTCTGAAGATAGGGACCCTTCTTCTGGAGGTCTGGGCATTCGCCTCTCATGTGTCCCTGTTTGTTACAATTAAAACAAGTCAGTTTCTTAGGATTTCTATCCCTGTAACTGGTAAATTCAGCATTCTTGTTAAAGGGTTGTGGCTTCATCTTCCTAAAGGTCTTTTCCTTTTTCTTCAAAAATTTTCTGAACTGTCTAGTGAGCATTGCCTGCTCCTCCTGGTCGAGATTTAATAAACCTTCAAGCTCGGACTCAGACTCGGGGCTACTGCTGCTGCTCCCACTGTTACTACCCTTGTTGCGGGAAGCTGTTAGAGCTACATTTTTACCCTTCCTCTCACTTCCTTCTCCACCTCCTTGGAAATTCATCTCATAGGTCATCAGGGATCCTATGAGTTCATTCACAGTTAAGACAGTCAAATCTTTTGACTCCTCAATCACAATGGCCTTAGTGTGCCATGCCGGGGATAAAGATCTAAGGATTTTCCTGACTATATCTGCCTCAGCAAGATCCTTCCCTAGCCCTTTAAGAGTGTTAGTGATCAAGGATAACCTGGCATACATTTCGGTTATATTCTCATCTGCATTCATCTTAAACATTTCATACTTAGAAGTGTAGAGGTTTACCTTCGAGGCTTTCACTTGAGCTGTACCTTCATAGATCAATTGCAGCTCATCCCACATTCGCTTGGTAGTTCTGTATGCAGATATACGAGCATATTCCTCTGGATGAACAGCACACTGGATTATGTTCAGCGCCGTCCAGTTGAGTGACGAGAGCTTCACATGATCATCTGTCCAAGCATCCTCGTTTGGTGGCAGCTCATATGGCCCCACCGTGATTACTCTCCACAATTTATGACTCTGAGCTCTGATGAACACTTCCATCATGTTCTTCCAAAACAGATAGTTACTACCATCGAAATAAGGAGGGCGACAAATGGATTGACCTTCGGCCATGAAGGTTCTAGGACCACCAGCATTTCCTTGACCGTTCATCCACATGGCGTAAACCTGCTCTGATACCAAGTGTTAGCGCAGCAAGAGTGATATAGAAGGGGGGGGATGAATAGATCACTCCCAATTTGCAGAAACTCAGGCGGAAAATAGATTCTGCTGCTAACGCACCTCCTTAACCCGTACACAGAGAAAAGTAGATGAGAGTGAAGAACTGATCACTTGAAGGCAAAGGGACAAGCAGATGAAGAGCACATAAATCAATAGCAAACCACAGAGGAGGCACTCGGTTTTTTAGGTGGTTCGATTGCAGTCCGCAATCTACATCCACCCCTCACTCCAACTAGAGTGAGGATTCCACTAGACGATGCTAGATCAATGCAGACTCAGTCTGCGAACAACATGCTGCCACACAGCTTGAACACCAAGGGAAACAAATCCCTCAACCAAGTTCTGCTACCCACAGAACTTGAAACCTGCTCTAGCTCCCAGCTAGAACACAACAGGAGAATCCTCTCCCTTCCTCCACACACCGGTGGAGAACAGTTAATGACAACCTGTCACTAACACCACCAGAGATCACTGATCTCTCTTCCTCTGCAATTCAGAGGGAAACTGGAGTAGTACTCCCTTCCTCAACACACCGGAGGGAAACCAATTCAAATTAGAATGGAAGAACGAAAAATAAACGAAAGCAAAGTAGAAACAAAAACAATGAAGACGAAATCGGTTCTGAAACCCAATACAAATGTAGCTTCAAATGAAGCAATTCATCAATCCACACACACTCTCTCTCTCTCGAATAATCTCCTCCCAGATATGGAACTCTCTCCCCTTTTTTCTTTTCTGGATCGTGCAGACTCTCACCAATGGCTTCTGCTTTTTCTTTTCACGATCGAGCTTCTACTGAAGGATGAAGCTCTATATTTATAGCAGATAATGGCATGTGGCTGCCAGGTTCCCGCCTTAAGAATTCGGACCACGTGGCAGCATCCAGCAGGCTGTCAGAACACGTGTCCTCATCTGGGCACTCTCCTTATCCTCGGATCACGTGCCCAGCACCAGTACGCTCAGCAACTGGAGTTAGATGGCGTCAACTCACTTGCTCCAAAGGGTTGACGCAGCCATCATAGATCTTCAACCTTTTTAACCACTGCGTCGACTCCATCAGCCTGCTGCGTTGACGCAACGGTATCGGCAGTCCAGTGATCAAGCCTTCAACATATGGGCGTGCTGCGTCGACGTTATCAGCATGTTGCATTGACGCATTGAAGACATGTACATTTGTATACTGGCGTCTCTTAAGCCGCTGCGTCGACGCTGCTTGTTGATGGCGTTGACGCAGTGGAAGATATCGTGAAAGCTTCGTCGCTTGTAAGAGTCTCTGCTTCTTTAACTGCTGCGTCGACGCTGCTTGCTTGTGGCATTAACGCAATAGAAGACATCATGAAAGCTTCGTCTACTGATGTGTGGACGCTTTAAGCTTCAGGCGTCGACCATGTTCCCTTCAGCAACAATAATGAAGTGTATAGACTTAGTGTTAACGTGAAGCATTGTATAGACTTCAGAGATCAATATAGCAAGTGTGTACATAGTGAGGGAGTGTATAGACTTAGCAGTCTAGGTCTCTAACAACGAGTGTATAGACTTGCAACTCTTCATGAGATCTCAGTGTAAAGACTCAACCAATGTATATAGTTGAAGATCTAACAATCGAGTGTATAGAGTTAGTTATGTGAGCATGCATTGTATAGACTTCACACAAGAAGACAAACATGCTGTACAGACTTGGAGAGTTGAACCCAGTGTACAGACTTGTTGATATCAAACGAAGAGCTTCCAGTGTATGGACTTTGCAGTGCAAACAACAATGTATAGACTTAGAGAAATGAAGTCTAGTGTATAGACTTGGAGAATTGTTCAATGTGTTGGGTTGGTGTTGTATAGACTTTGAGAAATGAAGTCTAGTGTATAGACTTGGAGAACTGTTCAATGTGTTGGGTTGGCGTTGTATAGACTTGGCTTTGAGCACTTGGGCTGAAGGCAATGGGCAGACTAGGCGATGTGTAGACTTTGCCCAAGGAACCGAATGTATAGACTTTATGAGATGCAAACGGCTGAACAGACTTGAATGAGTATAGGGTGTATAGACTTGAAAGTCTGAAGGCGAAGTGCAAACATGCTGAGTTGACGCTGCAGCCCAATGAGTTGACGCTGCAACGTATTACTTTTACGTTCAACTGATGATGTATAGACTTAATCAAATGAAGAACCTGAACAGAAGAGTCTACGCATCAGCACACTGAGTTGACGCACTGGTGTGAGAACAGAGACATACAATGACTGAAGGGTCGACGCATCAGCACACTAAGTTGACGCACTGGTGTGAAGACTGTGCAGACAGAGTGTAGGCAGAATTAAGGTAAAGCATGATATCTGATAGCCATTGAACTGTACTCACTCACATGATGAAACAGCATTAATCTAGAGATAGAAGATTGATTTATAGTGTGGGACATCATCAAAACCATAGGGATGCAATAATCTCCCCCTTTTTGATGATGACAACACTATGAATCAAGCAATATCAAGTTTCAACAAAAACTTAATACCAGCTGCAATAAGCAGAATAAATTCAACATGCTCATGCAAATGAATTAAACATTCCCTACAGCATTCCGTACAGCACACTCTCATCTCCCCCACAACTCATAACCATTTCTTCCACGAAGCAACATGACTCCCCTCAAAGCTCAAGACAAAACCAATACTCACTGATATTGTAAACTTCTCACTGAAATTGTAGACATTGCAAGCTTCTCTCCCCCTTTGACATCAGCAAAAAGAACTACAGAATGTGTGATAGTGCTGGAAACATGAGGACTAAGGGCAATTACTTCTTAGTGCAGAAAGTCACGAGTAGGTCTTAAGAGAATAAGTGAGTTTCTAATCTCAAGAGAGGATTCTTTAGACTTCAGTACACAATAGAGAAGTAGAATGATAGACAAGTTTATCAGCATACATAGTGGATGATTGAGAGCAGGAGTTCACAAGTATGGCCAGATATAGCTGATCATTCAACTATTCCACAAGACAGCAAGAGACTAAATCAGAGAGGTGTTTTCAAGGTATTAAAGACAAGCAATCCATTAGTTGCATAACAACAAGGAATTTTTGTTGGAGATGATTTTCAAGAAGATCAATGAGGAAGTTGGTAGTTCACTTCCTTTGACATTAGGGAGACACCTTGATTAGAGGCCTGAATCCCCAGTTACTCAGAGTGAGTACTTCCTTACTTCCTTCCTTTTTTTTATTAAGGAATAGAGTTAGTAACTGTGGCTTTTGACATGAGGAAACACCTTGATTAGAGGCCAGAGTCCCCAGCTACTCACCAGCAAGCCACCATTGCTCTGTCATGACTTTTCATTCATTTTAAGCATTTGACACCTCATGACTTGGGAGAAATATTCATTTCATTGATGAAGCTCCCAGTTTCTCAGTGATCAAAAAAAAATGTTTGTTCAGTTAAGCCCTTGAGTTAAAGAGATAGAATGATTGAAGACAATACCAAAAAGGACTTTTCTTGAATTGAGTCTTGAAGTCTAGATTTCAAGTTGATTGGGTCAGATATCAAGACATACAAGTTTTTGGCCTGAACCATAATCAATGACAATGTAGGAAGATATACTTTATGCAATTAGTCCAGATCTCTGAAAGAGTACCAAAGGAAAGATTCTAACTTGGAGATTAGAGTAACTGACTTATAGACTTAAGAGATAAGTGACACTCTACTTTCTGAGAGAACCACACTAAATCAGTCATGCAAGACCAGCAAAGGTACACATCTGGACATCCCTTTTGAATCTGTCAAAGAACTTCTCTTCTCACATTACAACTCAGCTCCCCCTAAGACATAGCATTCCTCAATAAAACATTCCAGCAAGATCTCAAGGCTTTCCTTTATTTAGAGCATTCCTGAAAGCTAACCAGTAAGCATTCTGAACTCCCCCTTAAACCAGCATGCAAGAAGGCTAAACATCAGATAGACACAACTCCCCCTCACACCAAGAACATGCTTCATAATTAAGACAATTTGTATAAGCCTAATTCTCTTCTCAATGTGGAAAATTTTTCATTATCCAGAGGTTTTGTGAATATGTCAGCAATCTGATTATCTGTGCCTACATGAATCAGTTCAAAATTATTCTTAGACACCTCATCTCTTATAAAATGATGTCTTATCTCTATGTGTTTGGTTCGTGAATGCAAAACGGGATTTTTAGCAAGATTGATGGCACTAGTATTATTACAGTAAATAGGTGTGCACCCCAGGTCTACTTGGTAGTCCTGAAGCTGGTGTTTAATCCATATGACTTGTGTTCCACAACTCCCTGCAGCCACGTATTCAGCTTCTGCAGTGGAGAGGGCCACAGAATGTTATTTCTTGGAGCCCCAGGACACTAAACACCCACCCAAGAATTCACAATGGCCACTTGTGCTTTTCCTGTCTAGTTTATAGCATGCATAGTCAGCATCTGTGTATGCTACTAGGTTAAGTGTGTGAGATGCAGGAAACCATAAACCAAGAGAGTGACTAGCTGATAAATATCTGAAGATTCTTTTAACTGCAGCTAAGTGTAGTTCAGTAGGTCTAGACTGATGCCTTGCACACATTCCTACACTGAATTGTATATCAGGTCTAGAGGCTGCCGAACTAATCTCGGCTCGCTAAGCTACTCCAAACAGCAACAGAAAGGCAAACCATGATCTCAAAAAAGTCAAGAGTTATCGATCTGCTGACATAGCACAAGGCCCATGACAAAGGCCTACGAGACCAGACACACAAGCCTAGGAAAAGACCTAGACTGACGAGACAGACTCTACAGCTCACACGACTGGATTATCGTGCAAGCTCCCCCTAAACACAACTGCATACACGACTGGAGCGCCGTGCACGCCACAACAAGCTAGTCCTGGACAAGCCAAACACAGACCAACTCGGTAGGGGAAGCTGATCTTGGACGGAACCAAGAACAGGCTAACTCGGAAGGGGAACACAGACTTCGAGAAACACAAGAGTCACGTGTCACGTGACGGAAGCATCTCCTCACTAGAAGAACAGCCAGCTGCATCCACTGACGTCTTATGCTGCGCCTAAAGTGTCTCGCCTAATGCTGCCTAGCACACGGCAGAGACTAAGACACTGTAACCAGAACATGAACCACAGTAATGAGTGACTAGTCAGGGTAACGCACGTCGGCGTAAGTCCAAAGGTCCTCACCACGTGTGCACACACCGACACTTGCCTAGAGCCAGGCCTCTAGCTAGTTTTCTCCCCCCATAGGATGCTACGGTCGAGGGCAACACTGCCGAGCCGGGAGCCCACAGAAACTAGCTTACAAATCGTATCCCGAGAACTGCCACGCCACCACTCCCAGGTGGGCCGGCATGCCGTAACGTGCCGTCAGGCTACAACTAGTGGAGGCTCACTAGACACAGAGACTCAAAACATGAGTGCTGAAGTACAGACAGGCAAGGAAGCACTGTCGCACGTACTATGGAGCACCAAGGCAGCACACCACATCCAAAAAACTCAGGACAAGGCAACTAGACCTACAGACACAATGATCCTTGAGTCTCACGACTCGGGGTCAAGATCGTCGTGCAAAGCGGTAACACACCGCCAATCGGTCTAATCCTAAGCCAGAGAAACCGACTCACACGGAGGAAATGACTCGCGGAGAACCGAGGGAACACCAAGACCCTCAACACACCTAGACACACAAATTGAGGTAAGATAGTACCTCAGGGCGTCCAGAACCACTGTCCCGAGCTGGACAGAACCACCGACACACACATAAGGTTACTTGTCAACCACTAGGTCACACCGGGTTGACCGGAACCTTACAACGACTCTACAGCAATACAGAAACCTAATCAATAGCAAAGAACACTTGGCTACATTATAACATGGTCATAGCCCTCATAGGACATCAAAAGACGTCCATGGGATAATGGGCAAACAACGAGGTCGAGCCAAGGCACTCGAGAAACCAAAATATCGGCAAACCATCCGTTGGGACGCAAGCGGTACATCACTCGGCTGCTAAGCAACACAAGCAGCCCAGGAAGAAGCTGCTACACACACAGAGGCAAGGACTCTGGTGGTCTTACACTGGGCCGCGAGGTGACTGTGGCGGTAAAAGATATATCCGCTACACCTAGTCAACCCTCGAACCGACCTACCCAGTTAAACCACCAAGCGGTCTAATATAGACCCGCCACACGGACTAGGCAGTCTAAGAGACAATTGCCACGCTAACTGCCCTAAAATATTGACCTAAGACAAATGACTTGCAGCGGCCTAAGAAAGGTGCGCTACAGCGAAGAAACACATGAAGGTTGGACCACCAAGGCCAACCGGCTTAAATCTTGACTAGGTCTACAACCATGGTAACATGAATACCCAAGCAAACCACAAACCGCCGAAACCATCCCTTCAAGATGGGAACTCGAGGGAGGCCACTCACATGCGGGGGAGCCCCACCGCACTCACACCGATACATGGTGACTCGATCGAGCATAACACAGAGCCCGAGACACATACACCTATGGGTACACTAATCGAGGTATCACGGCACCTCTCGACACCCCAGAAATACGGAGACAGAACCCACGGGGTGTCCGGACACTCACGAGGCCATAGGTCGGTCATTGGGTCTCAACGGGAGCCAAAACGAGCTTAAACATGACATTTCGGTAGACCTGAACCCTGGGGTCGGTCGACCGGGCCTGGGCGATCGGTCGACTGGACCAACAGCCGGACCCAACACGGTCCGTGGGCGACTGCCTGTCGACCGGCCCATGCGGTCCGGTCGACCGATCACGGCGGAAAAATGGTAAAACCCTAACCTCCGGGCCCGATTCCACGCCCCGTTCGATTCGGATCGAAGGGGATAACAACCACAATGATAATACCGACCTTCCACAGTCTGGAAGGGGTCAAAACAATGCATAAGTGGCTTGAAACAGGCAATTCCACCGAATTAACCCTAATTGAGTCACCGGGGTTCTCGGGCTCATACCGACCCCAAATGACAATCAATTGACACAAAATCAGCGGATCTGGAACGCTGACATTCCAGGGGTTCGATTGATACCAACTGATCTAAAAACCGTCACAATTTTTCGGCGAACCCTGTGAACACCCCAAAAGCATGATTTTATCGAAACTGAGCGAAACCCGCTCAAACTCGCACCGAACAATGCAAAATTGTAAGGAAAATGTAGAGGAGAAGTAGAGCTTCCATCTCCCTACCTCCACCGAAGATTCTGTGCAATGAGGTGACTAAACCACGCCAAAAATCGCATCGTGAGTCGACCGTCGGCTTTGAATCCACAGTTTGGGATTGTGACGATCCGAGAATCCGATTACCGGGAGGGCCCGATAACCCGAGACTCGAACCGCCGCCCACGAACTGGAAGGGCTCGGAAGGGCTAAAAAGGAGTGTAGAGGTACAAAGAAATAGGAAATAAAGCAGGACAATTTAACAATTAACAGAAATAAATAAACAACTACAACAGAGTCCAGTCCAACAGAAAGTACAGTCTATGTTGTGCCCATGCATGTGGTTTTGGTTTTGATGATGGTTTTAATGATGGCTTTGATGATTGGTTGTTGATGTGAGTTAATCAAATGTTCAGTCATCTTGCTGCTCAGTTTAGATTAACATATTTGATGTTCAGTCTTGTTACATGTTAAACTGATGCATAAAGCATTCATTGCTGTGGTTTTGATGATTGATATTGTATTTTGATGATAGCAATGATATAGTGTTTTCATGACATTGTGCCTTGATGATTGCATCATGACTGTGACTGGTACAACTGATATATTGTTTATGTTAGACTTATGTTATGTGCATAGTCTATACAGTGCATCGTGGGGTTTATGCCCTAAGTCTATTCACTGCACATGCATCATTCGTCCAAGTCCATACATTGGACTGTAGTGTGCATTTGGCGAACACATCGCAAGTCTAGACATTGCACTGTAGCATGCATTTCCTTAAAGTCCATACATCGGACTGGTTTGCATTGGCTAAGTATATACAACGTCAGCTCATGCCTTGTCTTAGACAAAGTCTATACAATGGCTTTGGGTCTCCAAGTCTATACAGCCTTTTGCTTCGCCAAAGTCTGTACATTGGTCTGCATAGGCTAAGTGTTTACATTGTCAAGTACAATCATGCACTGGTCATGTAGTCTGTACAGCGTGAAGTTTATACTTTGGCACTGTAGCTTACTCGTGCAAGTCTATACCTTGGACTGTTCTTCATGTCTGTACATCAGATTGTACATCATCTTCGTGCTGTTTCTGTACTTGAGTTTTCGTGTTGTTTCCCCTCACTAACACGAAAAGATCTCGTGTTGTATGAGCATACAACACTTCGTGTTGATTTCCATGCGTGACAGGAAAGCTTGTATGAGGTTAGACATCATGTCGTTTCCCTTGTCTTCATCTTCGTGTTGTTTTAGTGTCTACGTCTCCGTGTTGTTTTTATGTTTCTGTCTGAGTGTTGGTCTTTCGTTTTTGACTTAGTGTCTTTCTCGCCTTGACCACACTTCGTGTCGATTCTTGGTTTTCTACACCCCGTGTCATTTCACCTCGTGCTGTTCTCACTGTCGTCGTGTTGTTTTCACCGCATGTCGATTATTGTTTTTCACTTAGTGTTGTTTTCACTTCGTGTCAACTTCACTTCGTGTCGTCTCTTTGTACTTCGTCTTCATGTTGTTTTCAACCCGTGTCGATTTCAGTTTTTGACTTCGTGTTGATTTCAACCCATGTCAATTCTGTTTTGTCTTTGTGTCGTTTTCACTCCGTGTCGAAACCTGTGTTTCGTCTTCGTGTTGTCTTCACCCCGTGTCATTTTTTCAGACTTCGTCTCCGTGTTGTTTTCATAACTTCGTGTCGTGTTTGTTACACCTCGTGTCGTTTTTCGTTTTGTGTCTTCGTGTCGTTTTTGTTCTTCCTAGACCTTGTGTCTTTCTTGTGTTGAAACCACACTTCGTGTTGGTTTCTGTTTTGTCTCCATGTATCTCGTGTCGTTCTTCTTTTTACCTCGTGTTGTTTTATAACTTCACTTCGTGTCGTTCTCGCTTTAACCACACTTCGTGTTGCTTTACGTAGACCTTGTGTCTTACTTTGTTTGCAAACACTTCGTGTTGGTTACTGTCGTTCTTGTGACTTTGTGTCGTGTCTCCCAGACTTCGTGTCGTTTTCACTCCGTGTCAACTTCGTCTTAAGTGTTGTTTTCGTCTTCGTGTCATTTTTTACTCCGTGTCGTCTTTGTTCCACTGCGTGCAGAACATTGCAGCACTTCGTGTTGCTTTCTGTGCCACCACCTTGTGTCTTTCGTTTGTTGAAACCATACTTCATGATTGGTTTCTGTCTTGTCGTCGTATGTACCTCGTGTCATTTCCTTATTCTGTCTTCGTGTTGTCTCCGTGTTGTTGCCGTTTGTTAGCTCGTGTTGTTTCGTTCTAACCTCGTCCAGGTTTCTTCTAAAACGCTGTTCTTCTGATAAGTCTATACAGAGTTGTTCTTTAAACTGATGACTTATCCGATACCCTGTTTTACAGGTGCTTTGATCGTGAAGCTTAAGGAGGGCACGTGATCCGAGGCTGGAATAAAGCCTGCTGAAAGACTGCCACGTGGTCTGAATTCTTAGGGCTGGAAATGTGGAGGTCACACGTCGTGGCTGCTGCTGCTGCTGCTGCTGCTATATATATGAGACCTTCATCCACAGATGAAGGTGATCGAATTGGCAAGAAGAGAAGCCAATACAGAGAGCCACGATCCAGAGAAGAAGAAAAAGAAAAGAAGAAGAGAAAGAGAGTGAGGAAGAGAAAGAAAGAGAGAGTGAGTAAGAGATCGAGATAGCAGAGTGTGAAGGGAAGAAGAGGAAGAAGAATAGAGAAGAAGAGAGAGCTAGAGTGATAGAAGCTTCAACAGAAGATCTGTTCCTGCTGTACCGTGGATCAAATCCAGGCCAGCCAGCTCCTGCGAGAGCCACATTTGTTTTTATCTTTTCAGCCTTCTGTTGCTGGTTTCGTTTTTGTTTTTATCCATTTACTGTATTTCCGATCCTCTGTAGAGAGGTCGGGGTTCCTCCTGTGGGTTCAGGAGAAGGGAGACTTTGTGTCTTCGGTTTGCAAGTAGCTGGGTGCTACTTGTGGTTGGTACCCTCCGGTGTGGAGGAAGAGAGACTTGCGTCTCTGGTTGCCTTTGACAGGGTGTCATCGGTTGTTTCCCTCCGGGTTGGAGGAAGGGAGATTTATCTCCGGTTGTGCTTCCCTCTGGGGTTCAGAGGAAGAGAGACTTGGGTCTCTAGGTT